>CVRI01000044.1:1083940-1298602 GCA_900005825.1 Clunio marinus | reverse complement strand
TTCCCTACACGACGCTCTTCCGATCTAAGGAATGAAAAATGTTTGTGAAGTTTGCTAAAAATTGCCGAAACAAACATCACAACATGCATCATGTGTCCGAAGCTATTCCGGTGTCCTTTAACATTAAATCTTAATATGCTTTAGTAACAAAAGTAAAAACAAGTTGCGGCCTGCTTTAGAGCATTGAAAAGTCATGCTGAAAATTCTCGTTATGCTTTAAGTGAAGATGTTGATTGTGACACGAGTTCTTTTAAAGACTTTCATTATAAAAGAAAGAAGTGCAAGTGTACAAACCTTGATTGTAGATTCGGGTAAGTTGAGTTGAGCTGCAAGCTCACAGCGACGAGGCCTTGAAACATAATTTTCTTTATAGAATTCTTTTTCTAAGCGTGCCAATTGATCTCTAGTGAAGGCTGTTCGATACCTTCTCACTGATGGATCAAGGGGTGGCTGTCCATTATTCGAACCGCTTTCCATTGTTGGACTCGTACAATCTATGACAAAAGATAAATAAAATAATTTAAATAAACTTCCATTAATATTTATGACAAACTTTATGTTAAAGCTTTGTTCTTATTTCATTATGCTTTATAATAAAAGTTAAGCTAATTTGTCATTTAAAGACAATCCCTTTACGAAAAGCCGACTTGTGTTTGAAAATCATAAAAATCCTTTTTATTAAAACAAATTTAATTAAATCTAAACTTCTAATTATCCTCAATACTGTCGTTAAGTCATAATGTACTTAAAGTTATAAACGATGTGATTATCCTACACCCACATAAAATAATTTTAAATCTTTTTTCTGATCAGGTACAAAGTCCAAAGAAGAAGTACAGTGATTCATGATCAATTGAATTACAATTCATTTTAACAGCGTTTTGAAATCATTTTTGTCAAAAGCAAATTAATTATGATGTATTAATAGCGCTTTGATCTTCTTAATTTGACGAAAAAATTAAATAACCAGATGCGAGTATGCATCGTTTCAAGTCTTCTTATTTAATTCAACTTTCCAACTTCAATAATCTTAAGTGGCTACTTGAGACAGTTTCTTCTCATCTAGAATTTATTGCTAATTAACAACGTTAAGTTAGTTATGAGAAAAGATGAACGAAAACATTGGCAGACGACACATTTCCGGGGAAACGCTTTAAAAGCTTCTCATTACTTCCACCCGGATCGTTTGATGGAGACACTTAAGTAGTCTCTGCTTTTAATTTTCCATAAATCATAATCCAGTTAATACCATTTAAATGACATGGAAACACTTATAGTTTGTTACATAACACTGACACATGTTTTCGGACAAATTATCCTTGTCGTCTCGTAAAGAAACAATTCCGGGTTCATGTTACATAGAAATATTTGCCGTCGGACGAGACAGAGAATAAAATATCGAAATTTAATGCTTACCACTGTTAGGCGACATTGGAGGTGTTGTTTTTCCATACTGAGGCGGCAGTAAATCCACCACATGAAGTTGTTCTCTCTGCATTGCATCGAGGTTATAATTTCGAAATCCTTGCATTTTGATTATATTTTATCTTTCTTGTTCTTTTAATTAAATAATCTAATATTTATCTTAGTATAAAAATGTTCTTATTAATACTTTCAAAGCACAAAACACATTAAATGAATCTTTCTTTCTTTTTTTTCCACCTTTTTTTTACTTTTGGTTGGAAGACACGACAAACTTACAAACGTAAACAGTAAATTGAAATAACCAGTTTGTCAGCTTTAACACTCAGTTTTATATGGATTTGAAGCAAGGGGCGTAGCTTAAAAGATAAGAGAGAGAACTCAATGTTCATGAGTTAAACAAACATACAACAAGCCAATAAGAACGACGCATTTGGAATAATCATGCTTTCAACCATTTCCATTTAGTCGTTTATAGGGAGATAATCGATTTTCTGGTATTTCCACAATGAGATTTTCCCTGAAATCCACACAAACATCTTCTTTTGTTTATGTGTATGTATAAAGCTTAAATTTTCTCGTTAAATATTTATAGCGATGTGTTCGCGTTATATTATTATGAGAATCTTCTGTTTCACAAGAGACGTTTTCCCAAATTGAGATTTTTCGTGAGCGGAAAAGTGATGAAAACACTTTAATAATTGGGGTTTTATCATCGTTATTAGAGCAAACTTTTATTATTACTGTTGTTTTATACATAATTCAACATTATCAAGCATTTTATATTCTTCACATTGAATTGCGAATAAAAGTTCTTCTTGTGTCTCTAGATGGATGAATATATAGAGAATGAAGACTCTTAAAAGCACTTTTCTTAGTCATTTCTTTCGTTCTTTCTTCTTCTTCATAGACATCCATCCTTTCATGATATTCTCGTTCAGGTCACGAGTATATGAAGGAATTATAATCCAATTAAAATTTCAGACTGTAACGCCTCGCTCGCTGATCTTTACGATGCAAAAAATTTATTTGTTCTGCAAATTGGATTAAACTGTTCGTGCTGTAAAATAAATAAAAGATTATAATGTGCAATAACGACCTTGTAGGGAATGGAAAAGCGTTTATTTCATTCCTTAAATGGCTTTATTGTTATACGACTTGATGACGGGAACTTTTATTGCATATCTTTTCGAGTCAGAAACTTTTCAGTTTTCTTTTCCTTTTCTCAGCAATTTACAATTTTGAGTTCCTTTGAAAGGTTCTCTTCTTCTCAGCTGAAAAACTTCACAGACAGTAATACAAAAGCAAGTTTATTGTGCTACCGAAATTGTTGGTTAAACACGAGAAAAGAAAACCTCACAAAGTGAAGTTAGAAAACCATTTCGGTTCGTAAAACATGATGGAATCGATCAGTCATGGCATTGAAATTTTTCCTTACAACTTCATTTGCAACCTCAGAGAAAACCAAATAGAAGCAGAATGAAATATATGACTTCGAGCAACGATTGATGTTCCAAGAAAAATGAATCTATCGGCTGTTTTAAAGGAATTGAGGTTTAAGCTTCATTATACTTATTTGCTTCTTAAATATCTTTCTTCTTGTTTCACATTTTTCTTTTTAACATCAGTGTCACTCTCGATGTTATTAAGAAATATTGTGAATGCTTATTTTCAATTCTACAATCTAAATGAATAAAAATGTCTCGCGTTAAAATGATTAAACATCAAGACAAAACAACTAACAAGTCTAATGATTGAAATTTGAACATTTTATCTTTACTCTATTTAAATTCGTGTTATAAATATTTGTTGAAATATTTTGTCACGAGATTCATCAAGCAACTTCATTTCTTGTTGTTTTTCAGAACGTTTCAACATACCTAGGATCATCAAAAATTTTAAACCCTCTCAACTAAGTAGATAGACGATTATTCATGTAAAAGGACAAATCTACCAAACAGTTTTACGATGTTCCATCATAATTCAGAGTAAAAATAATTTGAGCAATTTCTACTTATGATAGAATAATATTTAGGGCTTCCTCATAAACAGTATTGTAAACTTTAACTCTAACTTATTCCTTTTTCTTTCTTTTACAAAGGATTTATTTTATTTGGTCAAATATTCTTTTTTTCCTTCAATCTTACCCTAAGGTAAATTTTTGACGTTTTAGAAAACTGTTTATTGACTTATATTCCATCATAATGAGTACAAAAGCAAGTTGTTGACCATTAAGCGAAACAGAAGTAGTTGTGGAGATTTCTCCTTAATGTTTGTTACAAATTTGTAATGAAACTTTTGATGAGAAATGTTTCAATAGGAATATCTCAAAGTTATGCTTTAGAAGTATATAAAAAGAAACTTTACACATAAAATAAGAATATAATTAATGTAAAATTATCTATCCAGCTATAAAACTAAATGATTTCATGAAAATGTATTAAAAACTTTTGCAATCTTTCAAACATATTTTTCGAAAACATTTGATAATCAATTTTATGTTCAATTATGCTGAAGAAATGAATATTTTGTTAAAGGCAAAAATTCCAAGCACTCAATAAAAGTTTATGATGGTGTCAAAGTTTTCCTTTAACCAACTCTTAACGCTTTTATGCTTTCAATAAATATTTTTCTACTATCTTTTGCAAAACATTTGTCTTTCTCGACTTTTTTTTTCTAAGAACGTTCAATAGAAAATTTTCACTGCTTTGAATGAGAAAGGCTCAGAGAAAGGAGTCAATATAATAATCATAAACGTTTCCTTACCTAAAAGTCCTTGGAAAATTTATTATTTACAGTTAAGAATATTTCTTAATATGGTTATCAGATCTTGAAGATTAACTGCGACAAATATTTTCCAATACTTCTTAACACTCATCATACAAATTATCTTTAATTTCGCACAAATCGCATTTTGTTGAAGTGTCACTAATTGTTTCTAAAGCGTTAAAGAAAATATTTTAGTCAAAAGTCACATCTTTTGCCTACTTAAGGTCATAATTTACAAATTTGTATCGATGTGCTTCCAAAAGTCACCGATATGGTCTATGTGTTAAGCCACAGGAAATTTAGTAGCTGCTAGCAATCTATAAATCACCATCAAGCATTCACTGTTTGGACGTTCTCGAAGAAGGCGCAAAAAATTTGAATCCTGCTGTGCAAATTCTATGTTTATGACAACATATTTAAGCGTAAATTAAAATATGTTCGGTGCTACCTGCTTTTCAACTGAATAGGACAAGTTAAAAAAATTACTTTTGAAAAATAAATTCAGAAGATACATGTATGAGCTGTCAAAATGATAAATATCACGATACAAATATTTAATTATAAGCTGATTTTAAAAATTGTCATTAATTAAACTTTCAAGAACGATTACAAAAGTTTCTTAACACACCATTCGCTAGGACTGCTAACGCCATCTATTTTCTTAGTCAAGACACATCTTACAATTTAAACTTCAAAAAGTCGATATTTTTCAGTCTAATTTCCTTCAACGATAAAAATGACAACAAAGTGGGGAAATGGAGTAAATTCCAAACCACTTTAAATAAAAATTGGATTTTATTAAGAAAACGATTAAGATGCAAAGAAAATCAGACAAATGAATTGATTTGAAATCTTTGTCTCTTTTATTTGCCTCAGGCTTGTTTCCATCAATAGACACTTGTTATGTTTATCTGATAAATATTGAGGCTTATGAAGGAGATTGAAGTTGAATTGGATTAGATTAGACATGACAATCTCTCTCACTGAAGATAAATACTGAAAGCTTTTTGTAAATCACATTAGAAAAATATTTTTTATGAAATTTTCAGCTCTCCCGTCATCTTGGTGATCAACAATTACAGCGAAACTACATAAATCACGAGAATAAATGTTTGAATCATTGATTCATTTAATTGAAGGGAATAAGATTGGAAATGGATTAATTTCATTGTCAACGTGATTTCTAATTGGCGTGGGAGGTCTACAAAGAAAAGACACGTTTATTAGAAGCCTTAAAAGTTTCTTAAGAACTTGCCTTGGATCCTTTTCAGTACATCCTAAAAGCCAATATGTTGTCACAGTCCCCTTTCCTTTCAATTCAATATCTCCACGCAGTTCTATTCTGAATGTTCCAAATTTCTCAAATATTTCTTTGCTAGCTTTGGAAACTTGAATTTTCAAAGGTTCTCCCGTTGATTCCAAGCGACTCGCAGTGTTGACTGTATCACCAAAGAGACAATATCGAGGCATCTTCTGACCAACAACAGCAGCACAAACTGACCCAGAGTTTATTCCAATTCGAATCATCAATTTATATTCTGGGTTGTGTTTGATTACGAAGCTTTTGACAGCATCCAGAATAGCTAAAGACATCAAACCAATCTCTCGAACGTGATCATCACCATTTCTTTCGGGCAGACCTGAAACACACATGTAAGCATCTCCAATGGTCTCCACTTTATAAACATCATAAAATCCAATAATTCTATCAAAACAGCTGTAAAGATCATTGAGAAAGTCAACAACTTGAAGTGGGGTTGACTGCGAACAAAGTTTTGTGAAGCCAACAATGTCAGAAAAATAAATTGTGACACTTTCGAATTGTTCTGGTTGAACCATTTCACCACTTAACAATGTTGTGGCAACGGGACGAGGAAGAACTTGATACAAAAGTTCTTCCGTTCTTCGTTTTTCCATACTCAACTGTTCAGTCTTTTCCTCGACTAAACTTTCCAAATTGTTTGCATATTGTTCCATTCGACGAAGTAAATCATCCATGAGATTCTCACAAAATCCCCTTGGAATTAAATGAAAGAAAAATAAAAGGAAGTGAATTTAATTAAAAACAAATCTCACTTCATTATGCATCCAACAGTTGTTCGAATGTTTGCAAAACTCGGCCTTTCATCTGGATTGTCATGCCAACATTTTTCCATTAAATCTAAGAGCTCCGGTGGACAATCACGTTCTCCAACATTCGGACGAAAAGGTGGATTCTCATGTGAAGCAACGCGATCTAAAATGACTGTGACATTCATATATTGTCTTGCCGATTGGTATGGACCACCTCGAACGACAATCTCTTCTAGAATTATCGCAAAAGCATAAACATCGCCTTTTTGTGTTGCTGGGATTCCTGGAATGATGACAACCGGAAGAAGTTCTGGCGCAATCCAAAGTAATTCTGTAAATTTAAAATTTAGAAAATTTTAAAAAAAATAAAAAAATTCCAACTCAACTGTTGTAATAATTTTGGTCTTTAACAAATTCTGATGGCGTTCCCAAAGTCTTAAGCCCAAAGTCAGAGATTTTCAACACAAATCTACCATCAATCAGACAATTTCCTGACCTAAGCTTTCCATGAATGTTAACGTCGCTGTTATGTAAATAAGCCATTCCCTTAACCAAGTCATGGATTAATGACATACGAAAATTCCAATCAAGTTGAATGGCTTCATTTTCGAGAACATCTTTGAGAGTTTTAGGACAATATTCAGTCAAAATAAGAACATAAGGGCGAGGTAAATCAATACAAGCGCCTATAAATTTCACAGTATTCTCGTGACTGACATCTCGTGTTTTCTTTATTTCCCATAAAAGTGTAGAATTGACTTCCACCTTCAACAAAAAAAAAAAAGTAATTTAAATATTTGCAAAATAAATATTTATTGTTCACCTCAGCTGTCAATTAGAATTTAACGACTTGACTCACCTTTTTCTTTAAAATTTTCTTAATCGCGACTCTCTCGCCTTTGTAAACGCCAACAGTTGTAACCATTTGTGATGGTGCTGTACTTCCGCCACTTATAATCGAACCTCGACGGGAGCTTACAACGAATTGTGTCAGGGAAAAGTTCTCGTAATTTAACTTATGAAGTCCAATTTTTGATCCGAAAAGCTTTCCCACTTCGATTAAAACTTCTTCTGGTTTTATTCTCCATGCCATGTTATGGATACTGTTCAGTTGCATTCGTTTACTGTTATAACTCGAATGATTTTTAATGAATGACTGATAAAATTGATAGAGAGAAAACTTACTTGTAAAGTAAATAACATAAAGACGAGATGAATGCAAAAGCTAGAAAACCATATAAGATGATTGTTTCTGTTGAAGAAAGAAGTTTAATTAAATTCGATTTTAAAACTTAGAATTTTTGCTACCATTCGTATGACAATTTGGATCGTTTCCAAGGAATCCACATTTTGGTACATCAGGTGGTGGTCCATCATGAGATCCAGGCCAATGAATATCTAAATATTTAAATTTTACAATAATTTTTGAGTAAGAACAACAACAGATGCTTACGTTTGTTGGGAACAGCTACTAAGCTTCTGAAATATTAAAATCCGAATGAGAAATTGTGGGAGAATAAACAAAAATATCGATTGACAACCTGTTGGATCCGTAGTAATGTGAAACAACTTCAAAACGACCTGTCACTGGATCCAAGTCCAAAAGTGAATAATCAGCATCTCGATCGCCATTGTCATCGATTCGAACCATTCCGGTTATCCCTTAAGGAATCGTAAATTGAAAACAAAATAAATCACGTCAGAGCAGAGTAAGGAAAGTTGGTGACAAAATGTCTGTTTGATTATGTGATTTTCTTCAATTTCACTGGATTAGCTACTTGAATCTATTCAACAAGTGGTTCTATTAAATTACTTTAACTGTTCTTTATAAATTTCTTTACTTTCTTAAATCATTTGAAAGCTTTTGTAAGTTCTAAGAATCCATTTGATGATTTGATCTGAATCAAAACAAAGATATTTTTAGCTTCAAATCGCTAATCAGTTCATCATTCGAAACATGATTTCAAATGGATTTATAAATTGAGGAAAGAGTAAACAAAACAAGAAATCTCTATCGAAGGAAAACAAGTGAATTGTGTTTGTTTTTCTCTTCCAAGTAAGTGTTCTTTACTCATCCCTTACTTTAAAGGAAGTAAGCGTGGAATATTAAATTAAATTGAGCTCTTGCTTAGAATAATAAAGCAGAAAAAATTCATAAAACTTATAAAAATCTAAACAAGATTTTGCAACCTTCCAAATGCAATCATTCTTGTTTTGAATATTTAAAGAAAATATTTAAGCTCACCTTGAAATTTTCGATTCCACCTTTGAACAACATGAAAGAAGAAGAATTGAAGAAGAAGATTCATGATTAAAAAATTTTCAATTTGATATGAAAAATTATAACTCACATTTTCTTTGTGATTGCTTCTCCATCACGCAAATCGCCACCTTCGCTAAGCGTTTCATTTAAAGCCATTCCAAGTAGTAAAACGCCATCATAGAAAGCACCAATGAAAAAATTTACCTTGACAATAAAAGAAGGAAAGAAATATTCTCAAGTTGAGACGATAAATGAATTCGAACTTTAACTCACTTCTTCGCCTTCAAAAAAGTGATAATCATATTTTTCCGCTGCAATTTTCCTCACAATTTCGGAGAAATTATTAAATTTGGGACTCGTTGGTTGAAGTAGAGAAACTCTTAAGAGAGCTTCAAAAGCTTTTCGTGCTGTTAAATCATTATCATCATCTATCAAACGACAATTAAATTAATTAGTTTGTGCTTAGATCTGTAATGATTTACCTTCTTCCCAACTGTGATCACCCCAATAAGAGCTCTGAAGATGGAAAACATAAAATTGATTAAAAAAAGGATGCGAAAAGATTCAATCATGCGACATTCATCGACTAACTTCTTTTCATTTGTCTCTCACCTGAAATATTTCAACATCGAGGAAAACCCATTCTCCATTCGTCATGCCAAGTTGATGTGCAGCTAACATAAATTTCCTGACCTGATACAAATAGTCTTAATTAAAATGATTAATTACAATGGTGTAGAGTTACGATTGTTGCTTACAAGTCTCCCTCGTACAGATAAAATCACAACTCGAGCATGTATTGAAGCATCTTGCAGATATGATTTCATTTCTTTTATTTGTCTATCATTCTCTGATGAGTTTACTTTATCATCATATAAAAGTTCATTACCATCAAGTTCGCTTACGAACTTCAATAAACCATTTTCCTTCAGTCCATATTCTAAATTCTTTCCTACCGTAAGCGAGAATAAATCAGATCTATCGAGTAACAGTGCAACGTGTTTGAAACCAAACTCCTTGAAGATGCTGGCAAAAACGAGCTTCAAACGACATTGACAAAAACTTGATCGTGTCAAAGTTGAATATCTTGATTTGTCCTTGAAAAACTGAAATGAAGAATTTTGCACTCGTATCATTCGAGAAATTTTAATCAAATTGTGTCTATTGTCGTCACAATCATTTTCCACTTCATTAACTTTTACGACAGCATTTTTATTCAAATAAATGCTTTTCTCTTTTTGTGATTTCCTGAATGTGAAACATATTTAGACATTATGCTAAACGTTATCTTACCGAACTTTCATTTTTCCACTTGTGTGTTATTCGACCAAGAATTCCGCTTGTGACTGAAAGTTCTCCTTCTGCTGGTGGCTGAATATTGAAAATGAAAAGAAGAAAAATATCTTCTAATTAATGATATCATTAAAGTTTTGTGTTTTCGAGTCATTTAAAAACTCTTTATCTGAGATTAGAAATTTTATTTAAAAATTTTATATTGAACGAGAAGTTGACGGGAAATTTTCTTTGTCTTTAACATCAACTAGCACGAAGATATTTAAATGTAGAATGGAATAAGATAAACTGAATAATTATTATTCTTCAACATAACAATAAGTAGAAGGAAGTAAGTGCAAGTCATTATTGTGATTAATTATGCTGAAGCATTTCAGTGATGTTTGTTTTAAGTTGTGATTAGACTGAATCGTTCCATGGAGAATTCATCATCAAAATAAAAATCAGCAGTTGGCATGAACATTTTATGACAACATTTTTAATACCCAGCAGAGCTTTGTTTGTTTGGAAATCATCATAGCAAGTTACTATCAGAGTTGGGATTTGACTGACTGACTGACAGACATTGACTTGTCAGTCAGTCATTCAAACGACTTGAGCGGAACATTTATATGAACGTGTCCCAACAAGCGAATATTTTTGTTCGCGATTTTGACTGACTGACTGACTGACTGAAAGACATTGACATGTCAGTCAGTCAGTCAATCGAGTTGAACGGAACATTTGCCCATCTCTGGTTACTATGTTGCATTCTTAGTTATTGTGACCATTTACATGACACGAACTGCATGAAAGAAATTCAAGATGAAAATTATGCAACTGTCATAAACCTTGACATGAAAGTTGGATCAAATGACTTGAGTAAACAATTTTATCTTTTAATTAGCATTTTTCCTATGAAATTATCATTTTAATCTGAGCTCTTTCGTAGTTCAATTCAATGGGGGATGAAATTCATTTGAAAAGGAAGAACTTTCAATGAAAATTCATTTTGTTAATGCAGAACGAGACAAGATAGAAAGATTTCCTTACCTGATCACCCATTCCAGTGATAATTGGCGTGTTCCAATAAGCTGCGAGTCTAGCAACTGGTTCCAAAGCAAAAGCGCATGCTGGTCCGATAAATGCTATAACGTCATCATTGAAATGCATGTCTGCAGCTAATCCCGGAGAATGACTTCCAGAACAAATTGGATAGCTGTTTGATAGCGAAAAAATAGAAATTTGTTTGCAGATTATTAAGTTTCTTAGTGAACTTTCATCATTTCCCCCAGATATGATTTTATGCTAATAAATATAATAAATTGAATAATTCTTAAAGAAAGAAATGTTTCCGAGAATATTCTAGGAAAGTTTCCATATCAAAACGACAAGCACAACAATTTGAATTGCTGATTTTTCATAGAGTGGGGACTTATGTAAAGAGGATATTCTCGAGAGAAATTCGTTACACACAAAGACAAAAAAAGCTTATGAATATTATTTTCATTGCGCACAGAAGTCTTGTTGTGTATTGTTTCATTTTATATCCAAAGGACGCGAAAGCACAAGGGTGACAAAAATGAAATTATGCAATTTGAATGATTCTTTATTAGATGTTTAGATAGTCTTTAACTGTTGATCTATTGAAATTAAGATTCAGAATTGGATTTGGAAAAGAGGTTTTGGATTAAGTCAGTGCTATTTGTTAAAATTTTCATGAAATTTTCATTGTTTCCAAACTCAATCATGAAAAGAACTTTCAAAGTTAAAGTATACTCAAAAATAAATCCAATAACAATGTTAACACATTTCTATTTAAATAAATATTACGATGTCGTCGAAACAATATAATTGATTACACTTCCATTCGTTGTTAAAGCACAATTAATTATGTTGATGTTCACATTGTACCATTAGGTTTTTATTTGTTAATAATATGTTTGCAGATTATGAACATTTCTCTCACACTTTCGAACATTTTCTCAATTTTTTCCATATTGACAAACAGAATCCATGTTAAATGAATATTCATTGATCAATAATATGGCAGGAAATTTGTTTTCGATAAACAGCAGGAGACTGACGACGTTTTATTTCTTCCTGCAGCCGAAACATAAAAGTTGAAGTGAAATTTTCAATTTCCTTATTCAAACAACAATCAATCTTTAAACTTCAAACTCATTGAGGATTACACTGAAAATTACCTTGCTTGAACTTTAACTAAATAAATCTTGTGACGGTCAAGAAATTCCCTATTGACACGTTCAAGACCTAAATCGATTGCTGGTCCGCATCTTTCAAGGTCAAAGGGCGAATCTATTCGGGAAAAAAGAAAAACATGAAATTATTATCAATATTTAGTCTAATCAGGGAGAATTTTAGCTTCCAAAGTAAACTTAAATTGTTATTTGAGTAAAACTGTATCCGTTGAATTAACACAGTGCAAAATAAACTTGGCATGCTTTCATTGTTTATCTATGTAAATAGAAAAAACTGTTCTTGACAGTTGCCATCGATCCCAGCACGTAATAAAAGAAGAAAAAAGTTAAAACTTTTACCAAGGAACGCTATCAATCTTTTCCAGATTCTTATTCATAAAAAACTTATTTATTTTTCTTATATGTCTTATATAAAAGTCGAAACGTTGCTAATTGTTACTTACTTAAATGCGATGCCATTAACACTCCGATATTGTAGATTTTGTACTATTGTAAAGGTGAATTCAGAAAAAGTTGAGTAAAGTTAAAATTTTAGAAAGATAATTTGAAACATTTAAAATCATAAGTCAAAGGTTGAAATCAAAATTTGAATGTTTCTTACTCCTTCTCGTTCCTTTTGCTGAACTATTAAATTTGGATAATCTAGAGAGTCTTCTAAATCACTTTCGTTTAATTTCTTTTTTGATCCAATTTCAAATCCGCTACCATTCCACATTTGAAGTATTGTTAATCTTACAAAAAACGTAATTAACAGTACAATTTTCAATAATTTGGAATCCATATTGTGTTCTTAGCTAAATATGTTTCAATGTTGATTTATTTAATATGTCCAAGTGAAAACTTCTTCTAAAAGAGTTCTTCTAATATTTACGATAGCTTTTATTTCAATGATATGTTCACAAAATTTATTTTTCACCTTTGCTTAAATATTTTTATTTACTTTTCCAATCAATTTTTAATACGAGATATTTTTTAATGTTTGCTTTTGGTCTTCTTTTTTTCTTTCTATTTTTAGCTTTGTCTAATTTAAGAATCAACATTCAACAGGTTTTGTTTTTACATTTTTCGCCCTCGTGTTTTATTCAAGTAAATAAATGGTTAGAAATGAATGAGCTTTAACAAAGCTTTAAGCTGCCACAAGGAAAATCGGAAAATTGTATAAAAAATTCAGCACGTTAACTTTTTAATTTATCATGAGATTCTGTAATTTTTCAACTGATTATGTTTGTTTCTGGAACAAACCTTCTGAATTATAAATAATTTTTATATTTCTATATCAAATTTAATCAACTTTCGATGCCGATATGAAGAGTTCGCGTTTTTCTTGTTAAGACGTTCAATCACTGACTGAAAGTTTTTCTCGAATCAACAGCTTATTTTATAGTATCTTGGAAAGCTTTCTCTGAGAGATTCTCAAGAGTTTTCTTCACATTTTCTCAGATCAAATGATAACGTTGAATGAAAGCACGTGGAAGCATTGAGAAGTCGGAGAGTTTTAATTTTCTTATTCTCTGTTTTGCCAATTGTGTAAACGTTATCTTCTTGCTAAATAAAGTATCTCTTAACATGTGGCATCTGAGAATTTAATATCAGTTTCCAACTACCTACCTATATGGAGAAATTAATTTTTAAATAGAACTCTTTTCGAAGCTGTTTCCAATATAAAATCATTTTTATTTTATTTCATTGATTTTTCTATAAATAAACATTAATTCTTAAACATCTTCTACTAAAATGAGAAGTTAAGAATCATAAAAATAAACTATAAAAACCCATCAGTTCGTCCATCTGTCTATCTACCAAACACCAAAATAAAATCTATAATGTTTTTGTCAACAAGAATTCCAGTCAGGCGTATTTAAAAGATAATCAAACAGTTATAAGGTGTAAACTTGGTCTTTATTGTTTTAATATAATTCATGTTTAACAAATTAAATTCGATATTGCTGACGATTTGAAAAATCTTAACATAATTTACTTGTGTGAGAAATAAATTAATGAAAATGTGACTGGGATCTAAAAATTTAGCTATGCTAAAGTGAAAATTATCTGCCATGAAATTGTGGTGCCCTTTCTTCATCAGTAAATTTAATTTATTTTCATATTTTCTACTGCATAAATTTCCCCTTTAAAAATGTTTGAAAGTCTTAGAGAAATAATCAGAAACGTTTGAGAATCTCAATGAATCAAACTTTTAAGTATAAGTGGATGTGCTTATGAATTTCGCGATTCGATTTGAAATGTGAATGCTCAGATAGAAAGATCAATTGAAAAAATTACTTAAAAATTTTGAAACGGAAAATCAAAAATTAACATTAATTTTAAACAAAAAGTAGATAATCAGATTTAATTTAAATTTATTTTTTCAATTATCCAAATGAATTTTATTTGTAATTCAACCCAATTCAGAAAAGATAAGAAATTCAATATTTCCACTTAAATTAAAAAAGCTTTTAAGCATGAGAATTTGGAGATTATTTCAAACCTTCATGAGTAAGAACAAGACAGGGTGAATTAATTTAAATTATAAATTAGAACAAAGTTAATTAGACAGATGACTTAAATGAATTGACTGATTTATTGTTGAGTTATTAAGAACAAGGAAGTGTCTGCCTAAGTTGTTAAATGTTTAATTAAGTCAAAACAGTAACACTTTTATTCATAAATTTCATTAAGCGACTGACGTGATGCTTCAAAAAAATTCTATGTTGAGTCGAGAATAAATTCTTTTTGTTGTTTAGAAGAAGACTTACAGGAAAATATATGAACTTTTAATATTTCATCACATTACCGGAGTTTTTTTTTAATATTCTTAATCTTCTTCTAAATCATAAATAAATATTTTATTACGCTCTAAATTAAAACTTACATTTCTAATTCTTTTTTTACTATTTTTCAATAACTCATATAACTTACTTCCATAAGCTATACCAATTATTGTATATAAACTTAAATTTAAATAATTCTTCATTCTCATTCTCCCAATTTTTTTATTTTTTTAACGCACTCTCACCTTTTTCTAACCCAAAAGATCTCGAACTCTTGAGTTAAAAATGTTACACTTCAAAAGGGAACTGAGATTATTCTTTGATTACCTATATTAAATTTCGTACAAATTGCTAAATCTTTGATTTCTGCGATTTTAATCGATGCATTTGATCAATTTTTAAATTACCTAAATATGACTTTGTTGGCCTTTTCGAACCTGAGTAAGGTAAGTATGAAAGTTAACAGTCGATTAATTTTTATAATTACTAAAATTATTAAATATTTTGTAGAAAATGTTGACAATTTTAATTTCATCGATTCATCGATATTGAAACAATTTCAACGAGAAAACATTTCCATAAAAAAAATTCAAAAAGAAATTCTTGACTTCGATGACGAAGGTGAAACTGAATAAATTTAATCGTCTCATACAAGTGAATGCTGTTCTACAATGAATGAATGAGTCTTGCTAGTCATGTCGATTGTTGTAAGTCTCATGTAAATAACAGCAATTAGCAATCATTCGATGATCACTGAAGCGCGCACCGAGATTTCTCATACATTACGAGTAGTTCTAACTAGAACATGACCGATTTCATATTATGTAATATGTAAACGAATGTTTAAATTAAACATTATTAAATAATTTAATATCTATTGTTTTCATGAGTCACTGTCAGGTTCTCAAGCAACAGAGATGGATTCAAGTAGACGTTGCATTTGAAAGAACATTAGCGATACAAGACACAAATTTACATACTTTAATGTTCACGAAAAACTTCTTTGGATCTTGCGACTCTCCAAAAAAGAATCAACTAGACAACAAATATTCATTTTAATTTATATTTCCCATCGTATATAGTATCGTGAGATTTTTTGCTAGCGATAAACGAATAGAATTCAATTAACAAAATAATCTCTTTATGTGGTTGATGTTTGCAAGTATAAAAAAGACGCGGCTTGGTGGTTTCTTGATCAGTTCACGTGTATATCTTGATTGAAAAAGATAAGAAAAGTCAAAAGTTCATCATGAAAATCGTAAGTGAAAGGAAAAGTTGTGATTGTCGTGATTAAACATGAATATTTAATTATTTTTCATGCAGACAATATTCTTTGTAATGTTCAGCATTATTGCCATTGTCTCGGCATTACCTGCCCCAGCACCGCTTCCAAAAGAAGAAAGAGTCGATGCTAATGACGACGTTGAATTATTGAAAGACAGCGATGGAAGTGACAAAGATTTGAAAGGATCTGAATCAGCTTATTACGGATATTACAGCGGTTACCCCTACGGCGGTTATTCCAGTTACTATTATCCAAGCTATTATTCAAGTGTCTACCATACTTCTCCTTATTATTCCGTCTCTTATCGTCCCTACAGCTACTGGTGGTAAACCAAAAATCACTGAATTAGACGAACGTTTCTAATTTTTATTGTGATTAAATTGTTATTTTTTGCAAAAATAAAAAATATTTTATAATGAAATGAGAACTGTTGCACATCTGTGAAGCCATCTGTGGAAAAACATCTGAAATCAAAGTGTCGGATAACTAAGAACCTTGACTTCAAGTGTCTGCACGCGGTCAAAGACACGCGTCATGCAAAATGTTTGACGCGTGTCGACAATTTAAAGATATTAAAGAGACAAAGTAACTCTTAGTTGAAGTAAATGATCCTAATTAAATAATCATCTCAATTGCACAATTACGTTCTTAAGCAAATGTTTAATATTAGCTCAGGTGGTCAATGAAACTAGTTTTGGTTTTCCCAACGGATTGTTTTAACGAGTATCGCATTGTTAATTACACACACAAAATAACTTCATTAAAATTGTTTTTAGTAAAGAAAATCATGCATGAAAATCGTTTTCCTTTTCCTTTTACCTTCATTGCGTTATTTAAAAGAATCATAAAGTCGAACACGATCAAGAGGGTGAAGGGGGAGAGAAAAGATTGTTAACAACACCTGTTTGCTTTGGGACAAGCCACAACGAATCGACCAACTACTAAGAACACAAAACAGAAAACATGAAGCCAGGAAGTGTAGTTGAAGTGATTCGAAATCAATTAGGAAACATTCCCTACCTCGAGGGTAAATTTATGTTTATTCTCTCAATCTCGATTCATCTCGATTATTCATGACCAGCAAAGCAGACACGGTGAATGAAAATCGAATCTCATTTCATGGGATAATCTGTAAGAGAATAGTTTTTAAAACCAGCGTGAAAATTGTAAAAATATTTCAAAGAGAAACGAGAAAAAATTAATTCTAGCGTGTCGTCATTTGTTCAATGATCCCAAAGTTATAATCTAAATAAACAAAATGCCTCATCAAACGAGAAGTGAATTAGAAATTCAATGCTTGCAATTATCATTTTTTTAACATGTTATCTTTGTCAAGTACCCGAAGCTAAACTTGTTTGATGTGTTACAAAGAGGGATGAAAGAATTCTTGCCTATCAAACCCTCACAAGGCGAAAATAGATTTCTTTTTCCATTTATTTCACTATAATTCATATTCATGACATAGTTTTTAAAAACGGATAAATTTGCGATAGTAAAAGGGATGAAGAAACAATCATGAAATCAAATTAAAAGACCCGGAATCAGTTGTTAGTTGAATATCAACGATTCTCCTAAGTTCGCTACCGCTTTTATCGCGTCTTTGTTCTCTCTTTTGATTCATCAGAATTGAATTGGAAAGGAAAAAAACTGAAATAAAATAAAAATCCATCAAGTTGCTGCAGATGCAGTCGAGAAAAGTTTTCATTCAGATCCCTTCTCGGGTGTTGCGACAGCACTTTCATCTTGTTAGCGATTGGTCTCGTAATGCCTGCTTACAACCCCTGAGGGCAAAATTATTTATGGGGTGCCTCAAACAACAGCGCATAAATATCAACGAGGGTTGACTTGATTTCACCGTGCTCGTGATATATTTGCTGGTTGTTAGTTGGCCCTTCGCAAAAGTAAACATGTTCAGTTGGTCGGCAGTTGGTGCGCGGAAAGGATCGCATCACACAATTCTCGTAAATATTATTTTTACACCGGTTTAAAGTTCATTGCAGTTGATTTTAAAATAATTTGTCAAAGGATTACGCGCGAGTTAGATCATAATAATAAAGGATTATTTAAAGTTAAATCATTTAAATGATGTTAGGAAAGTGCAACAATAGTTTTTATGATGATTCGTCATATGAATTTGACGACACCTCATCTTTAGACAGTGGAATTGAAAGAAGTTACGAGTCAAATGATTTATCATTTTCGTCTCTTAAGCCTCGAAAATTGAACTTCGATGAAGGATACACAGAAACAAGGACAAGAAAAAGACATTATAAGAATTCGAGAGTGACAATTGAAGAATTTAAAGAATTAGAAAAAGAATTTCAACCGAACACCGAAGCACAAACATCGACACCATTGAAAGCAAAGCGCAAATATGCTCAAGGAAAATCGCGAATTTCGCGATCGCAAAGTCCAACACAGATTATGAAGATAAGAAAATATCGACGAATTAAAGCAAATGATCGGGAAAGAAATCGAATGCATAGTCTCAATGAAGCTTTAGGTGAGTTTTAAATAAGATTTTGAATGAATGAATGAAATTATTTTGAATATTCTCATTAGAACGTCTCCGACTAACTCTACCAACATTTCCTGAAGACACAAAGCTAACAAAAATTGAGACATTAAGATTCGCTCATAATTATATCTTTGCTTTGAGTCAAATTGTTGAATGTGGTTATAGCATGAAAACATTTGACCTCGAAAAGCTTCAAAGTTTAACATTGAGTGGCGAGAAGATAACGAAGGAAATATTCGAAGCACTTTTCCTTAATCAATCGCCCTTTTATTTCTCGAATCAACCTGGAATGATTTATCCATTCGATTACAACACACCCACGCCATATGTAGAGGAACAGGGAATCGTTCCATATCAGCAACGAAGTGGAGATAACGTCAACATGAGAAACTACGAAATATTTCGAGGAGCCTTCGAGTCAGCAGCAAACTGCAGTAAAAGTGCAACAACGGAGATGCAAAATGATTATCAATATTGTGAGAATCGATATTACCAAGGACAAAGTTACTTTCAAGGTTTTTAATTAAATTCATTTATTTGAAATGTAAACTGAACATGAGGAAGGAAAATCGTGAGATGACTTTATTGATAAGAAAATTGAAACAAACGGTTTTGCATTAATGTTGCATAATTAAAATATTTCTACTGTTGACTTAAAACGACGCTTTTTAAGCATATAAAATGATTGAAGGCCTTGACTTAACTCAATGGTAATGTTTTGTTTGTTTCTCATTTACATCAAAATTGTCATCTCATGCTAAAATTATAAATATTCATGAAACAAATCATCAATGTTTGCGATTAAAAAATTCTCGAGAAAATGATTTTCTAACCGCAAGCTCCCTGACTAAGAAGATTTGTTTCTTGAAGCACTTTGTAATTCATCAATCTAATGCAATTGAGCGTAATTTAGGGAAGCAACCCGTAATTTACAAAAAACAATCACCGTCTAGTCTGAGATCTTATAAAGTTAACGCAATCTCTCAATCAATGTTTTCTTTTTTCTTCTTCTCATTTATACAATTAAATTTATTGTAATTCAAACAAATGAAAACGAAAGTCTAATAAAGATTTTATTTACATTAACTTTAAGCTTTTTTCCTATTCATTTGTTTGCGTTTTTTTGTTTGATATAAAGAAGGGATTTTGGCTAACAATACAAATTTATGATGATTTTAATGTGCTCGCACTAGCACCAGCAGCAACAACATTGCATTCTTCGGGGTCTTTAAATCGCTTTCCCTTTTTCATACAACAATGCACATTTTATTCAATAATTTTAGATTTTCTCTCTTTTATGTAACGTTTTAGGGCTGACAGGAAACAAAAGAGTTTGCTTTATTCAACACCTGTCCCTTAAAGATCGTTACAAACGTCACAATCAATGGCGAAAATATCTTTAAAACGTTTTTTATTGCAATTTTTTTGGTTCATTCAACTATTTCCTTATTTATTGTGCTGAAAGTTACGGGAAGAAATTTTATTTGTGCATTTCAAATCAATCGTTTCCAGTTATTACTCAATTCACACATGTGTCAATTGCCTTTGCACTTTATCATGTTTTCGTGATAAGTGCAACGAATTTATAAAATTGATTTGACTTTCATGGCAAATTTCTCGTACATTTGTTCATGTGTTTAATCCTTTCAAACTTTTTTATGGTGATTGATTTTCTAAAAGGCAGTATCTACATTTAATATTTATTGTGTTATGCTCGACTTTTTAGTTTAATAGCTAGGAACAAAATATTTGAATTAATCTTGATCATATTTTTAACAACGAAACTTTAAAATAATGAATTTCTGAGATCGTTATCATTATTCAATTGAGATTTAAAATTCATTTGTTGAATTGTATAAAAATATGATTGATAAAAATGATTTATTAGAATTTTAAATCAATGCTTTAAATAATTTACCTAAACATTAATGTTCAACAACAATAATCTTTCAATGATATTCTAGTTTCACATTCTCATCGTTGAACATTTGCTTGTATGTTGCATTTCTCGCTCATAAATTGTTAAGAGGCTGTTAATCGTATTCCTATTGTCGGTTGCCTCTAAATCAGAACCAAAATTTTCACTTGGACATCGAAAAACTCAAAGTTTCGGATCCCAAAGTAACTTTTCACACAACAAAAACATTTTCATTGCACTTTTTCAACATAAGTTGAACACCAAAATCGATTTAAATTTCATCATGTGTGAAATTTTATTAAAAATGTGCACAAATTGACGGAATTGCTTTCCATTTATTAAGTTTGAAAGCAAACTGATATTAAAAATGAAACAAGAATCTCCGCATGTGCTGGTCGGGTAAGTTTTGTTTTTATAGAGTAAAAGTTGTCGTTTGATTTGAAGGCTAATTAAACACCAAAATATTTGTTCTTCAGTTATATTGTTTTAATTGTTTGAATACCAATTAAGGTAGATAATAGAGAATAATTATTGTAAAACATTGCATATCACCATCAACAAAGTCAAATGTAATTAAACTTAATTGTTTTCACTTGAAATGTCGACATTGCAGTGGTTTGCACTTTTATATTCACAAATCATTTGCCAAAAGATTCTTTTAAGGGTGACTCAACAGTGAGATAGTCCGTTGTATGTTGAAGCCAAATATCATTTTCGAGATACCAGGAAAAAGTCATTTTGTAGTCGCCAGATGGAATCATTGAAGGGATTATAGCAGCCACGATTGGTTGATCCTTTATGTCAAGATTCTATAAATATAAAAAAATTAATAATATTTAAGATGCAAAATTTTCTCACATAATAAGGACACCGATGAAGCAATCCGGGAGAAGTTATGTTGATACTACGAAATACAACTTCTATTAACTTATTTGATGTTCCCAAGTCCATCAATTTACAAAATTCAAATCTAGGAAATTTCATCACTTCGCGATAAATTGTTCCGTATTTGTAATGAAGTTTCATAGAAAACTGAAAATGAAAATGATTGAATGATTAAAGAATGCTTTCAAAAGATGTTTAGTTACTCACATATGCTTGAGTGAGCGGTTTCTTCAAATAAGCTCTTACATTTATACTTGAAAATGAACGATTGTATGACTTTGCGTAGCACGTGTAATTGGGATAAAAAAATATTTCAGAAAAATTACAATGAACACCTCGAATGTATATTTTTTGATCAACCAGAGGGTTAAAGCCTTTTTCTGCTTTTATAATTACTCGAAAGAAGATAATTGAAGTCAACAAACAAAAATACAAATAATGATGTTTCATCTTTCACGATTAACTTGACAATATGTTTGCAACTAAATGTTGGACAGCTTTTATAAAAAAAATTAAAAAATTTAAATTGTTTAATGTGTTTAATGTTGATTTTATCTTTTCTACTTGCTGCATTTATTTCCAGAGATTGGTAGATATAAGCAGGGAAAATTTATCTACGAATTTCGAACATCTCTTTCATTCATTTGCCAAAAGATTCTTTTAATGGTGACTCAACAGTGAGATAGTCCGTTGTATGCTGAAACCAAATTCCATTCTCGAAAGACCAAGAAAAAGTCATTTTGTAGTCGCCCGATGGAATCATTGAAGGGATTGAACTAGCCAAGATTGGTTGATCCTTTATGTCAATATTCTAAATAAAAAAATTAATATTATTAAAGACATGTTGCAAAATTTTTTTACTTTATAAGGACATCGATGAAGCAATCCGGGAGTAGTTATGTTGATATTGCGAAGTATTACTTCTATTAACTTATTTGATGTTCCTAAGTCCATCAATTTACAAAATTCAAATCTAGGAAATTGCATCACTTCACGATAAATTGTTCCATATCTGTAATGAATTTTCATTGAAACCTAAAGAAAGGAAAATGAAAACTAAAATTTTTAAAAAATACTTTCAATGTTTTTACTCACAAATATCTTGTTAAGAGGTTGCTTAAAAGTGGCTTTAACGTTAATAGTAGAAAATGAACGATTGTATGACTTTGCGTAGCATGTGTAATTGGGATAGACAAACGTCTCAGAAAAATTGCATTGAACACCTCTAATATATATTCTTTGATCAACTAGACGGTTGAAGTCTTTTTCTGCTTTTAAAACTACTCGAAAGAAGATAATTGAAGTCAGCAAACAAAAATAAAAATTTTGATGTTTCATCTTGGCTATTTTTGTGACACTACCTAGTGGGAAATATCAAATTTGGATATATCAGATGGTCAAAAAATTGTATAAAATTATTTTAAGTACTGCAATTTCAACCTTTAATCATTTGGTTCACGTATGGTTTGTTTATTTTGTTTCTTCTTTTGACATAAATTGAGAGATTTGAAGAGTCTTAGGATAGAAATTAAATACTTTTGATGAATAACCCCTTGTTAATTTGTCAAGCATTTTTCTCTCATTAATTTCCATGGGGTGAGTCATGATAGAAATATCATGAAATAGGCAATAAAAAATTAAAAATTTTCACATCATTTCGAACTAAATTTTAAAAGGAATTTTAATTTCTTCATATACCAAAATTACAAAGATTATTACACATGAACAACCCCTTGGAATTCTAGAGAAATGAGAGAAAATCCGAGTTTATGAATTTGTTTACCGTAAATATTTTTAGTGAAAGAAATATTTTCGTTTCAGCCGGCATTTCACAACAATCATTCTTTCATAACACTCAAAAAGTGCACAATCATCGTTATCGAAATATATTCTTTGAAAAAATTTAATAATTTAGTGATAAAATGTCATCGGAAATGTTCAAAGCTCGTTACGACAACTATCGGCTTGTTAGAGTTCATTTAGAATCAGCTGAACACGTCACTTTGTTCACTGAATTGGAAGCTGAAAGTGATAGTTTCACTTATTACGGTCATGCCTTAAGATTCCCTCAAAGTTTGACAATTCTTGTTGCTGCTCACAAGTAAGTTTTCTAAAGATAAAAACTGAAATGTTGTTGACATGTTTATATTTCAGAATTTATGAATTTCAAGACATTGTTGATCGTTATCATGTGAAATGGGATGTATTGGTAAGTAAATAGATAAAAGCAGGGCTGGGGGTTTGCTCCAAATCTGAGCTCTGAATAAACATTTCATATGCTTTTAATGTAGCAACAAAACATTCAAAATCTTATCGATGCTGAAAAATCTACAATCAAACCTAAAGGAACTCCAGCAGAAGATTTTGATTGGAATCACTACCATCACTTGGAAACAATCTTTCGTTGGATGGATAAGCAAATCTCTGAAAATGATTTTGTAACTGGATTTGAGATTGGCAAGACTTATGAAGGAAAACCAATTCGTGGATTGAAAATATCAAAACAAGAAGGCAACACGGGAGTTTTCATTGATTCTGGAATTCATGCACGAGAATGGATTGCACCAGCTGTTGCCACATACACAATCAATCAGCTGATACACTCAAAAGGTTTGCGAATGACATTTTTTGTTTTTAAATTTAAGTTTTAATTATTGTCTTGGTTAGATCCAGCGATTGTTGATCTCGCACTTAACTTTGATTGGTATTTTGTGCCTGTTTTGAATGCTGATGGATATGTCAATACATTTGAGAAAGATCGTCTGTGGAGGAAAAACACAAAGCCTTATGGACGATGTCGTGGCGTTGATTTGAATCGTAACTTTGATATCAACTGGGGTGGAACTGGAGCATCTCATAATAAAACGACTTATGATTTCTGTGGATCAGAAGCTTTCTCCGAACCTGAAGCTAAAGCAATCAAAGACTTCCTTGACAAACATACTAAAGACTATCGTATTCAAACTTATTTCTCACTTCATAGCTTCAGTCAACTTTACATGTTTCCTTACGGCTACAACACTGAGAAAGTTAAAAACTACGAAGATTTAAAGAAAATTGGAGCGAAGGCCGTTGAAGCGATCAAAGACACTCATGGGAAAGTTTATGTTGCTGGAAGTTCCATTGAGACAATTTATCCAAACTCTGGAACAAGCATGGATTATGTTTATGAACATTATGATATTCCAATAACTTTTACAATTGAACTTCGTGGAGATAAAAGTACTCCAACATTGTTCATATTACCAGCAAATGAAATTACGCCAACAGCCGAAGAGATTCTCAATTCATTCATTGCTGTTTTCAAGGAAGCACGAGCTTTGGGCTACTATAAGCGAGACTAAATTAAATGTCAATTTATTAAAAATGTTTTTTGATTTTTTTGAGAAATAAAAGAGAGTGAAAATAAAAAATGAGAGAGTGATCTTCACGTGCTATGCACTTACATATATCAAGACTTATATCTATCTCTTTCTGTTCCATTAATCGCCCATGCAACATCAATCTGTTCATACAATACATAAGTGTAGTAGTGTTAGTGTCTGCTGTTTACTTTTAAAGAAATTAAAATAATATTTTTTAACTTGATAAATTAAGTAAAAATAGTTGGAATCTCAAATAAAAAGGCATGATGTGGTGGAAATCAAGTAAAAAATGTTTGATATTTTTACTTGGTTTGTCATTTAGTTTCACGATGGCTAGTGATACGGATGAAAATAAAGCGAGGTACGATTTTTATCGATTAATTCGGCTGAGTCTTGAGAATGAAGAACAAGTCTCAGTCCTTCAAGAAGTGGAAGTCAGTAGTGATAGTTACACATTTTATGGTCAAGCAACAAAAGCACCTCAGGATCTCATGATTTTGGTACCAGCACATAAGTAAGTTAACTTAAAATTGAAAACTTTAAAGATTTTCAATTCTTGATTCAAAGATCACTTAAAAAGAGATTTTTTCAGGATCTATGAAATTCAAGACATTATTGAGCGCTTTAAAATTAAGTTTAAAATTTTGGTAAGTTCCAAGGCTTAAGGGTGACGAGAAAAAAACAATGAACACGCAAAATGTGTAAAAACCGCGATAACGATAAATGTTGATAAGTAAAAAATGTTCATTCATTGTAGGAAAGAAACGTACAAAAATTAATTGACGATGAGAAGGCGACAATCAAACCCAAAAATACATCTGCTGATGACTTCGGATGGGATCATTATTATCATTTAGATACAATTTATCGCTGGATGGATAAGTTAATTAATGACAATGAGTTTGTGACAGCATTTGACTTAGGAAAGACACACGAGGGGATTCTTATACGAGGATTGAAAATCTCTAAACAGAAAGGTAACACTGGAGTCTTTGTTGAAGCTGGAATTCATGCCAGAGAATGGATTGCACCAGCTGTTGCCACCTACACAATCAATGAATTAATTCATTCAAAAGGTTTGAACATTTCTTTTTTAATCATAGAAAAATTCAAAATTTCTTTCATTCTTAGATCCAGCAATTGTTGATCTCGCACTTAACTTTGACTGGTATTTTGTTCCTGTTTTGAATGCTGATGGATATGTCATTACATTCGAGAAAGATCGCTTCTGGAGAAGAAACACGCAACCTTATGGACGATGTCGTGGCGTTGATTTGAATCGAAACTTTGATGTGAATTGGGGTGGAACTGGATCGTCAAACAAATGTTGTCAATATGACTTTTGTGGTGCAAATGCTTTTAGTGAACCTGAAGCTAAAGCAATCAAAGACTTTCTTGATAATCACGCTAATGATTGTCGGATAAAAACTTATTTCTCACTGCATAGTTTCAGTCAAATTTACATGTTTCCTTATGGGCACATTCCTGATCGTGTGAGAAATTATGACGACTTAAAGAAGATTGGTGAGAGAGCAGTTGAAGGAATCAGGAAAGTTCATGGAAGAATTTACGATACTGGAAGCACATTCGAAACGATTTATCAAAATTCAGGTAGCAGTGTTGATTATGCTTATGAGAACTACGACATTCCAATTGCTTTCACAATTGAATTACGTGGCCCAAGAGACACACCAAATCTCTTCCTACTTCCTGCTGATGAGATCAAACCAACATCTGAAGAGATTCTTAGTTCATTTGTTGCTGTTCTAAATGAGGCTCGAACTTTAGGTTACTATGAACGTGATGAACTTTAAAAGTTTAAATGTTAATTTGAGTAGAAAATACGACAATTAAAATAAAAGAAATATTTTTGTGATTTACAGTGTCGTAGATTTAATTGTGAAGAAGAAATAATTAAGTTGAAGGATAAATTGACTGCCACCATTGGTATTTGTTATCTTTTCATTCTGTTTTGATCAGGGATTGCAATTTAGTTCACGTTTTGTTTGTGCGATATCTTAACAGTTTCATATTTTGTTTTGTAACCTGCTTTGAGTGTTTTAACTCAATTTATCAACGTTATGCTATTTATACTCTTTAATTGTTTCAATTGTTGTTTTTATAAAATAAAGTTTTAGAAGCGATCAGATATTCGAGTAAGAAGTTTAATTAATTCAACATAAATGAAGGAAAAACTGGGAAAATCTTTTCATGATATTAAATTCTTCAACTTTTCTTCTCTCGGGACTTTTTCATAAGTCAAAAAGAAAAGTTTTAAAAGAAAATCTGGAGAGTTTAAATGTTTTTGATGAATTTTAAGATCTTTTTTCCAACATCGACATGTTCTCATTTTTTCCCGTCATTTCAAGTTATTCTCTCTTTTAAAAATAATTGATCGCATTTTTTTTCTTTTCGTCGCTTGTCAGACGTTACATAAAATTATTAAATGGAAAAGTGTTCAGTATGTGATGTTGAAGGGACACATAAATGTTCTGGGTGCAATGGAAAGTATTATTGTTCGAGAGATCATCAGAAAATTGATTGGAAAAATCACAAGAATGAGTGCAAGTGCTATGAGGTGAAAAAAATAATTTCTGCAACCTTCTCGATGATTCATTTTAAAAAAAATTCTTTTAAGATTGCAAGCAACAATGTCTTGGGTCGTTATATGAACGCTAAACGTGATATCAGAGCTGGCGAAATAATTTTCCGAGAGCAGCCATGTGTTTTAGGTCCCAAAATAGCTTCGCATGTTATATGCCTGGGTTGTCATAAAACAATTAATCCACCAATGTGTGGAGATTATTACAAGTGTTCTAAATGCAATTGGCCAATGTGTGGGAAAAATTGTGAAACACTTCCATGGCATGTTGATGAATGTCGCGTGATGCATGAAAAAATGTTTAAAAGTCCAATAAGAAACACGGGAGAAGTGAAGATTGAATCGAGTTATTGCGTGATTGTTCCCTTGCGAATCATGTTGTTGCAGCATAAAAATCCAAAGAAGTAAGATTTGAGCATAGCTTGAAGATATGAATAACAAATAAGTTTTTCATTAAAGTTATAAAGCTATCATGGAACTTGTGTCACATTTAGATCAACGACTTCAGACAAAACTTTATGGAGCTTTACGAGTAAATCTCGTGCCATTTTTCAAAGATTTCTTAAAATTTCAATCTTGTACCGAGAATGACATTCTTAACATCGCAGGGATTTTGGATACAAACTGCTTTGATATCATTTTACCTTCAAAACAGATCAGAGCACGCGGAATTTATCCGTTGACAGCGATGATGGCACATGAATGTGTTCCCAATACAAAACATTTTGTTGATGGAAATTTAGAAATGAAAGTCATCGCTTGCACATCAATCAAGAAAGGTGAAATGATTTTAACAAGCTACACACATCCATTGAAAACAACAATCGAAAGAAGACATCAATTAAAGGAAGCGAAATGTTTTGATTGTCTTTGCCCACGTTGCAGTGATTCATCAGAAATGGGAACATTTGCATCTGGAGTGAAGTGTTTGAAATGTTCAATTGGAATCGTAATCTCAATTGCTCCACTTGACAATTTATCAGATTGGCAATGTAACATTTGTCTACATAAATTTGCAGCTCTTGACGTTCTAAATATTTTGAATCGTGCTAGGAGATCTTTAGAATCGTTGAATAAAAAATCAATAAATGAATGTGAAAAGTTTTTGTTAAATTTTGAAACTTTTCTTCCTTCATCAAATGTTATTGTAATTGATGTTAAGTATGCTTTATGTTTGCTTTATGGAAATGCCACAGGATATGAAACAAAAGGTAAATTCTCACACATTACAAACGATGTTTACATTTTTCAATACTCTTTTTCCTATTAACAGACTTAACGGAACGACAACTCATCAGAAAAGCAGAACTATGTGAACAAACAATTGACGCTTTAAATAAACTTGAACCGGGAATTTCAAATTCCATTACAAATGTAAAATTTGAAATGTCGACAGTAAAAATTGCACAAATTAAACGCAAGACGGCGTCAAATGTTCTCTCCAAAGTTGATGCTGACAAGCTTATTGAATGTGAGATGAAGAATTGTCGTGATCAATACGAATTTCTCATGGCAGGAAGTGAAGGTAGAAGCCAATTGGAAAGTCGTCTAAAACGTTTAAATGAATTATAAAATGAACACTTAATGGAATTGATATCATATTTTTATGTGAGACTTTTTTGAAAATTGAGGACTCCATTTTCTTTAATATAAACGGATATCAATCTTATCATTTCACAAGGGAAAACAGAGGTGGTGGAGGTCTTGTATTCTTTGTGAGAAATAATATAAAAGTCTCAAACGAAATTCAAAAAATTAAATGTCGGGAAGTACAATTCATGATTATTCACCTACCAGATTATAATATAAAAATATGCGGAATCTACCGACCCCCGACAAGTTCATTTTCAAATTTAAAAGAATTTTATGAGCTTTTAGATGCCTCGTTAGAGCGTAATAAAAATATGATTTGCATTGGAGATATAAATATCGATCTTTTAAACAATAAATCAAATGAACTACGAGAAGTTATAGAAAGCAACAATTATCAAATTCTTAATAAAGTTGACCATGACAATTACACACGTTGTGACAGTAATTCCTTTTCAATTATCGATCATGTCTATACGGATGTTCAGAAACAAATAATTTTGCAAATAATTGATACAGCTCTTTCCGATCATAGGCTTATTTTAATTGCAATAAAAGAAATGAAAGCTAAAGATGAAGAATTTGTTAAAACTAAAGAATTTACAAATTTCAAAATCATAAGAGAGAAACTACTTGAAAAAAATATTGCGGATTCATTTGAAAATTTTGATGATTTCTATGGATTCTTAAAAGCGCTTATTAGTCAACATACATCTATTAAAACAATTAAACCGGAATATTCTGCTTATAAGAAACCATGGGGAAACAAATATTTGAAAGACGTCTGTAAAATGAAAACAAAATTTTTCATGTTGTCAAAACATTTTCCGAATAATAAATTTTTTAAAATTAAATATATCGAGCTAAAGAAACTCTGTCAGAAATTAGTTGAAACACTTAAGAAACAATACTATTCGGAACTCTTCGAAGCTAACGTTCATGATCACAAACAGACCTGGAAAATTATTAAGGAGATTATGATAAACAAGAAATCGACTAATGAGAGTACAGATATTAAATTGCAAATCGATAATGTAATTATTGACGACCCCAGTGTTGTCTCAAACGCAATCAATAATTTTTTTATTGAAGTAGGATCTTCTCTAAATGAAAATAAAGATTTGGAACCTCTTCCAATTTCCTTAGAATTTAATGAGTTTTCAATTCCAACTAATATTTTCAATCAATTTAAACATACTCACAAGGAAGAAATTGTCAATATTATAAAAAATCTGGAAACGAATAAATCATGCGGAGAAGATAAAATAACATCGAAATTTATTAAAGAAAATATTGATATATTCTCAGAGATTCTTCCTGATTTCATAAACAACTCTTTTGATAAAGGAATATTTCCAAATCCTCTCAAAATAGCACGAGTGAAAGCACTATTTAAAAGCGGAAATCCAAACAAAGTTGAAAATTATAGACCGATTTCTATTCTTCCCATTTTCTCAAAAATCTTTGAGAAAGTTATAAAATTACAACTTGTTACACATCTCGAGAATAATCATTTGATTCATAAAAATCAGTACGGTTTTTTAAAAAATAAAAATACAACAGCTGCTGCCGCTTGTATGATGAATGAAATATTTGAAGGTTTAAATAATAAAAATAAAGTAGCATGCATTTTCCTAGACGTACAAAAAGCTTTCGACTGCTTAAATTTTGATACACTGAAGACAAAGCTACATAAATTTGGAATTGAAGGGAAAGCTCATGCGATCATTTCAAATTACTTATCCCAGCGATCTCAATTCGTTAAGATAAATGATGTGAAAAGTAATGTTAGGGAAATAAATTCGGGAGCAGCACAGGGAAGCATTCTCGGCCCACTTCTTTTCCTAATATATATAAATGATCTTCTTAATTTGAGACTTCATTGTACAGCACGACTTTTTGCGGATGATGCAGCTTTTGTCTTTCAATCAAAAAACTATGAAGATCTTAAAGAAAATATGCAAAATGACATGATTATAATCGAAAATTTCTTAACGTCAATTAGTCTCAAAATGTCCATACCAAAAACCAAGTTTATGATTTTCAGAAATTTAAATAGCTCAATACAAGATTTATTTAATGAAATTCATTTTGAGGGAAAATCAATTGGAATCGTAAATGAATTTAAATACCTAGGATTGATTCTTGACTCGACATTAAACTGGAAATCACATGTGGACTATATTGCAAAAAACATAACACCTTACGTCGGTATGCTTAAAAGAATAAGATACTTTGTTGAGAAAAATACTCTTATGAAATTATATTTCGCTTACATACACTCAAGATTGATTTATTGCATTCCAATCTGGTGTTCTTGTTCTATGGAACAAAGAAATCGTCTCCAACGGTTGCAAAATAAAGCAATCAAATTCATAAACTTTAAACATTATATGACACCAACAAATTCTTTATATGATGACAAGTTCCTTTCATTTCACGCGCTCTGTTCATATGAATCGATTCTCTTTATCCAAAAAATCATCCTTGGATTAATAAGAGTAGACTTGGAGCTTCAAAAAAATGAAAATGTCTCAGAGAGATTAACGAGACAATCAAGCATGCTAAGGCCACAACATTTCTTAACATCGAAATCACAGAATAGTATTTTCTATCGCGGAATTAGCTTGTATAATGAATTCAAAAAATATGAAAAAAACAACACCTCTAATAATCTCTCAGAACTAAAATATAATATTAAGAAATTCGTATGTTCTATGATCTGAAATGTTTTTTAAAAAAACTCATGAGTGAGTTTTCTAATCGTCAAACATCCTTCTCGAACTCCATAGATGGAGAATCTAATGCTTACCTGTCCTTCGTTAAGTCTTATTCTACCCAACTAAATTTAATCTAAGAATGCTAAAAAATGAATTACATAAAACATTATTATAATAACTTCTCTCTAGTCAAGTATTAAGTTTAGGGGCTATCCCATAAATTTATTGTAAATTTCCTGATAGCAATAAAGAACTATGAGAAAAAAAAAAAGCAGGNGAAATGTTTTGATTGTCTTTGCCCACGTTGCAGTGATTCATCAGAAATGGGAACATTTGCATCTGGAGTGAAGTGTTTGAAATGTTCAATTGGAATCGTAATCTCAATTGCTCCACTTGACAATTTATCAGATTGGCAATGTAACATTTGTCTACATAAATTTGCAGCTCTTGACGTTCTAAATATTTTGAATCGTGCTAGGAGATCTTTAGAATCGTTGAATAAAAAATCAATAAATGAATGTGAAAAGTTTTTGTTAAATTTTGAAACTTTTCTTCCTTCATCAAATGTTATTGTAATTGATGTTAAGTATGCTTTATGTTTGCTTTATGGAAATGCCACAGGATATGAAACAAAAGGTAAATTCTCACACATTACAAACGATGTTTACATTTTTCAATACTCTTTTTCCTATTAACAGACTTAACGGAACGACAACTCATCAGAAAAGCAGAACTATGTGAACAAACAATTGACGCTTTAAATAAACTTGAACCGGGAATTTCAAATTCCATTACAAATGTAAAATTTGAAATGTCGACAGTAAAAATTGCACAAATTAAACGCAAGACGGCGTCAAATGTTCTCTCCAAAGTTGATGCTGACAAGCTTATTGAATGTGAGATGAAGAATTGTCGTGATCAATACGAATTTCTCATGGCAGGAAGTGAAGGTAGAAGCCAATTGGAAAGTCGTCTAAAACGTTTAAATGAATTATAAAAATGAATAAATAAATTTTGAACTGCATCTGAAAAGCTTCTTTTTCATCTGCCATCATAAAATACACAAAATAGTTGTTCATCTTTCGTTTATTAAATTGATTCTCACATATCTACAACACACGCTCAAGTGGACAAATGAATCATTTCTTGAAGTCCCTCAAATCCACCATTGCATGAAAAATTACATTTTTTAGCTTTTTTTCTGATGTTTTAATTAATTTTTTTTTCTTTTCTGTCATATCAGATGTAGATTGATTTGTTTACATGTACAATAAAGTTCATAATGCATTAATAAAAATGTATTTAATTTACACGATAATATTTTATTTATTTTTTTTTCCTTTCTGATGTTTTTTTGTTTCTTTTGTTAAATTTGTCAATTGTCAGCGAAAAAGCTTCGAACGAGAAAAATGCAACGTTGTAAGCAGCAGAAATTCTCGCAATCTCACAAAGACGCGATTTAAGAAGAAAAAAAAACGTTGAAAAAGAACGTAAATCATAAGAAAATAAATTTTCCTTTTTTTTAAAGTTCAATAATTATTCATTTATAAATAGAGACACGTATAATTGATGTTGTTGCGTGCGCGAGGCGCATCGGATGTTCATGAAGCAGCAAGAGAAAGAGAGAGAGAGTTTGGACGATGGTGTTGTTTTTAGTAAACAATTTTTTTTCTTTTAATAATTTCGGCGACGACACTTTGCGACACTAAATTTCAATCGAATGAAACTTAAACTCGCTTGGTGTCAGGCTCATATTCCTCATTGATGACAATTGGGGCGTGTTTGTCTCTGAGATATAAGCCGTAACGTGATGGGTATCGGCGTTCCAACTCCTTCATGCGGTCTACGTGGTCATCCCAGGCTTGTTGAGCATTAAGTGGAGCACGAGCCATGCTCACTATAAATGAAAGGAACAAAAGAAGAAGAAGAAGAGAAGTGAGATGAAAAATATTTAAAGATTGCAAGTTGAAATGATTACCTGGTCGTTGTGATGGATGTGAATAGATGGCGCGTGGTGAATATCCATAAGTTTCTCTATGTACTGGTAAATAACGGTATCCTGGAACGGTGATTCTACCAGCAGCAGTCGATGGTTCATCGTAAATTGTGAATGGCGTACGATAATCTTCACGTCCCTCATTGGCGCGAATATCCTCAGATCCTAACATTGATTATTAAAATGTTTTTATTTTTATTTTGATTAAGAATTTTTTTAAGAATTTCTACCTTTCAAGGATCTAATGTATGATTGCCAGAATTTGGCTTTTTTGTTTGGGGTTTCGTTGAAACCGATCATTGCAAGATGATTCTTAAACATTTTGGCTGCTTCTTTGGTTCTGTTTCTTTAATCAGAAAATTATGTCGTTCGCTACAAGAAGAAAAAGAATTTCTCGGTTAGTAGATTTCGCCTTCAAACTTCATCTTCTTCATCGTCTTAGTCGACGACTCGTCGGGCATTTATTTCAACTTGATTTTCTTTTTAACATTCTTTTTGGCTCAAATAAAAAATTTTCACGGGATTTTCTGCTGTTTCGCAATATTTATCTCTCCTTCTCACTCTATATCTCCATCTTTCTCTCTGTTGAAAAGCTAAAAATAAACATTTTCATACGTTGTGGACGTTTGAGTTATAAATGAAACATGATCTGAACAATCTTCCTTCAAACTTCTTCGGCGCGAACACATCTCGTGCGAATTATGTGGGTGGAAAAAGATTTCGTAATGTTTGAAAGTTTTCACGGGCTTCTTGGCTTGGAGTAGCGAGCGAACGAATTTTTATTTGAAGATATTTTGCGGACTTTTTTTTCTCTTTTTTATTAAACATTAAAAAGTTTTCGAATGGTTATTTTCGATCTTCACTTTAGGAATAAGAAGAGATGTGATGAAGTGCACTTGAAGATTTAATAACATAAATATCAATTCAATGATTCATGATTTCTATTTGTTGATAAGAAAATATTTTCAAGTCACTTTCAAGAATTTCAATTTTTTCTCGTAGAGTTTTTTTCACTCATTCAACATATTAAATAAAAAGTTTCCTTCGATGATTTTCACTCGGTTGTATTTAAATGAATTTATAAAAATAGAAACTTCCACACACTAAAAAAATTATTATCTAACATTTGCAGGTAAATTTTTCTCGGAAAATTTGATTCGAAGAAAATGAACTTATCGTGATCATTTTGCAGCATTTATTGATTATTTTTGTCACGCTCTTGATTAAACGATTTGCAAGAATATTTGCTGAGCTCAAACGTTGACCCACTATCGTGTCCATTTAAGGAGAGCTTCATGAATCACGATCTCATTTTCTTTTTTCATTTCTTCAAGCTTCACAGATTAAAGTCCTTGAAATTCCAACAAACTATTATTATAATTTTTTAAAGTAAATTCTTTTTCGAGAAGCTTTCAAATTTAAATCTTGGAATGAATCACCACGATTCAAAATTTAATTTAAATTTCCATTCAAACAATTTGGAATTATTTATGCAATTTTAAAAAAAATTCTTCATAATCCAAACAATCAGCATTTGTAGGATTCATGAATCACTTGAATCGATTTATTTGCGATTATTCATTTGCAGAAAATCCTCAAGAAGTTGCAGAGATAAAAAAATATTCAACTTACTAATAAAATATTAAACGTTAAACTAAAAATTTATGCTGAACTTAACTAAACGAAAGATATTAAACAACTGATCCTGATCCAGTAAAGTCTCGAAAACGATAATTTTAAAACTCAAAACGATTTTTCTTCGTTTCGTGGGTAAATTGGTGAAATCTCGCTATTTTTGCTCGCCCTACGACGTTGAGATTTGTTTGACTGTGGAACCAACACCAGCTTGTCGGGGACGATTCCAATCTACATAATGATTCTTAGAAATTCTTTCATTTATCTTCTAAAAATTTTCAGTCACGTCATCTTCAAATGTTCCCGTCAATATGCGAAATCATAAAAATACACATGAAGGAAAAAAAATTCAAACACGAGAAAATTTTTCTATTTTTACCACACAAATTTTTTTTCCTACAAAAAAAAATAGAAAATATTATTGTTAATAATACTAGAACAACTTTCATTTATGATCTTTAAAAATAAAAAAAATAGAATCAACGGAAATATTTGAGAAATTATCAAGTTTAAGGGAATAATTTTCATCATAATTTTTGAAGGGCTTTTCATTTTCAATGTTCATTGAACTGAAATCATTCGATACTTTAGACATTTCATGTAATCCAATCCACTCCTGGTGGTCCGCAAAATGTGTTGAACACAGATGTAGTTAGTAAAAAATAGTCTCAACACTTTTCATAAACATTCCCACATCTTATTTGCATAACACATCTAAGCAAAATTAATGTTCATCAGCGTCCACCACATCAACAAATTCTTTATTTTCAGCGAGAAAATCTTCTTAAAAAAACAGACGAAGAAGAAAAACCTTTTTCTTTCTTAGTTGTGATGACCATTGGTGACGTAAATGAAAAATTTGAAGGTCATGAAGCTGTGCGATTTGGATTTTGCTTAAGCTTCATCCACGAGATGATCTCAGGGAAAACTTTCAATTTTTAAATGCACGGAACATAAGCGGGAGAAGTGATTTGTAATGATGCCCTTGGAAAATTCACAAAGAAGCGAGGTTCTTGTCATTATTTTCACGCATTGGCGCCTTTGCCATTTCTCTTATTTTGTTGATCACATTTAAGTTATAAATAAAATTTCCCATCATAATCCCTCCAGATGACTCAAAATTCGGCAACGCAAATTCAATTTTAATGGCGCGATGATAAACACAACGAAAATGCCAAAGCAAACAAGCATAAAATTTTAGTTCATGATGGAAAATTTATTTTTTGCTTTTAAAAATCTGATTCTTAAAATCTGTTCTGAAGTTTCGAATTTCCACTAAGTCACATTCACTTAGGTCATGGGAAACTCAAATTGTATCTCGTAAAAGTGATTTCATCCAGACGCCCACACAAATCTCATTGACTTTGCACGTCCGTGCGCCCCCTACGATCATTCAGTACATTCAACTTCCGTATTTATTGTTTCAACTTCCCTTCGACGTAGATCATTGCGGTCAATACGCAAACAAATCCATTTTCAGATCAGTCATCGTCATTCATACCAATTCTGCTTCTTGACGTCACTAATTTTAGACAGACGAAGCTTCTTCCACCAACAGTTTATTAATGACTTATAAATAAACTTTTGTTTATCTTACAAGGCTTTTCGAATCATCAAAACAATTCCTGGGAAAATACATGAATGGAACAGAAATTTAATTCAAAATAAGTTTCACCTTTTCAATATATTCCTTCCTCGAACTTCACAGTTGTTCTGAACGTTCCACCCACGTAAAGTCAATGACAACTGCGAATTTGTCTCTGTATTGAGGTTGAGAGTGATTTGACGAATGAATTGTCCGTGAAAAGCTTTTGATACGAAACAGGCAGGTGGATCTCGATTATTACTTTCTGACATTTTTGAGACTTGCTTCAATAAACTGCACGTGGTTGTGACTTGTGAAAGATTCAAAGCTTCACTCCAATGAAGGATAAGACCATGAATGAACGTTTATGACTCTATAAATTATTTATAAACGATGGTTAAATTTATTCGTAGACATTACAACATTTAATGAGTTGTAAGCGTCATCATTGAGTGACAATTCCCAGATATCACTTCGAGTACGGCTGAAAACAACATGACTTATGACTTCCCCTTTAAATGTATAAACGCCCCCAAGATTAACACAAAACTCAATGAAACAAAGAAATCAACAACATCTTGTCTCTCTCATCCCACCAAGAAAAACTTTTTAAACTTTTTTTTTTCGTAAAAATATTTATTTTCTCTCTTTTCGAACATTTTTATCATTGATATTTTTGTTAATAAATATTTCGCTTCAAAAAATAGTATTAATTTCTGTCTCGTAAAAAATCTACAAATACAAAGTTTTCTTTTCACTACTTTTCCAATCGTTGTTGCTTTATTTGATTTTTGGATATTTTATGCGACCACAAAAAAAAGGAAAACTTTGAGATTGTCACGAGATTGTTTCGAAGACAAATCGATTAATACTGGATTAAAGTATAAAAGAAATAAAATAATTATGAGCGATTTTTGTGATGAAAATTGAAGTTGAAACATTCATTTTTGTTGGTCCCATTTTGGAAAGTGGAAATGAGAGGCAACATTTGATGTCAGATATTCTTTAGAGACCAGCTCAATGTTCTTTGAGGAGCGAAAATATTTAAACAAAAATATTATTTTTATCATTATTAACTATCGATCTTCATTTATCTAAGCTAATCGCGACGATTTTGCCACAGCAGCAGTCAAAAGGAAAAAATCAATTTCATCGATGCCTCTAACAAGTCGAAATTTCTTTTTTTCGTGTAATTTAAAGGAATGTCAGAGAAAAATAATTACTAAAATTTTGCTTCTTACTTCTTTTTTTTTTGTTTTTTGGCACCTTTACAAGAAGCCGAGTCGAGTCGCAAAGAAATCATCTCAAAGACAATCAAAAATTTATTATTCGTGAGCTCATTTCCCAATGTGCCAAGATTTCTGAACGTTAACTTCTCATCAAATTTAATTTGAAATCATCTTGGGAAATGAGGCTTGTAGCAAGCTTACAGGTGGCGAATAAACATTATCGGAATTAATTCTAAGTTATCTTGTTAAACATTTTTTGTAAGTACATTTCATTGAAACTTTCTTCTTCCTCCTTCTTAAGCTAATCATTTCAACTCTTTTATTTACTTAAACTTTATTTACTCAAATTGTTTTTTTCCTTCTTTAATTCTTGATCAAATAAATTCTCGATGATTGTGAAAAATACTGAACAAAAACAAAATATTTCGCTAATTCGAAAAGTTGAAAAAATAAAATGCTGAACTTATGCAAAACCTCAATAAATGGCAGGTGAATTGAGGGAAAATTAAGATGAGAGAACTCAGAAGTTATGTCACTCTTTTACTTTTAATAAATTGCAAGTTTCCGAATAAATATATTTCATATGACATAACTTATGAACTCGCCCAACTATAAGAACTTAAAATTTACCCAAAACCAAAAGTTAATCAAAAAAATAAATTAAAATTAAATGTTTTTTTCTTTCTTTTGTTGATTTATCTCTTTCTCTCTCACTTGGATTTGTGAAAATGTATGTACAAGAACTATTTTCCTTTCTTAATGCCTGTTTTTATTTTATTTTTTGCATGTCTGAATTATCGTCTTTAAAAGTTCAAGCTAACGAAAATCATTTGCAGTTTGCACGGCAATAAATCATAAGATCGACCAAGAAAAACAAATTGTCTTAATTCTATAATCTAATTCAAGAAATTAACTGATTTCTCATCACTTAAATAATTATAACAAGAAGGCACGTTTTAGTTTTCTTATAATCTGTAAATTTTTTAAGTTTCCTCTCATGACTTTAGGGTCAAACGATATTTCAACAAAGTGTTCGATAAAAGATTTCACGGCTAAGTTAATGTTAATTAAGGAAACTTTATTTATTTTAGACTGGGATTTTTTGTGTCACTGCTTGACCCTTAATTTCATTTCACAAGGAAAACTTTTCATATCTTCAACTTGTTTTTATTCCAATTTAAGGCTTTATTTTGTATCTTTCAAGGTTTGTCTGCCAATTTGTGAACATCGGTAAGAATGAAGAAGAATTAAATAAATAAAAATTTGATGATGGAAGCTTTCAAAATGATTTTCAACTTAGAAAGAGATCGAGAAGAGAAAAAATAAAGGAAAATGATTGCACAATAGAAGGAAGGATAATTGAAGGAAATTAAAGCCTTTAAAATTGTTGTTTAATTAATGTCGACAACAATGATCGATGATTGATGAAAACTGATAACATTAACAATTAAAAATATACATGAAATATCTAATTAAAAGTAGAGATACGATAAAGAAATTAAACTAAGAAGCCTTAAGGACAATTTAATTCATTTTCAGTGAACTATGTTCACCTTTCTTTCTCTATTCATTTGAAAACAAGAAAAAACTTTCCTGTTTCTCTTTTATAAATCTATAAAATTGATTTTTCTCTGCTAAACATCAAATTGATGATCCAAACTTGACTTTTCTCTTTCAAAGTTTCACTGTTAAAGTCAAATGTATTAGAAAATCACAATGATTCAAGTGAACTTGAATTTGTTAAAATGATTGCCGTTGATTAGTGTTCACCTCGAAGAAGTTCCATAAGTAAGTTAAATGAAGGTTCATCTTCACCGTCTTTAGGCTTGATTGTTAACATTTCTTTCCCCACCTACAATAAGAATGCAATAAGAATTGAAAATATTCGACATTTGAGTTGATTACATACCTGACACGTTCTTTGAAGCTCAGGAATCCTCAACAAAAGTTCTCCAAACTTTGCTGGTGAATCAGGATAATGACCTGAAAAACAAAAGCATTTTAAATTTCGTTAAACATTGAAAAATAACATCACAAACCTAAAGTGTAAGCTTGCAACGCTTGAAGTGCCTTCTCTTGACTTGCCCTCACTTTTTCTGGTTCTTTAAGTTCAGCTGTGTCTGCAATAAAGAAGAAAAACAAGAAAAAAATCTAAATAATTGCCTTGAAACATTTGTGAAGTCGAACGTTACCTGATGACAATAAAACTATCACTTTCATGGCTACATATTCATATTTATCGACTTTCAATCGACGTAAATGATCCGTTAGATTGAGCATTCGTTCAATGCAAACCTGTTAAAGACAAAAAAGATTGATCAGAAAAGAACTTCATGGTACATAAAGATTGATTTAATAACTTACATGAAGTCCACTTAGTTTTGCCTGTGCAAGAGTTATCGATTTTCCAAGTGAAATTTTAATCTCACCCGGTGTTGTGATGGATCGAAAGCAACATGAAAACAACAAAAGTTCACACCAAGAGTTTATAAGCAGGCAGATTTGATCGTCAATCTAATTAAGAAGAGAATGATTAATTTATGAAATATTGAAGATATTTATGAGGGGATTGAAACTTCTTGTATGACAACAAAAATGTATGAAAATTTAAGCCGCATTCACAATTCAGAATTTTTCTTCAACATTCTTATACTCACCGAAATATTTTTAAATAACGGTAGCGATTTGCACCATTTCACAATCTTATAAAGCCGATGATCAGCAATTTTACAAAGTGTTGCAATCATATCGGGATTTGAATTATCGTTCGTGACACCGGCACTTGCAAGGAACGGATTATTTTTAATCGCATCTGATGATGATTGATGTTGATCACTGGAGCAACTTGTTGTCGGTTGATTGAGTCTCGTCAATTCACTTTCATTATATTGCCATAAATATTCAACATCCATAATTTCCTGAAGTAATGCTGGCACGCCTGGTTTCATGACATGTTCACTTGTGCCATTTATTGCTCTGTTTTCACCGCCTTCACTTTTCACATTATTTCCATTCATTTTAAATTGTCCATCCATTCCCATAGTTTGTTGATGTGGAAGTGATGTCACTGGAAGTGTATAAGAACATTGATACGTTGATCGCCCACCTCTCGTACGATCTTCACGAATTGCTTCAAGTTTCATTCCTTTTTGAAGACATTTTTCAAAACGACAGGCTGGACATTTCTTTCTTGTTGCTATCGTTACTGGACATGCTGCACCACGTAAACAAACATAATTCTTTCGATTCTGCACTGTACGTTTGAAAAATCCTTTACACGACTCACAGGAAAAGATTCCATAATGGAAACCAGAAATTTTATCAGAACAAATTGGACATGGACTGTTGATGAGTTGTTGTCGTGAAATTCCAGCTGTTGTTGGTATTCCAGGATCTTGTTGATCATTATTATTTTCTTCAGTCGTACCCAGACGAAAGTTTTGTTGTTCGCCATCAATTAGAGGTCGATAAAGCATTGAGTGATGCAATGTTCCATTGAATTGTTGTGATGACGATGGTGGTGGCACTTGAGCATAGATCAAATGTCGACCTTGTATAGGTGAGTGCGTTGGACTATTAAATTCAGAACTGTACGAGTAACATGAGCTATGTGAAGCGTCACTATTATTGCGACTTAATGAAGGCGTGTATGGAGCATGTCGTGATGTCAATGGCGATTGGCTCGGTGAGCTTTGAGTGTAAATCGAATGAATAGCAGAATCAGGACTTGGATTTGCAGGCAAAAGTGATTGTTGTTTTGATCGTACAAGCAATGGACTGTTCTGAATGAGAGCCTCTTGATACGCACTACTTCCAGCTACTCCAGGCTCGAATTTCAAATTGACAATGTCAGGAAACTTTTTTGTCGTCACCGAACTAAAAGCTGGCACTTTAAGTTGCTGAACTATATTTAAATTATTATTTGTGATGTTCTCAGTTGGTGTAATCACTTCCGGCTTTATCTCAGCCATCTCAACCGGACTTGATTTCTCAACTTCCATCATTTCTTCATTCTCCGATAATTCTCCTTCCCATGACATTGGCCTTTGTCCATTGCTACTCTTTACATTGCAGGTTGCAGTCTTTTCAATATTCGACAACTCCAATTCACTATCTGAATTGTCCGAATTATCTTCAATTTTCGGTATTGTGATGCGTACATTGCCATCTATCGACGCCTGTTCACCCACAATATTTTCCGATGATTCACTAGGGCAATTGATGTTTGTTACTGATATATTCGTGTTCGACATATTTAATTATGTATATTTTTATAATGTTTTCCTCTTATCCTATCTTGTCTTCTTAAACCTTGTCTTCAATTAAAAGAACATAACAAGAAACTGTCCTTCATAAATTATGCGCTGAACATTAAGATTTCGTCGCTTCGAATCTAAAAATAGAAGAGAGATAAAAACAGTGTGTAATGATGTGACATGCGATTGAATCATAAATTAAACACTCAATTTGCAACGCAAAATTAATTTCATGTTTCTTTTCGTTTTTTATGTAGTCTGAATAACGGTAAACTCAAATCACTATAAATCCAACTATTAATCATAAATTATGTTTTCCTTCTTAATGTTAAATTACTTTTTTAATTTTAACTCTGAATTAATTTCAAATTTTATGTCCTTTTTTAGGACTCAATTTTATGAAATATTTTTTAATTGTACTGACGTAGTAAAACTTCAAAACATTATCCAAAAACTTCCACAAAATATATTCTAAATTACCGAAGTATAAAAAAAAATTTGCAAGAAGTCTACCTAGAAGTGTTATTTCAGTTACTTCCGCTTACATCGTAATGCAAAGAATAAAAAAAACAAACGAGACTTCTTTCCGTGGCACCTCTGCATGAAAACAATTTGATTTGTAGTAGTATGCGTCAGTAGAGCGTTTTGATTGTGTGAGTGAAGGTCAGCTTGCAAGGTCGTAGGCTTTTATATTTTTCGGGTGATTTTCTAATTCTTCATTCGTTTATTGCTTTTTAAACGTGTTTGTAAATAATGGAAAAATATTAAAAAATATCTTTAAAAGGATAAATAATTATTAGCACAAATTATCTTTGCGAGCATCATAAAATTCACCAATACACCGTTCACCGACACTTTTTTCTTATACTGTTTTTCTTATGAAGCTTCACTCGGCGATCACCAATCGAAGTGAATGAGAAGAAAAAAATAAAGAGACCTTTATGCTTGTGTTATGTGTAATAAAAATTTGTTTCTTTTTCCGAATCAAACTGTTCTTTCAAGTTTTCTTACACACTCTCTTTTTTTTGCTTTAAGACCAATTTCTTGGTACGATTGGAAAAGAAAAATTGCTGTTGCGTTCCCAAGACCTTGTGATAAATAAAGCATTTTCATCATCATATTTAATATTCACAAATGTGTACCGGAAGGTGAATTGCATTCTTTATTGGTCCTCTCAATTTTCATTCTCCTAACGGTGAATAATGCTCCAACAATTCATTGCATATAACACTCTACATATACACAGTTGGCCACTAAGTTTCTTATGATTTCATGTTTCGCGTATTTTTTTACTTCTTGAAGGCCACGAAATGAAACACATTTCACTGAATCAGAAAACTAACCGAGCAAGTTATTTTGCAAAGTTATTTGCTTTTATGAGTCAGGGATAATGTTGCAAATCGAAGACTTTATGGTTTCATCGTCGATCTCATGATCTTCATTAACTTACTCTAAACTTGGACACTTTTTTTATGAAAAAAGAAGTCAATGAACTCAAATGTCTCTCCAGGTAAGAAAAAAACTTTTTATCGCTTCAATTTAGCGTTTCATTTCACTATCACTGGTCTTAATACCTCTCCTTGTCTCCTTTATGCCATTTTTACACCGTAAATAAACAAAGGATAATTGAGAAAATTAATATTCTTTGAGAGCTCGAGCTCTTTACATCTTTTTACTGTTCGAACACATGTGGACTCATCAGGGTGCGCTGGCATCGGTCTGATAGTTTTTAAATAGAATTTGAAACCGTTAAAATATTAAATGAAATGTTTTTGATGTTGATATGGCCCATTGTTCAATGTTTTATGATGCTTTACAGAAAATGTTTCATGTTTTTTTACAATATATTTATTTAATATCTTTTAAGACGCTTCAATTTAAGTTTTGAACTTCATGATATGATGTTCTGATGGTTTTTGAAGTTTCATTATAGCTTTATTTTTGATAAATCAGTCGAATAATTTTCAATTGAAAACAGTTGGGTCATATTCAAAAACTGGGCATTTTGCGGAAAGAAGCGAAAGGTTTGAATTTTTTGTCGCGGAATCTAAGGCCTTAGAACCTTGGTGATAAGGTTAAGATTCGAAAACTTTAACATGCGAGAAGGAAAGAAAAGTTTTTGTAAACAAACAAATAAAAATCATATTTTCAAATAAAATACTATAAATTTGTTAATTGGCAATGGAAGTCATAATAAATACTGAAGATTCATGTCGGACGTGTTTGCAAGGTGAATGCACGTTAGTTAATATATTCGAAGATTATGAAGGACGGCCCATAAGCCAAATACTGAGTGAATTATGTGGACTCAACATTGAAGCCGATGATCAGCTCAGCAAGAAGATTTGTAAAAATTGTGTCTCGAAGACTCTCATGTTTCTGTCATTTCGTCAAGTATGTATTGATTCTGACGAAACAGTTCGTTACAATTTATTGATAGCAGAAGCAGATGGATCTGAAATGATGTCTGTAGTTAATTTAAAAGTCGGAGACGATATTTCTGGAAATATTGATGAATATTTAATTGCTGATGAAGCGTCCGCATCTCAAACAAACTACGAATTACAAAGAAGCGACGAAACAGAGTATGAAGAAATATTTCTCGATGATGATAGCGAAGAGATTGCCGAAGATGCTCATCAAACAATTCCTGAAGCTGAATCATTAGACGAATGTTTGGATGTAAAAGACGAAAAACCGGAACCAAAGATGATCGAAGCAGTTGTTACAAAAATCAACTCACAAGAGCCCATTGTTATTACTCGATCATGTGATGAACTCACACAGAAAATGCGTGAAGTTCATTTTGCAAAAGAGCAACAAAAGAAGCACAAATGTCCGCATTGTGACAAATATTTCATGTTTCCATCGAAAGGTAAGAAAATTTATTCATTGTTAACTTTTTTTTTATTAATCTACTCTCTTTTTTGGTAAAGTGAACCGTCATGTTCAAGCAGTTCACAAGACACTGGAAGATAAACCAAGAAAAGATATTAGAAAGAACCACTTCTGCAATATTTGCGGAAAGGCTTTTGTAAGTGCGTTCAAAGTCCGTCGTCATATGGTCGTGCATGATACTGAACTTAAAATAGGATTGCAAAAGAATTGGTCAAGAAATTATTTTCTATGTGAAGCTTGCAATAAAAAGTTTCACACTCAAACGACTTTTGATCGACACAAGTTGATATGCAAGTTGCTTCAGGAGTCCTTCATTGAACGTAATGAAGGTCACGAATATCTGTGTTGCATTTGTAGTCAAAATTTTCCTACACATGATGAAATGGTTGATCACATGAGGACACATTCATCACTTGAACCAGTTTCTTGCATTCTTTGCAGTAATTTTGGTTCTTATTTGAATGATATGATAAGACATGGAAAGTATCACGATGAAAATGTGACTTATCGGTGTTGTGTCTGCAACAAAAATTATCCAAATGGAGAAGAAATTGTCTCACATCTACTACGACACAAAGATTACAAACCTTTCACTTGTTCCGAATGCAGCCGATCATTTTTTGACAAATATAAACTTCGACAACATATGAACACTCACATTGCTGATGCACCGAAGAATTTCATTTGTAGACATTGCAATCGAGGATTTACAGCTCAAGATTATCTCAATTGTCATATAAGACGAAAACATTCCGATGTTAAGCCGTATCGATGTGATTTCTGTCCAAAGACTTTTGCCTTTGCTCATGATCGTAATTTGCATGTCACCAATCATAGTGGTAAGTTTAATAAAATAAGAATTAATTTTATAAATCGAAATAATTTTAATTTTTCTTCCATTAACAGAGAAAAAATATTTATGCTCAATTTGCGATGCTTCATTTACAAGATCGTGGTCGCTGAAGCAACACATGACAATTCATGACCCAAGCACTGAAGGTTTAAAATGTGAATTCTGTGATTTTATGTCAACAACAAAATATCGATTGCAACTTCATTTAATGACACATGAGGAACAAAATCAATTACAAGACAACACTATCGAAGAGGAAAATTACACATTTTTAGAAGATGTTAATGAAGATTCAAACGAAACGTACAATCTTGTTGAAATCCAAACTTCATATTAATATTTACCATAAATTTTTAACATTAATAAACTCAAATAATTACAAAATTTCATTTTTAATTGGCAAGTACCAGTAACTTAATGGCTTGATTAAATTGTTTTTAAACAAAAATTCATGAGAATAAAGCTTGTGCTTTTCATCGGGAATGATGAGAATTAAAAAGTTGTGTGAGCGAGTTAAGTCAACATTTGTGATGAGTGCTGATGTTCTTTCAGATGAATATATCTTTGATTTTAATCTTCCATCGAGATAAACCTGAGAAATGAAGATTTTAAGCTCAGTTTTTTGATAGGTAGATTTAAAAGATTTACCTTGTAACCTTTTATGCCCACAATAGACTTGACATTCCATCGGATGATTACAGAACTATGATGCAATGGAATCAGATTGGTAAGAGACAAAAATTCAGATCGTTCGTGTTCAGTTGAACTGATGACTGACATCGACGAAGCTTTGCGGAGAAGAGATTGAGAACTTGTGTCAAATCTTGTATGATCTGCTAAAAATATTTCTGAGCTGCTTGGACACTTAAATGGGCAACTTTCATCGCAATTATCAGGACAGCATCGTGCATCATTCCAAATATTTTCTTCTTCGATTTGATTGTCATTAAGTGCTGATAAATTTACTTGTGATGCTCGGCGACGAAATTTTAAATGAAATTCAATTTCAGTCGTTTCTTTAGCTTGATTTGATTTTCTATCTAAAATTTTCATAACTTCTTCTTCATTTGTGTCTTGAGATATTAACGAATCCTTTAAAGCTTTTGGGATATCTTCATCCTTCAGAAACTGAAACGTTTGATTATTAAATTCCAAATTGCAAATATTTTCTTTCATTTTGAACATTTTTTGATCGAAACTTTTCATCGCAAGTGAATGAAATTAAAATTTAATTTAAATGACATTTCAATGATTTCTTTGATGATTTTCAATTTGGATTTAAATATTGACAGCGTGCCATGCAGCAAACATGCTTTGATAAATTTCCCCTTTTTCAACCCTTAATCAACTTTCCAGTCAGTACTGGAATACTGGAACGAAGTTTTTCCATGAGAAAATTTATTTTCTAGAGAAAAAAGCAAACTTGATGGATAAAAGTGAAAAAAATAATTTTTAACTTTTAAAATATTTAAAGTTTTAATATGTTGCAAGCAATGGATCCGGATTATTACCTTGAAGAAGATACAATGTAAGAAAGTTCAAGATTATCATAAAAGTCATAAAATCATTTGAAAATTATAAATTTTCCTTTTGCATGGGTAACTTTTCTCTCATTGTCTGTCATTTTCTTCACTTTTACAAACGATAATAAAAATCGATTAATTTGTGCTGGTGACAGTTTCTATTTTTCATTTTCTAATTTTTATCTAAAATATTGTGAAAAATTATGTGGATGAATTATCCATTCAAACAAATTGCTTTTGTCAATGAAATTCGATATTACGACGAAGAAAATAAAATGTAAATTATTTGCAAAAGTATGTTGGCATTCAGATGTGCTCCACTTTCTAAATTTTCCATTGGAAAAGTCAAGATGGAAAATGCTTAAGCACATCTGAACTACCTGTTGATGGTTTTTCTTTGCTTTTGTAAATATCTCTCGCATCATGAAACATTTTGAACTTTTAAGTTTCTCAATTTTTCTTTGGAATTTCTCCGGATAATCTTTGTAATAAACTTAAGGAGACTGTTGGACTTTGGCGATGAGAAAAAGGAACAAAAAAAGCCGATTCCTGGTAAAGCGATACTAATTGACAATAAGGTTGTTGAGGAAAAGCCTTTTATGACCAATGACGAATTACCAGAAGCTGACCTTTATTTCGGTGGAGAAAAAGAAACAGAAAGTGAACACGATTTACGAATGATCCGAGTGAGTCAACGAGAAGAAATGTCAAGATTGTAAGTCAAGAACGTCAAGTTAAAATCAATCACAAACTCGAAACTTTCATCATTGTTTTTGCTGTTGTTGTGTTACAAAATTTCATTTTCTATTCATATAACTTTTCGATGTTTTTTTGTTCTATTTTGAATTTATCGCTTGATGCATGTTGAAGTTGTCTCGCTTCTCAATATAATTTATTTATTTATAATTGAAAGAATTTTTGACATTCTAAGACGTTTCTTTCTCTTTGTAGGGGTATGACGGTATCTTCAGGTCATGTCATCATTAAAAAAGATAATTCCAATATGATTGGTGAGAAATGTTAAGACACTAATTTGAAAGTAATTTAAAATATTCATTAAACTCTTTAGGAATATCAATTGGGGGTGGTGGACCTTACTGTCCATGTCTTTACATTGTTCAAGTATTCGACAACACACCGGTATCGCGTGAAGGAACTTTACAATCTGGTGATGAACTTCTTGGTGTCAATGGATCGAGTGTTAAAGGAAAAACTAAAGTTGAAGTCGCAAAGATGATTCAGTCAGCTGAAAATGAAGTTACAATTCATTACAACAAACTCCATGCTGATAACGTTCAAGGTGAATCTTTGGATATTGCATTGAAGAAGATTAAACACCGATTAGTCGAGAATATGAGTTCAAAAACTGCTGATGCATTAGGATTGAGTCGCGCAATTCTTTGCAATGATTCATTGGTGAAACGATTGAAAGAACTTGAAGGAACTGAAATCATGTATCGCGGTCTTGTTGATCATTGCAAACGAGTTTTGAAAGCTTATTTTAATGTCTTTCAAATCATGCACGTATTTGGAACTGAATTTTGTACAATGTCGATCCGTGAGCCTCAACCAACTGCAAGTGAAGCTTACAGAGCTTTTGGTGAAATGCACAGAGGCCTGGAAAAGGAAGGAATTCTGATGATAAAAGCATTGAAACCAGTGATTGCTAACTTTGGCACGTACCTCAACAAAGCCATTCCAGATACAAAGTTGACAGTCAGAAAATCCGCCGACAGTAAATTTGCTTATCTTTCTTATTGCCTAAAAGTGAAAGAAATGGACGATGAAGAGCAAAGTTACTCATCAATTCAAGAACCTCTTTACAGAGTTGAAACAGGAAATTACGAATATCGATTAATTCTTCGATGTCGACAAGAAGCACGAGCAAAGTTTGCAAAATTGCGTAATGATGTTCTTGAGAAAATTGAACTTCTTGAAGCAAAACACGCTCAAAGTCTTGCTGATAATCTGAAAAAGCTCTTAGAAGGTTTGGCAAAATTCACACAAGATGCAGTTACAAAGTTTGAAACAACGAAAGGCCTTTTCCCGATTGAAGTTGATTTAAAGTCAGATGCATTTACATACAAGTCACAAAATACTTTCAGCAGTGATGGAACGGAAGAAGTTGAAGAAGTTGTGCAAGCAGAAGAAGCCAAGGAAACAAAACCTGCGCAACCATCTGAAGATTTACTTTCCAATGGATCATTTCTCGATCAAGATTTACTAAATTTATTGTCATCAACTGATCTGCAACCAAAAGACCCAACAAAAACTAATCAAACTTCTGTTCAATTGTTAACGAATGAACTTGCTTCAATATCAGCTCCGCTTCTCCCTGACATCAACAACACCAAAGCCAATCAATCTGACACGACAAAAGATTTACTCTCTGAACTTGGTTTGGATGAAATTGATTTAAATGTAACTGCAGTCAAAGATCAACCGAAAATTTTATGCTCGATTGATGATTTATTGAATTAATAAAAAGATTTGAATAAAATTTATAAGTGAATGATAATAAAAAGAAATTTTAAATTTATTTATAAAGCCAGATCATCGAGTTGAACATCTTTCAACTTTGGATCTGCGTTTTCTTCCAAATCAATGTTTTCCTCAACGAGATTTTCCTTTGGCATTCCATTCTCATCTAAATCGTCATCATCATCAGCATTACCTTCCTTTAATTCTTCCTTCTTATCCAAATCATCTTCTTCATCAACTTGGACAATTTCCTTGTCATCAGAAGGAAGAATTTCCTTTGGCTTTCCATTCTTATCTAAATCGTCATCATCGTCAGCATTACCTTCCTTTAATTCTTCCTTCTTATCCAAATCAACTTCGTCATCAACTTGGACAATTTCCTTGTCATCAGAAGGGAGAATTTCCTTTAGTTTTCCACCTTCATCTAAATTATCATCGCCGGCATCAATAACTTGAGCAATCTTTTCATTAGCATTTGGATTAGGAAGATTTTCCTTTTCGTCGCTGTCATTTTCTTGCACTGGAAATTTACCTTGGATGTTTTGAGGTGTCTTAAAACTTCTAATACCTTAAAAATTGATTCATTGTCAGTGACTAATTGAGAAAAGAAAAAAGTGAAAAACCTACCACCAGGTTTCATATTATTTAGCATTAAATCTTCAATTTCTTTATAAGTTCTTCCGGGAAAATCATGAACGATGACACCTTTTCTTCTGTACAAATTCAATGTCGGGAATACAGTGATGGCGTGTTCGGTACAGAAATCTTCATTACTTTCGCAGTCAATTTCTGCTACTCTTATATGCATGTCTTTATTCTTAGTCGCCAGATCTTTCAGAACCTCACGCAACGTATCAGATTTTTCCGAATTTGGTTTGTACATCATGACAAGTGTCAGACCAAATGGATTCAAAGATGTTGTGAAATTTTCTGATGACAATTCCATGAAACCGAATTGATTGATTTTTTTCTTTTCTGAAAGTTTAACTTTTAAATTAAGTTTTTCTTCAAGTTCCTCTGAATGCTTAGTTTTCTTTGGCTTTTCAGCCATCATTGCTCCAATGTCGACAATGTTAGGTTCTCTAGGCTTCAAAAGTTCTGAAGAATCAAAATCTTCTTCAACTTGATCATCACCACCAATGACGATAGTTTTTTCGGTTTTCTCTCTTCTTGGTGGATTGAATTCTGTGCTTGCATCATCTTCATCAGCAACTTTCACATCTTGATCTTCATCCACGTGTGGCAATATGAAATTGTCTTTATTTTTTTCCTTGAAGAATGTCGTTCGACTTCCTTTAACAACTTTCATAACTCTTCCGTCCCTTGTCTTAAACATTTCGTCTGGTAAAGGCACTCGATTTGGTTGCCTCCTTTGGTAAGTTCTTCTTGGTTTTGCTTCGTCTACTTTTTCCTTTTCCTCTTCCACTTTTTCTTCTTCTACTTTTACCTTTTCCACTTCAACTTTTTCTTCTTCGACTTTTTCCTTTTCCACTTCAACTTTTTCTTCTTCTTTTACTAATTGTGGCTTTTCTTCTTCATCATCTGCCTCTTTGGGGTTTTGTTGGTCTTCTTCTGAACTTGACTTTGTTGTTTTGTTATCAATTTCTTCTTTAGCGTTATTATCTGATTTCTTTTCTCCAGTTTGACTTGATGATGTCTTAGTTGATTTGTCTTTACTGCTGGCTTTATCAATCACAACTTGTTGATTATTTTCTTTTGATTCATTTTCACTTTCACCAGATGATTTGCTTGAATCGTTCTTTCCTTCGTCAATGATAACTGGCTGATCAATTGGAACAGCAAAGCCAGGTGGATTCAAATCGACATCCATTTCATCTTTCTTTTCAACTGGTTCTTCTATTGCACCTCCCTCGTCATCTATTTCATCACTAATTTTGACATCACCTTCATAATTCTTGCCATCACTTTCATTGGAATTCTTCGCATCCGCGTCAAGTGATCGTGACATGTCAAAGACGAATGTTTTCAAGCTTTCAAGTTCAAGGTAGCCTTCGTAACGGCTGACAATCTTTCCATGTTGCATCCATACAATTGATGGAAAATTAGGCCCAGCGCCAATGCCTTCACATATGGGACGATAAACTGAACAATCAAATTTTGCCACGTGAATGCCTTTGTAATCGACCTTAACTGTATTGGCGAGCTTTTTCCATGTGTTGAGAAGATCGGGCTGATCACCATCACTGGAAATGAATAGAAATCACTTGATGGTTAAATCAATAATGAATTTATTCACCTTCGAAGATAAAACAACAAAAATGAGTTGTCAGTGTTGATTAGTTCACGAAAGTTGTCTTCACTTGATATGATTTGATGATCTCTTGCATCCATATCGGAAGTAAGAGAATAAATCAGAAGAAATATCGACAAACATGTCACAACAATTAAACATAAACTGGCCAATTTCTTCGTTCTCATATTTCTTGCAACGTAATCGATCAGCATTATTAAACTAAGAAAACTTTTTATTCAGTTCAAAAACAGAATTCGATCATTGAAAGTTTGGTGTTATTTATAAAAGATGTCACATTTATAACAAAACTTTAATATCTTTATTCAAAATACAATTCACATGACATTATACACAAAAAAGTTAATTGTTGACACAAGTGTTATTAATTATGAGAACTCACAATGAATAAGTTTCGCCATTTTGAAATTCGTCAATGTTTAAACAGTGATGATTAAGTTCAAGTCAAACTGTTTATGCATTTAGAATCTTAATTAATTGTTTTTCTTCTTCTCTTCTTCCTGTTTCTTCTCTTCTTCCTTTTTCTTCTTAAGTTCTTTATTTTTTTTGTCTTTGAGATAAAGTTCATGATCATGTTCCTTCCATTTCTTTAAAACTGAAAGAAATATTTGTTAGAAAATAAGTTTTAAGTGATAAAAATGTTTGAAATTACGTTCACCACCCGTTGTGTGAGCATCAAGAAGATCAATCAAACCTTTCAAAGAATTATCTCGATAATAATCTTTCATTATTCTTTCTCCATTGTGATATAAGCTGAGTGTTGGACATCCTTTTGAATTTTCGATGCATGTTCTTGTCTGTCGATCGCAATTAACAGTGGCAATCTTAATCTTATCGTTTCCAGCATAATGTTCAGCAAGGCTTTGCCAAAGTTCGGGATATCCTTTACAATACTTGCATTTCCTCAAAAAGTAAAGCACATAAGTGTAGTCTGTGCTTAAAACATCGTGAAAGGTTTCAGCTGTAAGTTCAATTGGCTTAACTTTATCTGCTGGTTTAGCTGTAGTTGTTGGAGCTTTTGTAGTTGTCGTTTCTGGTTTTGGAAGATTATCTGAGAAGAACTTTTCTAAATTTTCTAAAGTTTTCGATCCCTTAAATTGTTGCATTTTGTTTCCATCTTTTATGTATTGAACGATCGGATATTTTTTCACACCAAAGCGATCACAAATTGCTGGGTACGTTTTGCAACACACACTGAGAAGTGAGAATCGATCATCATTCTTATGTGCTTTCTCTAGTTCACCCCAGACAATCGTAGCGTCTTTGCAGTATGGGCAATTAGGGAAGGTAAATTTAACAAAAGCATTTCCTTTATTTATTTTTTCATCCAAAGCTTTCCTTTCTTGAATTTTCTTTAAAGTTTTATCAATAGTTTCAGTAAGGAAATCAAAGATTGGCTTCGAGTCAAAATTATCATTGGGACGAGGGAAATATCTCAATTCAAGAATATTTTTTACGTTATTGTCTTGACAAAGCTTTTCATTTTCACTGCAAAGAACTTTCCCTAATCGGATCGTCTCATCGGGATTTGTATAAAGATTTGATATCTTGTTCCAAAATGATAAAAAGTCTTCCAATTCTCTTTGTCATGCAATGAAAAAAATTTATATTTGTGCGTCATTAGTTAAGATCGACTGTTTAATCAACTGTTTAATTATCGTTTAATTATTTCTCTACTCACCCCTCTTTTCCGTTCACAAAAATCACGTAAGAATTTTTCGTGTCATCTGCAAAATTTCCTGCATTCAAATCCACAGGAATCAAACAATTTATAAATCCAATAAGGCAAGAAATTATTAAAAAATTCGCTATCATTGTTTGGTGTCAGCTTGCTTTCTGTTCCAAAGAATGATGATAAATGAGCGAGCGATATGAGACGAACAACTTTTATAAATTATGAAGAATGTTCCCGAAGGAAAATTTCAATTTTTCTTGTGGATTTGGAGATAAAAAATTGAGAGTAAAATTAATATGAAGTGAGTAGTTAGTAAATATTAAATGAGATCTAATCATTGAAATGAATCATTTCATAGTCAAGAAGAATGTTGTGAAGGAAGTAAATTTATATGATGACTCAAAGCGTTGTTTAACAATTAATCATTTGATAATTTATTAAAAAATTCTTTGTTTCTACTCCTAGAAAATATTAATTAAAGTGGAATTTAATGCGCATCATTTATTAATCACTTCTTAGAACAAATTTACAAAACTTTCTTTAAGACATTTTCAATATAATTACTAAAATCTTCAAAGGATCGAGAACCTGCGTACTTGTTAAGTTTGTTGCCATCCATCAACGAGAGTATTGTTGGATATCTTGTGATGTCATAATTGTCGCAAACCCAAGAATTTTTGTTGCAATCAATACTCATGACGGAAATGAATTTATCGTCTTTATATGCATTTTCCAGACGTTTCCAATCTTCAGCCATAGCTTTAGAATGTTTGCAAGTTGGAACAAAGAAATTCACAAGCATCGTTCCTTTGTCTAATTTTGTAAGAATTTCTTTCTGTTTTCTTGCATTCAAGACGTTTTTATCTACTCTTTCAACCAGGAAATCGTAGATAGGCTTCCACTCAAAGTCATCGCCTTCCTTACCAAAGAACTTCAATATTAAAATGTCATCAATATTCTGATCCTCGCAAAGTTTTCTGCTGGTTTCACAGTCAACCTTTCCAATTCTTAAGGTGCTGTTGTTGTCCGAGTTGTAAAGATTTGCAATCTTACTCCAGAATGATAGAAAATAATGCAAAGATCTAAAATGTGTTCGATAGTTTCATACATCAACGTCATTTAAATTTAATTTTATCAACTTACTTTCCATTTTCTTTAACAAATATCACGTAGTAATTAAAATCTTTCAATTCCTTTTCGAAATTATCATCGTTTAATTGAATTGAGTGATCGGAAGTTGCATTCGATTTGTGCAGCAGAATAAGAAAAATTATTAGCTGATAAACTAGTCTTGATGACATTTTACTCTTTTTACTGAAAACAAAACACTTGTTGAATATTTGATGAGATAATGACGAATGATCGTATTGAAATGAAGCTTCATCTACGTGAGAGTAACGAGCATGGCAATAACAGAATTGTTTGAATGTTTTTCCAAACACTTCAGTTCGGTAGAAAATTATTAAGAAACAATAAATGGCACATGACAATGTCGTCACAGATACTAAACATAATTCACAACTGTGAAGAATAACAGAAGTTCTTTTGAACGTCACAAACGAGCAAATAAAGTGTGACAATATTTTTTATTTAAAATTAATATCTCAATTTCATTATCAGATTTTTGTACTCTTTAACAGTGGACCCACTAAAATCTTTTAAAATTCTCTTTCCATTTTTAAAGACGGCAATAGTCGGAACACCATTGTCAAGTTCTGCATAGCACGTGTCTAAGTTTTCTTCCTTGTGACAATCCAATTTACGAATTTTGACCTTCTTATCTTTAGCAAATATTTTGCTAACTTCCTCTATCGCTTCGAGTTCTTTTTTGCAATGTTGACACCAAGGAACACAAAAGATTACCAGAGTTAAATTTTTGGAAATTATTGTCTTGAAGTTACTGCCAAAGATTTCGATAATATTGTCAGTAAATATCTCTTTAACAGCCTCCTCAACAACTTCCCGCTTTTTTCGATTCGAAAACATTCTTTTTCCAAATGCAATCATTCGGTCTGGCTTTGCCTTCTTGAAGCGAAGCATTTCAACTCCAGATTCCATGTACATGTATGTCGGATAGTTTTTGATTTCAAACAAATCACAAATATCACTATATAGAGCGCAATCAAAATCTGCTATCACACAATTATAGTCATAAAGGGCAGAACCAACTTCCTCCCATTTGTGTGTAAACGAACTACAGTCACGGCACCTGAAAGATTCAAAGCAATTGTATAAACTTACGTCATTAAAATAGTTTCTTCTTTTTCTACTCACCAAGTCGCATAAAATCTTACAAATAAACATCCCGATTCATCAGAAACATAATTCAGATAGTTTTCTGAATTTAATTCTACAACTGATTTTTGTGCCTGACACGACACAAACAAGACGAAAGCAGCTAAAACATTTGTGTTTCTCATGACAACTAAATATATTTTAATTTTTCTCTTTCTGTTTCAACTCAACCAGTAGACTCAACCAAAATTAAGTTTTACAACACTTTTTATTCTCTTTTTCATTCAATGAAGCTTTCTAAGAAGCTTTTTAATGATAGAAAAGCTTTAAGCTTTTATTCCTTTCGAAGCTTTTTAAATAATTTGTAACATGTGAGATTCTCTAAGTTGTATATTTATTTATTTCAAAGACATCTTTACGAAAATAATTTATGTTTCATCTTTTGCTAACTTATTCTCTTTCAAATAATTCTCAATATATTCAATGAAATCTTCCTTGCTTCTCAAGCCTTCAAATCTTTCATACTTCACTCCATTCTTGAACATTAAAAATGAGGGATAATTTCGGACTTTGTATAATTTGCAGAGTGGTTTCTGGTTTTCACAATCGATCTCTGCTATTTTAACATCTTTGCTGTTTGTGTAATGTTCACCAAGATCCTCCCATGTATCGAAAACCTGCTTACTGTAGTAGCACCTGAAGTGAAAACGAAATTTTATTTAATTATAATCTTACATGTTGAATTGAACATTTTAATTTAAATTTCATCATACTTACCAATAAGTGAAAAACTTAACGAAAACATTTTCATTTTCCTGTAACACTTTTTCATAGTTAGATTTGGTTAAAGGTTGTGACACGTAATCGCTTCCATCATCTGCTGAATTAGGACGTCCGTTTACTGATTTGACGAGAGTTATTAAAAATGCCAACAGTAACAAAGTTTTCAAAAACATCTTTAGACGGGATCTTGAAATTTTATACTTCATTTGATCATTTTATTTGTCTCTTCAGACTTTGAATGTCGTTGTGTTCACGAGAAAAATGTTTATTCAAATGTTCTTACGTATAATTTATAGGAGTAAAAACCAAGCGACATAAGTATTTATTAAAATGTTGACGTCAAACATGTGGTTTGAAAACGAGCTTCAAATAATAATTTCTTCAAAAACTTAAAATTGTTTTTCTTAATATTTATGATGGGTTAGTGATGTCATGAATAATATTGATAATCACTGTTTTGATGGAAAGAATGCTTTATAAAGGCATAAAGAAAATTTTCTATGAAATAATCTGTAAAGGACCGACCTTGTTATTGTATAAAGACTTTGCAATATGTTTCTGAAAAAGCTCTTATAGTGATAAAAGTCTTTGTAGTTGTTCAAATATTCGCACAAAGGAATGATGACTGAAATTCACTGAATTGTTTACTCATATTTTCCAATTTTTAATTTTCCTGAAATCTTAAATTGTCAAAGCATTGCATCAAAATATTGATTAATTAATTGTATTTTAATTACTGCGATTTAAAACGAAGATCCTTGAAATTGCACAAGTACCCGTGTATTAATTTGAAGTTTACTCAAGTGTTTCTACCTTTTTGAGTTCACTATTCAATAGTCATCATATGAGACGATTTCTTTTTCTGATGTTTTATGAAATTAATTTAGTAAAACTCAAATGATCATCTTTAAATGAAAAAAAAAAATATTTATTAAGGATTTGAGAAAATTCAATTCATTCCAAAAAAAATTTTGTGATATACGATTGAGAAATTTAGATACGTCTCAAAGTGGCTCTGGCCCTGGAAGCACCAGGATTTCTTCTTATGGTAGGTCGACGAATTCGGCGAGGTGGAGCTCTAACTGGAGCGACAGGTTCAGGCTCAGGTTGAGGTTGAGCAACAGGTGTAGAAGGACCGAATTCATCAACAACCTTTTTAACCCATGTTTTTAGTGCAGCAGCGCGTGCACGTTTACCACCAAGCTCACTTAACAAAGCAGCACCTCTAATAGCTATAGTTCTTGGATATTTTCTTGGTTGTGGCATCCAACGATGGCAGAAATCTTTATTTTCAAATTCATCACAAATAACAAAATAAAAAGTTGCAGGGAATGATCTGCATTGATACTCCCCAGTTGAGAGTTCTGCCAGGTATTTCTTGCTCATTGTACATCTTTTTCAGTGGAGTATTTAAAAATATTAATTCTTAATTATTTTAAAAATTTATTTATTTTTCTTACTCTTTCAATCCAAAATATACAATGGCGAGTTCGTCTTCAGGAATCGAATCTCCACGATTCGTTCTGATTTCCTGTAAAATTGCAGACACTGTCAAAATTAGTGCGGCGAAAACAAATAAAACTTTCATAACCATTATGAACGTTGTATTAACACTGACACGTCCTTTAATAGTTTTTCCATATTTATAGAACTTTTTAAGATAAGCTAAGAAAATTGCTCTCAATATTCAGCAGCGACATCTTTCATAATTGAGAATTTAAAACTTTTAATGACAGAAAAAAGTTTGAAAAGCTCCAAATAAGAGTTTCAATGAGGTTTTGATAAATTTGAATTTGGTTATGAACATTTTCGTATTTTCTAACAGAATTTTCAATTTTCCAGTCTATAAAGTTCCAAATTCTGTTCCTTGTTATTCATGACGAAATATTAAGCTTTTGAGGGAAAATTTTCAGTGGAAAGTAAATAAAATTTCAACTATGATCAAATTTGATTAGTTTTCCAATTGAGTGTTTTAACTAACGTTCATAATTTAATTGTTCAATAAATAATACTTGACGGGCTTTGATTAAGCCTCTATTTACAGAATTCGTAAAATAATTTCATCGTCATTTGATCTCGATTCTGAACCCTTCTGTTGCAAAAAAGATTTTTAAGTTTTATGAGAAAAAGAAATTCGTTTATCAAGGTTATTAATTTACTGAGGCAACTGTTTATCAAAGTTCCACTGAATATTTATTTTAAGAATTCGTGAAAATTTTATTCATTCCAAAAAAATTCTGTGATATAAGATTGAGATATTTAGAAACGTCTCCTTATGGCTCTGAAGGCACTAGGAATTCTTTTAAAGGATGGTCGAAGGCTTTGTCGGGGAGGTCGAATTCTAACTGGAACGACAGGTTTAGGTTTAAGTTTTGGCTTAAGTTTATGTTTAGGTATTGGTCCACGTTTATTTTCTGGTTTAGGTTCTGGTTCAGGTTCAGGTTCAGGTTCAGGTTCTGGCTCAGGCTCAGGTTCAGGTTCAGGCTCAGGCTCAGGCTCAGATATAGGAGGACCGTATTCATCGACAACCTCTTCAACCCAATCTTCTAGCTCAGCAGCGCGTGCACGTTTACCAGGAAGCTCACTTAACAAAGCAGCACCTTTAATGGCAATAGTTCTTGGATAACTTCTTGGTTTTTTTATCCAACGATGGCAGAAAGCTCTATTTTCAAATTTGTCGCAAATGACAAAATAAAAACGTGCATCGTATTTTCTGCAATTATAATCCGCTGCTGTGAATTCTGACAGATATTTCACGCTAGTTGTACAACTTTTTTAGTGGAATATTTAAAAATATTAATTATGAATCGTTTGTAGAAATTTATTTATTTTTCTTACGCATCCAATCCCAGATATACAATGGCGAGTTCGTCATCAGGAATCGTATCTCCACGAACCGTTCTGATTTCCTGTAAAACTTCAGACACTGTCAAAATTAGTGCGGCGAAAACAAATAAAACTTTCATAATCATTATGAACGTTGCATTAACACTGACACGTCCTTTAATAGTTTTTCCATATTTTTAAAATTCTCTTTAAGATATCCTAAGAAAATTGCTCTCAATATTCAGCAGCGACATCTTTCATAATGGAAAAATTAAAACTTTTAAAATTTTTTAATGACAGAAAAAAGTTTAAAAAGCTTCAAATAAGAATTTTTATGAAAGACTGACTTTGGATTTTGATAAATTTAAATTTGGCTATGAAAATTTTCGTCTTTTTTGATAACAGAATTTTCAATTTTCCAGTCTATAAAGTTCCAAATTCTGTTCCTTGTTGTTCATGACGAAATATTAAGCTTTTGAGGGAAAATTTTCAGTGGAAAATAAATAAAACTTTCAACTATGATCAAATTTGATTAGTTTTCCAATTGAGTGTTTGAACTAACGTTCATAATTTAATTGTTCAATAAAAAATATTTGATGGGTTTTGATTAAATCTCTACTTACGGAATTCTTAAAATAATTTCATACCTCTATCGTCATTTGATTTCGATTTTGAACCCCTCTGTGGTAAGAAAGTAGGTCGTCTTGAGCTTTTTCTTTTTGAAGATGAAAACATTTTCTTGACTCCGTTAGAACTGTATTTATCGGTAACTTCTTTAACCCATTTAATCAATTTGGCAACCCTTTCACGACGACCAGGAAGCAACTCTAAAATTGCATTATCTCTCACAGCAACAGTTCTTGGATAACTTCGTGGTGGTTGGATCCATTTATGACAGAACTTTTTATTACCATGATGATCGCAATCAACTTTATAAAAAGAAGCACCAAGCTTCTTGCATCGGTATGCTGCTATTTTAAACTCCGAAATATATTTATCGCTTGCCGTACAACTTATAAAATTAGATGAATATTTTAAAAAATAAATTACGACATTCCTTAACAAGTTTTTTCATTTTTCTTACTCTGACGATCCCAGATATAAAATAATGATTTGTCCTTCAGGAAGTACATCCCCACGATCTGATTTAAATTCATTTAAAGCTGCAAAGGCTCTAAATACTAGAGCAGCAGTAATAATTAGAATCTTGATCAACATTTTGATGTTATTTCGACTGAAAGTTGTAATAACACTGCCACGTCCTGATATTCACAATAAAATTACATTAAAAAATGTTTTCAAGAAAAATTACAAAAGCAAGTATTGCTTTTTATAATGTATAGCGACTTCTTGTCTTATAATAAAATTTTATGAGATAGATATCGGCGTTAGATTCCAAAACAGAATTTTTTCGTACTCTTCTTTTTTCTCTCTGAATAAGGTAAAAACATTTTATAATATTTCAATGTCATCCTACAGATGGTGAACATAAAACGAGACGTTGCAACGCGTTGTGATCAATTACAATCAAATAGAGCTTTTTAAATAATGAAAACTTATCCTTGATCATTGATGATGATGATGATCATTCCGAATGATGGTGATGATGATGATCATTCCGAATGATGGTGATGATGATGATCATTCGTTTTCTTTTCCAAAAGCTTTTCAACTGATTTTAATTTTTAACAAGGTTTGAGTTAACTTAAAGGAAATTTATGGCTTTCCAGTGTGATGCAATGTCATGAGTCAAACACGATATTTAATTTGAAAATCGTGGAAAAGTTTTAAAGTATTTAACAATAAGTATCTACCTATTTGTATTTTTTTCTTTTATTTTTATTTTCCATTTTCTTTTTCTATGATGAAGGGAAGAAATTTTAATTTATGTTTCTCAATATTAAAAAAATTCAAAAGTGTCAAGTCGATGCATTTTACAATTCATCGCGAGCCTTTTCACTAATGTGAGATTTGACGAAGTTATGAAGATCGTCTAATGATCGACTTCCATTATATTCAGTGACTTTATCGCCATTCTTGTAGATGTAAAGTGTTGGAAAACCATTGACATCTTGCTCACTACATAATTCACGATTATCTTGTAATGTACAATCGACTTTGGCAATCTTTACGTCAGCATCTCCAACAAATTTCTCAGCCAGTTGTTGCCACGTTGGCGCTAAACGTTTGCAATGACCGCACCAAGGTGCAAAGAACTTAACAAATGTTACGCCACTTTCAATACTTTGTTTGAAACTGTCAAGAGTTAATTGAAGAACTGCAGCACCTTCACCATCTTCTTTCACTTCAACCTTTTCTGCTTCCTTCTCACCACCTTCTCCTGATGAACGCTGTTCGACATAAGCTTTCAAATCTTGAAGAGATCGTGGACCAGTGTACTTGTCAACTTTCTTTCCATTCTCAAACCAGAGAAGTGTTGGGTAGCCTTTAACATCGTAATCCTTACAAATTGGTCGATATTCAGTACAATCGATCTTCGCAATTGTCACAGTCGTGTCATGTTCAACTGAACGAGCAAGTTCTTCAAATGTTGGAGCTAATTTCTGGCAATGACCACACCACGGAGCATAAAATTTAATGAACCAGTTTCCATTTGCAGTCTGAGCAGCGAAATTCTTATCAGTGAGTACGACAAGACCCTTCAATGGTCCAGGAACTTCAATTGCTTCTTCGGAATCATCTTCCTCATCTGATGACAAGGTGTCCAATTGTTGATTAATAAATTCAGTGAGTGATGGCAAATCTCTGGTTGAACGATACTTTACAGGCTCTTCACCAGTTTTAAAGAATTTCAATGTTGGATATGAGGTAACATCGTTGTCTGAACAAGTCTTTTGGTGCTCTGTACAATCAACTCTAGCAATTCGTACGCGACTTTCTTCTTGGGTGTTTAACATCTCAGCTAATTGGCTCCATGTTGGCTTAAGTCGCGTGCAGTGTCCACACCTAATTACCGGAAATAAAGCAAACAAATTAGATTACTGTAATTTCGTAGGCGTAAATATAATGACACGATACATTCAAATAATCTTAACATAAATCTTTGTGACAATTAGAGCGTTAATAAATGCTTTAACAAAATATCATTTGTACAAATATTAAGATAAGAGATAGCAGACACGTTGCATCTTCTTAAAAAAATTGTCTGCGGTTATAAATATTAAGCGATGACACAACATTTTTAAGAAACATGAAAGTTCACTCATAAATTCGCCGGTTTGTAAGAAATTTAACTCTATAAAATCTAATCTTCTGAAAATAGATTTTACGGACACCTATTTATACATACCATGGAGCGAAGAACATCACAAAAAAGTTATTTGTCTTAAGAACATCTTCGAAATTACTGTCGGTAAGCACTATTGTCGTGTCTACTTCGTTCTGTGCATCTTCATCACTTTTCACTCCTGATACGACCAGAAAAATAAAAGCAAACAGCTTTAAATCCATTGTAGACTAAAATTGATGACACTCTTAACTTTAAATTTTACTAAATGTCTTCTCTACTTATTAAGTTTCTTTTTATTTGATATTTCACAGATGTGTGGTGATAAAGAGACTCGATCGCTGAAAATGTCACAATAAAAAATCTTTTATTTATATTGTTGGTTATCGAGACTTTCTTGTTAAGCTAATCCGTGCTACCGAAGGTTTGAAGTTTATTTTGAAAAATAGCCGTTAAAATATTGTTTTCCACAATCTGATTATTCGAAAGTTTCTTTATCTAATAAAATCTTAGAGGTGAATAACTTTAGAGGCAACATTTTTACGTCAAATTAATATTTATATTCTTATCATAAAATAAATCTCAACTTTCATCAATCTTAGTGAAGTCAATAATAATTTTTTTATGTTTTGGTAAGAATTGATGGTAAATAATCCCAGCAGCATCCAACATCTTTTTGGAAGCGATTGTATGAGGTTTATCTGAATGCTTATCAGATACATAAACAATTTCTTTAATCCTTGATTGAATGATTATTTTGGCACATTCGTTACATGGAAAAAGAGCAACATATAATGTACATCCCTTCACGTCAATGCTGTTTTTATTGAGAATTGCGTTAACCTCAGCATGGCACACGTACATGTATTTATTTTCAAGTGGATCAGATGAATGTTTTGTCCAGGGAAAAATATCATCAGCACAATTCATAGGAAACCCGTTGTAACCAATTGCAACAATTTTCTTTTCCTCGTTGACAATGCAGGCTCCAACTTGAGTTACCGGATCTTTACTTCTTTGTGCAGCAAGAAAAGCTATTCCCATAAAATACTCTTCCCAATCTGAGGAGGAAAAACCTCATTAAATCATTAAAAAACTAATTTTTCATCAATTTTAGTTTACCTAAATAATCTTCTCGTTTTCCACTACATTTTTCAGGATTTTCCTCTGAAATTTTCACTTCAGATATTTTCATTACTTCATTTATATCTTCGATCTTATTTTCATTCATTATAATCTGGAAAATACAGGAAAAAACTGAGACACAAAACACTTGAATATTATCAACGCTTGGATATGACGAAAAACATTTTGTTTGTTTACATTTAAACAGATGATCGTGAATGATACGTAATGATGTCACATGATCGTCTGTTTCGAGTGAATATATTAAATATAGAAATTTGTATGAAGAAAATTATCCACGAATTGTTCAAACAACTGTTTGTATTTAAGACATGAATGAATTCTTTCAATAATTATTATCATTTTATCCAAGCATTTTTATGAGAATTCTTTGATTATTTAAACATCATTTATGGTTGGAAAAGTCGTTGAGTTTAGAATAAAGGAGAAGGTAGAAGATATTCTGCAAAATTGGACTGTTACCTGCTTGATATTTGATATTAATGTATACTATAATTAATCTTTTTCTTTTGAAGACATACGCAAATTTCAAATCTGAAAAAATAAACATTTAAACAATAAAAAATTCAAACAAATTCTCCAGGATATTAAATTTCTTTTCTAAAACATCATTGCGTCATCTTTTATTTATTTTCTTTGAAAACAAAAAGTAAAAACAGGCGACATGGCGCAATTTGCTAGTTAATTAAAAAAAGTCATCGCTTTCTTCTTTTTTTTTGTACAAAACTTTTAAGAAAATTTTTCGTTTTTATCCAAAAATCAATTTTGGTTGGTGGTCAGATGAATGGAATTTTGGGAAGAAAGTTTTGGTTTGCTGAAGCTTCTTAGAGTCTATGCAGAAATGAATTATGTTGTAATAAAAAAAGAGAGGAAGTAGCAGAATTGTTCACTTAAAATCATCAAATGTGAAGTGTACGAATGCAAGTAGAAGTTGAGTCAATAAGACCACATGAACACTTCTTGTCAGGAACTGGAGCTAAAATTTAAAATGCAACAAGTTTAATTCCCAACATCTTGCAATTCTCTTCATCTTTTATGATCACAACTGAATATGTATTATAATGACTTTCATTAAATATAATTTAAAGCAAAACCTTTAATTTTCATTGCTGTCATCAGCACCCAAATATCCTCCCACATAATAATTTAGAAAAAAATTTCATTTATTTTTCAAGCGCTCAAAAGCAAAACATTTTCATTCACATCATTCGAATTCCAGCTTATGTTTTTTTCTTCGAGTTTATCATCGGAATAATTTCTCTTTTTCTTTTCATAAAAGTCCCTACAAAAAAAGTCTGACATTATAAATAATTTATAAAAACAAAAAGATGATTTTTTTTCTTTCGCTCTCTTGAGGCTCAATTTGTGACTAAACTTGAAAAACTAGAAAGAAAATTCTTTCTTTTGCAAAAAACAGTAGCAAAGTTTACATCACAAAAACATTTCAATCAAAATAGAAAAAAAAATCACTAATTCCGGTATCAAATATCTAAATACATTTAGTTAGCTGCTGATGGAGCTGATGTAAGCGATATGACATGATCAATTGGATCGTTACATCGTATTGTAAGCGGCTGAAGGTGTTGCATTTAATCTTTGTTTATTAATCACCAACTTTGTCAACGGATGAGTTTTTCCATGTTGTTGAATATTTTTTCGGCAATTTCCAACATTCTTCATATTCTGATTACTCGTCATTAATGCATTCTTCACAGTCGGCTGTTGTTGTGATGGAATCGGCGGGAGTCGCTTATAATCATCGCTTTTCTGTAAAATCGTCTGATGTGTTATAAGTGATGGCTTTGATTGATAACTCTTCACATTAAACTTTGTTTCGAAGAGTGATTTGGGACGCTGACGAATATTTGGTGATAAAATATTTCGCATTTTTGCGACACCATCGTAGCGATCGATAAGTGTTTTAATATCTTCGGTATTTGCACTGGGAAAGCCATCACTGCTGGCAGAAGACACGTCAATATGAATGGCGATTGGTGATGATGGCAATGAATGGCAATTCTTTTTATTCCCACCACTAGTGGCAGCACCAGTCGTAGCTGCAATTAATTTTGTATTGTTCGCTTTGGCCTCAAAATTCATCTTCAAATTTTTAACTTTTCCAATTCCCTGCTGATTGTCACCACGTTTTAATTTCTTGTCACATGAATCATCCGTCGTATATGTTCCCGGCTTTTTAAATTGCTGTCGTCGTTGTTGAAGCTTTAACGTTGATGTTTTTGTCGTGGGAACATCATCGTGATCACTCATAAAGCTTAAACAAAATGTTTCCGGCGCTGATGCTGATAATTGTTGAGCATTGTTATTATTGTTATCATTACCACCAACTGATGAAGCCATTCGAATTGCACGCTGTGCCGATAAATATTCTTCACTTCGACATCTCATATTTCCACTTTTATTGTTGCCTTTTATAGCAGCTGATGACACCGATGATGATTGCTGAAGTTTAGCAAACTTTTGTGGTTGCTTTGGTGATGATGATCCTTTTCCAGTGCGATTTGTTAAGTTGTCTATTAGTAATGATTTCTTAATATCACATAAAATTTTATTATTGTTATTATTGTTTTTGGCATCGATTGTTGATAATGATGTTGTTGATGTTGCTTGATAAGATGGACCCGATGCAGATCGCATGATGGGTACTTGCTTCTCTTCAATCTTCTGTTTTGTACGCTTCACTGTGCCAGGATGCCAAGGAATTTCGTCTTTCTCATAAGGAAAGATTCCACTTTGTCCCATCACAACATCTTCAGCGAGAACAGTTTGTTGCATCTTTGTATCGTATGATCCCCATGATGAATTACGTGATGGCAGTGTGCGATTATTGTCACCGGAACCCCATGATGAGTTACGTGAAGGAAGATCACCAATGATGCAAGCTGAATCGACGCTGCTCCATGAACTTTGTCTTGACACAAATTGTGGATCTAAACGGTGTTTCTCTTCACGATCAAAAACACGATCAACTTGCTTACTAAACGTGTCGTTTTTTCCACTCGGCGACTTTGTTATCTGTATTGGAGTGTTAAAGGAATCTTGTCGAATTATTTCAGCTGAACATGTGTAAACTTGTTGCTTCTGTTCTTGCTTTCCTTCACCTGGATCCCACGATTCTTTATTCTCTTTATTTTCACTCTTTAATTTCTCTTCTCTTAACTTCTCTTGATGTTGTTCAAGTTCTGTTATAATGCTTCGTACCAGCGGTGCTACAATTGACGCATCAATTGTTGTTTCTATTTCTTGTGGATTGCTATGTTCATTTTCAAGATAAATGATTTGATTTTGTGAGATGGAATAATGTCCATGATGGCATGGCCAACGAAGATTTGTCGTTTCTGATGCGCTCGTGTGTTGTTCTTGTGTTGCATCAACAGTGACAAGTGTCTCGAGTGACAACGAGATTGGCTTTGCAATGGATGTTGCTTCACTCGATGACTTTGAAATGTCAGGTGAGCTGCTTGGTCGTTGACTAATTCGCTTTAAATATGAAGCTTCTTTCTTACTCGATGGATATGTCGAGTTTTTATTCCGTTCGAGAGCTTGTATAAGCGGCGTTGGCTCACTGCCTGGTAGAAGTTTTCCCTCTTTGGCATTTTCACTTTTTAAATTCGTCTCACTTTTACTTCTCTGTAACTTCTCTTTGTTCTTCATGGCGTCGAGGATGCCTTGATATGTCTCAAGTTGCGACACAAAATTCTTATTCGGCTTTATACAATTTCTCTTCTCTTTCACATGTTTAATTGCTTGATCAAAGTCCCAGTCATAAGCTTTCATTGCATATGCAATGACAACTGAAGCAGAACGACTTATGCCCATTTTACAATGTACAAGCACCTTTGATCCTTCCATTTTGGCACGAGAAATATATTTAAATGTATTGTCCCAGTGTTTGAGCAAATCGGTTTTCTCATCATCATAAACACGAACGTTAAAATAATCAAACATTCCGGGAAAGAAATTATCAATTTCACGTGTCACATTGAGAATATGACGAACACTGGAAGTGAATTAAAAAGTATTAATTTCAAAACAATAAAAATGAAAATTTATGCTAAAATTCAAATCCATTAAAAACCGTTAAATTGTAACGACTTTTATCAAGATTTAAATGTTCTCATAATTTAGCATTAAACTTACCCGTTTCTTTGTAATTCTTCTAAATTGCTTGCATTCCATTCGGAACCAAGATAAACATGCTCGAAGATCTCAGTTGGTGCATCCATTTGACCGAGAATCACGAGCATCTCTTCGTCGATGAACGATTTGAATTCACCGAGATCCATATCCAGGTGCTCTTCCAAGCGACCGCGAATATATTTTGATGTGACTTCATCGAGATCGACAGACATCATGATTTCCTTTAGAGCTGTTCGAATGACTCGTTCAGTTTCGTCACGCTCAGTTGGTCTATAAAAGTGGGCAGAATTTAATTAATTTTATTTTAGCTTTTTTTCTTCTTCTCTTTCGTTCAACCTTCAGCTTAAATTATTCAAAAAAATAAAGTAAACTCACTTGTTTCTTATAGTGTCTGGTGACGGAGGTCGACGACTCTCAAGTGAATCCATCGCATGCCACTCATTAAGACAGGAACGATCTGATTCGATACGATTCTCATAATACTGAACCCATTCGTGTGATGGACCGGCTGCAAAAAAGTTCTGTTCTTGAGCTTTTGATGAGATCTTGTATAATGTTTGAAGTGCAGACCTGGAATGAGTGTTTAAACGATAAAAGAAAATCAAACTTTTGTAATATCAAAACTTTTAACTTATAATGTTGTAATTTATTGATGGAAAAGCTTTTAAATTAAAATCTTTGAGAAAGTTTAACTAATATGTCGCCATTGTGTCGTCTGACAAACAGCAAACATTATCGACGTTTCATGTTCAACGTTATTAAAGTTATTTTTGACTTGGCGAATTCAGATTACAATATAAACATGCAAAATGTTAACAAACATTGAATAAATTTGATATCGACCGACGCGTGAAGTTTTTAATGTTTATTAGAAAATTGAAGCGCATTTTCATTTAAAATTCTTTTTCCCTAAATTATCACGCTGATGCATGTGAATAAAAGATTTTCGATTTCACTTTTTCCGCATTTCAAGCTGTTTATTCTCTTACATTGTTTTCTTCTTCCCTTAATGCGCATCGATAAATCGACGATGATTCTTTTTATCTCTCATTTTGAATCAGGAACTCGTGTTAAAAGGTTCTTTACGACTCGTTTCATATTATCTACCATATGATACACAATTCATTCCATCTTCTTCTTACAACAATGATATTTATGTACGAGTATTGTCTGAGATTTATGCAAATTATATTTTTTTATATCATACCATATTTGTTCAACATGAATCGCACCGATTTCGGGGTTCTCTGATCACTGATCACAGAGACAAAAAAAAAGTTTAATAAAACATGGAAACGTGAGATAAATGAGAAGACAAATGAAAACCACACGTAGGTATCTATTTAATGACGTCATTGTCACGTTTAAAATGTCTTTCAATGAATGTGAATACACGAATACACTCGTTGACTCCCCAAGCTACATTTGGTGGTTATCCTTCAAAACAGATCTCGAAAGGTAATAAAGTTATGGGCAAACTGCACGGTTAAGTATAAGCAGTAACAAGCTTTAACACTTTTGGGGATTGCCAATCAAAAGTTTTGCAATGTTTATTTATTTAAGCAAACTGAGAATAAATTTTATGAATAAACATCGAAGGGAATTGAATCTTATTGTTTCATTACAAACGACCAATAGTCATTAATCATTCCTTTTACGTTCATTTCCTGCGCTACTCGATGTGAAAATCTTTTCTGCATTAGCATAATGAAAAATCATCGTTTCAAAGCTTCCAGATGCACAAAGTTTTTGCTAAAATTTATGACTTACTCAATTAACATTCCCATAGTAGTTTTTTTTTTGCTTTGATAGCAAACGGTCAATGATGCAGATTTTTAACAAGTTCGTTTGTTGATCAGATTTTGTTTGTTTTTACATTCCTGAGAACTCCCTCGCACTTTTCAGAAATATTTAAATATTCACACAAATTGTTTTTAATTAAATTCTCGTCTTCTCGTTTCTTCAACTTAAGTAAACTTAGTTACTCTTAATAGTTCTTATTTAATATTCGTTTTCAAATCGACTAGTCAAATATAATTCAACAGAAAAATAAATAAATCGCTCAAGTATTCGCTTTTTAAAAGTTGTCTATCGTTTCTAATTTTTTTTTTCTCGTTTGGCTTTAACACCCACACACGGCAATTGAATCAAGTTTCTACCGTTTTTGTGCTTTAATTATTATAAAGTCGATAATCTTTTCTTTTTATTCACACTTTTCTCTCCTTTTCACAAAATAGTGATTGCAATTTCTTTTCACAATCGCTAATTGTTGTTTTTCAATGATATTAGATTTTTATTTTCACACTTCACGTCTATGATCACAATAAAGCGCGAGAAATTATCATTTGTGACTTTTCCATTTACAAATCTTTAATTAACGTTTTGCAAAATGTCCCGAATGTTAAACATTTCAAATTTAAGAAAGGGATTTTGCTGATGATTTCATTTGATAGAAATAATTTCTTCAACAATTTCGCGTCGAAAGTTTTCGAGCTTTTCCAACTCTTTTTCCACCCCCGTTATTACGGGTTTAAAATGATGTAAAAGATTAATTAAAAAACTGAAATTTCTGATGCGACTTGTTCGATAGAAGAACAGACATTCACTAACTAACATTTAAGTCTAGGTATGAACAGAATGAATAAAGTTTTGCTCACAAATGGATGTGTGCAGCAAGTTTCTGTCGACAACAGTTGTTTTTCCTTTTAAGTCAGCAACAAGCACCATAGGTAGGTATCGTATCGCTTTAGGTTTTTTAAATTTTAATTTTAGTGTGCAGTGAATGAAACAGTCATGGAGTGTCAAACAAGGATGTTTAAGAAACTTAAAACTTCAAAAGCAATTTAAAACTTTTAATCCAGGAAGAAATTCTTCTTTTCGTTAATAACGTTTAATGGCAGTTAATCGTAGCAAAAGAAATAACTGTATCATCATTTCATTCTGTTTTCACCCAGGTGTACTTTAATATTTTCATAAATGGACATTACAACGAGATATTTCTACTCGAAGATATTTATTGAGACATCCTGGTACTTAAATTATCTCTTATGACATCTCCTGAAACGTGTACTTGGGCTTTGTCATTGAGTTGTAATCCCAGCTGTTCCAATCGTTATTGAAGAACTTTTTTAAGTAATAAATAAATAGAAATGAGAGAGACAGAGAAAAAATGTATAAAATTGTCGTATCCATAATAAGCAATTGGAAACTCACACAAAACTCTTGAAATGGATTTTCAACTTGACGATGAGATTTTTTTTTCTTAAAAGCATGTCTTCGTTGATTTCGAATCAAAATCAAAAGCCATGAAATTCTCTCCTTCTGACCAGGCAATCAAAACCGTAAAGAAACGAGTGAGTAACGTACGATTTTTAATTGAAAAGAATTCTCAAGATTTTTTTCTTCTTTTTCTCTTTTTTCTGTCCCACTTTTTGTTGTTCATCATCAACCTCCGGCTTTTTCTAAGTTTTCTAAATAAGCCGATGCCGTCCCCATAAAAAGTTCATTGATTTTTAATATTATTTTCTGAGTCATCTTCTCAGCGTCTGTCTCGTATTTCGGTGCCATTACGAGCTCATCATAAAATTTCCATCAAGGTTTTGGCTCGCGTAAAAATGAAAATAGATTTGAGAGGTTTCATCAAACGAATGTCAAAAAGAAAAATTATTGAAGACAGAGTTAGGAACGCGTGTAACCACAGTCGATGATTCTCAATTAAATTTCTAGTTCACATTATAAAACTTCTTTTGAAGATGCTTGAAACAAAGTCACATTTGATAAAAAAAAAGAAAAAGAGAAAAAAGCTGAGTAAACAGTTAAAAGCTTTCACAAGTTGTTCTTGTTTAAACAATACAAGTTTAACGCAAAAATTACATCATTCTCTGAGAAGAAATTTGATGAACTTAACCGTATAATGCGCCCTACGTCGAAAAAAAGCACTCATCGATACACTTTAGACAAAAACAAAAATAATAGGAAATGAAATTATCAAACGAAATGAAACAAAAAGAAAACTTCAATCAAACAGCCCGAAAACTTTCTATTTAAATTAACATGACAATCGAAATTGACAATTTGTTGCGAGATATCGGCGCCTTAGCGTAGAAAAAGAAACATACACACACACGAGACTTAAACATTAAGTGAAAAGTATCAAAATTATGCAATTGTCGAGCGATCGATCGATAAAATAAAATAAAACATTATTCCATCTCGCCAGAGGTGTTACATGAACCAATTTCAAAGCGAAAGCAATTAACATTTTGTGTTGTTTTTCACTGACTGCGTCGTTCTTGTTGGTTTTTGTTTCGCGCGCAAGCTTTGCTCTCAATTTTCACTTTTTTCTTATTTTTATTGTATTTTGCAGTTTAAATAAGATTTTTATGGTTTCATGAGTCGTCATTGAGATAAAAAGTGAAATAATAAAATAAAAAGAAAATAAATTTTTTTGTTGAATCTCCAACGCGTGCTCTGCGACTATTTCTTTTCAATTTGAATGGTTTACACGTAGTTTGCGTCTGGCATAAGCTTACTTGGTGAGTTGCTTCATCAATGCATTCAATCAATTCTTAATGTTTTCTTTTGTAATTGATTGATTGAAAAAAGCTTCCCAAGAAGTCAATTAAAAGTCCATCAAGTGATTTCACGGTAATTTGTAAATCATAAATACAAAACAAAAAGCATGCATCATAAGTCATTCAAACTTACCACATGGCCTGTACGGAAACTGGCTTGAATATGTGCTGGCGGCCACAAACGCTTACACTGAAGCCGCTGTTGAATGAGAGAGAAAATATTAATTGTATTAGGTCAATTCCGTGTTTACTTTTTCTATCGTTTGTTTGTTGTTGTTGATTCTAAATTGATTATTTCAACTTACCCATCACCATCAAGTCTTATAGCTGTGTCAGCAAGGACTTTAAGTACCAATCCAACGGTCGTCTTCTCATTACAATCAATACCAAGCAAACATGACTCTTCAATTTCATTTGATGAGCTTCGACTGCAACTGCTGCCAACATTTGATTCCGTCTCGCATTGATTATCATCTGTTACGGGACATATCGTGTTGTTGTCGTCATCGTTCGAGTCATTATCACATATGGTCATATTAGCACTAGAACGTGAAGCGTCGCTAGTCGATGCTTCGTTAAAGTAACTTGTTGGATTCAATGAAATACTGCTGTTATTATTACTACTAGTCTGATGACTCTCGGCGTTTAAATGTGATGATGTAACTGTATCGGTGGTTGTTGTTGCTGTGGTTGTCGACTGTTGAAGTTTAGTGGGACTGTTGGTTATATGGCATGGCGCTGTGAAATGTTGTGGTTGCTTTACTGCTGGCCGCGACACTACGACGAGATATCTTGTGCGGCCTGCGCGTAACGATTCCAATTTGACAGCCTACAATTGAACGAGATAAGGTCATGTTGTGGTCATCATCATCATGTCGTTGTCAATCTTCAAGCACACGTTGTTGCTCGAGGTCACGAAATTTAATTGAATTTTATTTTCAGTTTTCCTTAATTTTCATCTTTCTTTTACTTTTTGTTTATTTCATTTGCGATCTACGATGATGATCGACGGTGCGCGTGTTTTTCTTATGTTTCATTTCTTTGTAAGAGATTTTCTCTCTTAACTTTGTATTTTTTTTGGCGCAACGCCAGATTGAGAGGCAAGCTAAACTTGTGCATTTCATACACATATACACAAATAATTATTATAAGAGAGACACCGCGACTCGCCGCACATTTATTTTTTGTTATTTTTCTCAAAAACGGGACTTTTATGGCTGCGCCATTAATGATTACAACGTGAGGCAGAAATGAAACTTCGACACAACTTTTCGCTCATCACTTACAAGCGAATGAAGAAGAGTGAAAGAAAAAATGAATGTTGCGAGTAAGAATTCATAATTTTATCTTGTTTGATGTGAAGAAAGAGAACTTTATGGTCATTCTCGACGATCGTCGAGTGAGAGTGACCTCGAGTAACGTTTTATCATTTATTTACCATTTTTAGTGTTTCCTCCGGTCGCAGTAAGTAAAACATGGACTGTAAATGCTGTTGGATGTCGGCGCTACTACCGATTGATGTTTGACTGGCTGAAAGTTCATTTGAAATCTGACTGAATCGACGGCCATCACCGCGTTGAAGACGTTCATTGGAACCCAACATTAAAGCTGTTCCCTTACCAGCAAAGTAGCATTCGTTGAGGCTGTAAATGAAAAAGAAACTTTCATGACAATTGTGAAAATAAATATTTAAGCAAAAATCTCATCCGTTAAAACAAATTTTTCGTCATCGTCTTTACTGTTGTTGTCATCGTCGTCGTCAAGATCATGGTTATAAATAACACATTTGTTGCTTTTAATGAACGTGTCCGAAGAGAAGGAAATTTAAATTCAACACTTAACGAGTCAAATAAAGTTTAAACGAGCAGGAAAAGGCAAAAGGCAATTATATCATCATCAGTCGATGTAATTCCAATTCACTTCGTCTCATTTCTCACGCTCTCGCGACTTTAACAGTCGACCAAAAATATTCAACTAATCTCAAGTGCAATTAAAATAATCTTGACGATTTTAGGCATAGAAAATCAAAATAGAATTGAAATCGAAGTAAATTATGAGAAAAATCTGCTGTTGAATTAATCCTGAGATAAAACTAATTAGCAATTACAAACTAAGCCGCAATGTCAAATAGAGAAATTCCACACGACTTGGACCATGACACAAACCGCAACAACGGTTGACTGATTATGGAACTGAAATTACTGCGATTTTTTTTCTCTTTCTGTCGATTCGGAAGGAAAAACATAAATGAAAAAGCTGAAACTGTAAATGGGGATGTCAACGAATAAATGTCATAAAAATAGTTTTCATATTTCTCATAAAAAAAATTGAGTGTCGCGCATTAAAAATCATTGCCGAGCATTTGTAATGCACAAGAATCAAGCTTCATTAATATGATTTTAAAGGTAGGCAAGCAAATGTTGCAGAACAAGGTTAAAGAGACTTTAAGTAGCAAATCATTCTACAGTGGAAAAGCTGCATGAGATTTTTATATTTTCAAAGCAAGAGGCAAGAGGCAATAGACACAAGACAGAAACAAAATCACCTATTTTGACCTTCACATGGTTTGAAATCTTTTGTTGCTTTTGAGAACTTTGGCATTTTTATTTTATTTTTTTTTGCGCGAACGATTCTTTTGATTGTTTTCACATCATAAATCCGGGAAACTGATTATTGAACTGAGAACATGAAATTCTTTAACCATTAAAGTTTATGTAGCATCATTAATTTATTAAGATCAGATGTTAAGTTGGAAGTTTGATCAATCATATATGATTCGTTTTTATGATGTGTACAACAAAAGATTTCATCACATCTTAATCGTGATTATTATTTGTTGTTTGTTTGTTTGTTTGTGTTTAAAACGCAAAAGTAAATCGCATGTCGACAGCAGACAAAGAAGAATCTGTGAAGATTGTTTACTCGACATCAAAACGATTTACAATCGATTCATTGTCTTGAAATGCAAAAAGATGATTAATCGAGGAAACTAAATAAACTTCCTTAACAAATGTTGTTTGATGATTTAATTAGTAGAAAGCCTACTGAAACTGAGCTATCACTTGCCAAACATCCTACTGATCAAGAGCCATACCCTAGACAATTACCAAACCTCAATCAACTGCACAACATGCATGCATGCTCGAACTTATTTTTGAATTTGTAATTTTAATTGCAATTCCACTTACATGAACAGTTGAATAAAGTAACTAACTAAGTATCAACTTGTTGTAATAAAAAATCTATTGTGCAGAAAATATTCTTGCGACACATTAATGTGAAGGTAAAATAAAACTGTTAACTATTAATTTCTCGGATTGTTTTAGGCTACAAAGCTCTTGCATCAGACTATCGATTGCAAGTTGTTTTGATGAAATAAATATAAAAATAAAAGGCCACAAAGAAGAAACGTTTCATCTTCTGACTTGTCGTTGTCGCTCTTAAAGTTCAAACCCAAGATCGAAGTGTAAGTCGTAACTCTATTCAAAATCGTAAATAAATCTAATCATCTTGTCTCACATACACTTCATTCCAATTGCTCAACTTAAACGACGCTCGTTTGTCATCACACCCAATTGTTGTTAAACTGTTCTGCAATTTCATATTTCACCTGAGAAAATAAGAAAAACAACATTTTTTCGCTTCTCTTGTATCTTTAATTTCGTTGCAATTATCTCTTCTACTCGCTGTGGCATTAAGATTGCTTTTTATGTACTTTTACCCATGGTGCTTCACTGTCTGGTATTACAACAGCAACAAACAACTGTTACAAGAGCAACAAACAAATGGCTAAGCATTTGCTTTTCTTTCTTTCTTTTTTTTTAAAATTAAATCGCTCCACGAAATTCGATCGTCAGTCGGATGGTCGAGAGAAGACAGAAGAAGAAGAAAAATAATAATAAAATAAATAAAAATTTATTTATTTCAAAGCACATTATGCAACATAATTTTTATGTGTTTTTTCACTGTTCACATTGTTGCGATGTAATTTTGGCCTTTGGGAAATGCCACTGGTAAATAAAGTAAGAGTTGATGGTGAGAAAAAAGTAAAATTTAAAAGCGATAACCGCAAGATTCATGTTAATGAAATGAAATCATGTTTTGAATCAGTTTATTGGTTTATATTCAAGTCGAAACAAGGAACTAAATTCTAAACTCTTTTATAAGAGATTAGGAATGTTGTCGCTTTAAAACGATAAAACTCAACTTCCATGTCACAAAGTACTACTGCTTGATATAAAATGTTATCTAATTTATTCATGAAAGCAAACGACCATATGTTGTTTGTTGCTAACTCGCGGAAGATTGCGATACTTTCTTTCTCTTTCAATCTATAAATACTTCGCATAATCAAACGATGAATGAAAGTAAAATGATTAAAATAAAATAAATATTTAAATGCAAATTCATCTTTCACCGAAAGTCAGACGCACTTCGGTCGAACATTACTTTTCTTTTATCGTTGTTTGTTGATTAATTAAAGTGCTTGCTCATTTTTGGGTGAAGTTAATGCGACGATGACAATTGCTGTGCGAATAAAAAGAAAAACTTTTCCCACATTCAAACGGATTTCTTTTTAGAAGGCGCGCACAAGTCTCTTCTTTATTGTTTGTTGTCTTCGTTGCTTGTGAATTTGATATGCGCGACATATTAAATTATAATTTATAATTTCAAGTCATCTTTAGTTGCTTATAGAAGGAGAAAAAAAAAGAGAGAAGAAACAAAAGAGCGAAAGTTGAACGAACAGTTAGATTTGTCTAGCAACTTTTGTGTTTGTCTATTTTCATCGCCAACAAAAGCTTCGTCATTCACTTTGGGCTCGATTTATTTTCATTCGATTGTGTTATTTTGATAGCTTCGTCGATTGAATGTTTGATTAAAAGAGCTACGAAAGAAACTCTTAGAAAGACGTTGTTAACTTTTAAAGCAAACTTAAAGGAGTGTCGTGAGATTTCATATCAAATTTTTGCAAGTTTAAAACAAGTTTTAAACTTGTAATGAGATTTGAAGCGGAAATTGTATTTGTTTTTATCAAGTTTTAGAGTTGTGGCAAAATTAGATGATAATTCTTTGCTTTTTTTTAATGGCTTCTTATAAGCTTTAGATAGAATTGTTCGTGGCTTAACTAAGATAATTGACAAGAATTAAGAAATGAAACCACTCAATGTTCAATGTTCAGCTTAAAATATCACAATTACAAGCTATATTGCCTCATGACATGTCGTAAGGAATTAATGTCATGTTATTTTCATACTATTAGCGCCATTTTTATGCACGCATTTATCGTTCGCCAATTTCCAAAACAATTTCCATTTATACATAATTAAATTGAAAGGTAAACAAAAATATTCACCGTTAGGCCTTTGTCCCAGTTCCATTTTACATTAAGCGTTCTTTTTCGTTAAAAAAAAAGAAATGAAAACATTTTTTGTCGTCTGCTGTCAGTTAATTGATTTATGGCCATTATGAGCACTTTGCAGGAAATGAGAAAACGATTTGGAACATGTCGATAGTCGCAAGTGTCAAATCCGGTTTCTTTCGGCAACTCTTTTCATTTACTTCTTAAACATTTTCAATAACTTTTCATTTTTTTTTGCATTCTTTCAATCTCTATCGCGGATCGCGAGAAGCGACGACCTATATCAAAGCGAAATCAATTTTAATTGAAAATCGGCTGACTTTCTAATGCTAATTTATTGTCGATTGGAAAATATAAAAATAAAATATTTTATTGAATGGAAGGCAAACAAAGAACAGCCCACAAGTCAAAACGCAATTATTTTAATCGATTTTATGATATCCGAATGAATTGTGTTGTAATAATTGTCGATAATTACAATGGAGAAACATTCTCAAAAGATTTACATTACGCGCGTGTTTGTCACAATTACTTATGATGCAATAGGGAAATCCAATCGACAGTTCACTGAACTCATCGTCGAGAATATTCTCATTCTAAGCGTGGGTGAATTGTTTTCAACCCCATTGCGAAACAAACTTCAACGTTTTATAATTTACATGCAACGTCATGAGAAACTCAAAACATTAACGGCATGTTCCGTATCAGAACGTTTGTTTACAATTGCCATCATGGCATCAAAATTTTATTCGTTTCGAAATGTCCAACATATTGTAAAGAAAAAAAAGTGTTTAAAACAGCGAAAAATTAAATGATGAAATTACAAATATTCGCGTGTAAATTTGCGATGCAAAAAATATCAAACGCAATAATTTGTCGACCTTGAGTTATCGTCTTTGTGCTGTTCTTGACAAGTTGCACTCGACTGATAAGACCATCGACATAAACAAACCCAAGCAAGAAGAGTGGAAAGAAAAAGAAATAGAAAAAGTAGAAAGAACAGTTTTCTTATGGTCGTTGACTCAGCAAAATGCACTCAACTCGTCATTGAAACTTTCAACAACTTCACGAAAGAATGACTCCGAAAATGGGAATTGGTTGGAATGTCACGCAGTTTTAGAGCTTTATTTAATTTCCTTACCTTTTGCACACTCTCTGGTTGTCTTCGTCTCTTACACCACCGCCACCAGAATCCTATAAAAGAAGAAACAAAAAAACGTTTCGATTAGTCACAAATATTCCAAAAACATCAAAATCTCTTACAAAGAAATTCATTAAATTGCACAATTTCGTGGAAATTAAATGATTGTGTCGACAACGACTATGCGAGAGAGTAAAGTAGCGCCAATTTTTTTATAATATTATTAAAAGCGAGAAAAAGTAGTTTGATTTCGCCAAATATGGTCATGAGACATGAAGCTTACAGTAAATGGTTCCAGTCAGTCTAAGACGACCACCAAACATTACACAAAAACCCAACAATAGAGAGTAAAAGTGTTTTCGCTCATTGTTTAAAACCGCCCCGAAAACTAAAGCAAAAAAACAGAAGAAAAATGTAGCGAGATGATTTTCTAAAAATTTATTCCATAATTTATGAACACAACAAAGTATCATGAGATGAAAACGAGATGTAGAGAGGAAGCAAACGAAATAATAATAAAATGTAAAGAGTTTTATGGTTTCATGTCAGCTCAGCCGAGCCGATTAATTAATTGGACTCCATTAGTGGCTTCAGCAAGATTTCATAATTCTTTTTTCACACTTTTCTTTAATAACGAAAGTGTTGAAATGCAACCAATTAAGATATCAACTATTTTTAAGAAACGATATGAGAATTTGTGTGTCAATGTTATGAGTCAAGCAGATTCCAGTCATGTCAATCAATGCATCAACAACTTCGCCTTCGTGTTGATTAAAGCCGCAAAATTTATTTATGAGAAAAACATAAGAGCCGTCATGAAACACAGTAAGACAAGCTTTTGACCTTAATGTTTAAAAATATCCAGCGTGGACCTAATTTAGTCAATCGTATATTTCTCATTTACAACTTCGAACAATCGAGCCCTACATCGTACAAAAACGTTGGCATTTTTTTTGTACGTTCGTCTTCGACCTCTATACACGCTTCTTTTTCAACATTTCTCTGTCATTGTTTATTTGCGGCCGTGTCTTTCATTCGACTCTTTTTCTTTCTGATTCATTTAATTTTTTTATTTTTTTATTATTTATCTGGCATTCCCTTTGCTTATCAATCGAGAGAAATGATGATGGCGATTCTCTCTGGGGCCTTTTTCTTTCGCTTTTTGATTATTCCAGACAATTTCTCGGAATAATGATGATGAGTTAAGGAATCTACTTGACCTAAAACTGAAAACAACAAAAATGCTGAGTGAAAGACATGCTGGGCTTTGAATGGGAAGCGTGATTAATAATCTTCGAGAGAAACTAAATGTTTGTGCAATTGTGGGGCATGTCAAATGCGATAAGATTTTATGTTGCACGTGAAGTCGTATTAAGCTTGTTTTAATGCTTTAAGCAAGCGAGAGCTTAATATAAGTCTACTTATATGTGCATAGATACTTAGACATTAAAACAAAAAGAAGCACATAATGAAATTCAGTAGCAACCGAGTTTTTGGCCTCGAATTATTATTACCCAATGAATGTTCAATGTCTTATTATTAGCTTTTCAATTTTCATGAATAAATTTTCATAGTTGAGCGAACCATTAAAACGCTTCAACGCCACTTCGTTTCTTGTTGTTTTTGATGAAAGACGCTTTCCAGATTTGAAAATAAATTTTCAAAAAACATTTTTCCAAGAAAATATTTTCATTGAAACGAGCGATAATTTTTCTTTTTTTTCTTTTGTCGACATCGCAGTCTAAAGTATGTGCGACGAAAAAGATTCTTCTCCTCGTCCGTGAATATTCTTTTTATTTTTTGCGCAATTTTTCATCGACATGGAAAAGTTCGAGGAAGAATGAAAGAAAAAAAAACTATTTTTAAATCGCTAACATTTTAAATAAATCGTTTTTCATCGCCATGTGTGAGCCAAGTAAGTATCTAAATAGAGAAAGAAATTTCATTTCCCACAACAATATGATATTCGCTCACGATCGATGTTGTGTTGTCACATCGAATCTCTGAGAAAAGAAAACGACGAGGAATCAAGTCTTGTTTTGGGTGGAAAATCATGAAGAAAGTTTTCCTTCAACATGTCCATCGAGTCTGGTTTTCCACTTTGAGAAAGTGAAACTGATCGCTGATCAGCATTTTTTTTGAGGTCACGAGTATGATGGCTTACATGTGTCTGCTCGGATGGTGATGTTTTGCACCATGTCCGTTGTGATTTCTTCGTAGATCGACAATCGAACTTTAGCGACTTCTTTGGATTTGTTGAGTTACTTGTCGAGTCTTGACAACCTTTTCGATGGAAGTTGATGATCAAATCCCAAACTGATGGCGGCTTTGCGCTCGGTGGCGGTAAAATGTACAACATTTGTATTTACTAACTTTAATTTGCTTTAATCACTAAACATTTATGCAATGTCCTCGTCCAAGACACAACTTCTCGTGTTTATTTTGGATCTTGCAGAAAATTTATTTTTACCTTCGCCAAGTCAATTTCAATTTTAATTTTTTTTATTGTTTTGGATCTTAATTTGTATTATTTTCATGAAGTAATGCTTTGTCTTAAAACACGATTGATGTAGGATTTATTTCAAGTGTAATTTAATAGCAAATTATAAAGCTCAACAACAGCAGTTATTGGCCTATGCTTCACGTATATTGCACTGACACGGTGTAGGCTGAAGATCATTGAGACGTTATGCGCTCGACTGACCAATGTTACAGCCAAGATTATTTTTCTAACGATAACGTTGCTGCTTTGACTTGCTCAAGATCACATTATTGTTATTAGAAACTTCATGCAAAAAATTATTCCGATACGCATTTTTTGTTTTGTTTTCCATATCAATTAAATATGTTTTCTTTCACATCCGATTCTTTCAAATGATTAGTTTTTTCCTTTCTTTCTTTCCGCACACTTAACTTTCTTAATAACAACTAAATTCTAATCGCGACTTTTGCGTTTCTTTTCTACAATTTCAACTTTCATTTTTCATTTTTTTTCTTTCTCCTTCTATCAGAAAACTAGATTTTTAATTAAAGTTTTTTTTCTTCTATATTATCTGCCTTTGGCACATTCATTCACTCACTTAACTGCAATTGCAATCATTTGTCGTTAATCACAACACAGCAAAAACGAAGTGAATGAAAAATTGAGATTTTTCTTTTATCTCTTTTCGTAAGCGAGAGTTTGCTTTTGGAAAGCAAGCGTCGTGTCGATTCAAATGCTGAAACTATACTGAGAGTTGAACAGACAAACTGAGTTTCATATTTTCATTTTTTTCCTCTGTCTCTCCATCAAGTTTTTCTTGATTTTTGTTCCTTCAGCGGTTGAAGTTTTTCTTCTTTTCCATTTACAAATAATTTTTCGCTCTTTTTCACACGTTTAAACATATGGAAACGACGAAGATTCGTTTCGGAAACGTTGATCGAGAGTGGAGAGATTTTTATTCAAACTTTTCTTTCTTACTTTTTATTATTTTTTTTTTGCACAAGCGTGTGAAAAATTATTTGACGATCACTTCCTTTATGTAAATGTCCTTCCTCATCCGCCATATTTACGTTCCCTGACCTCATTTCAAGATCAAAAGCATCCCTTCAACCTTGATCCGAATTTTGTTTATTCGCGTCGATTTGTCTCGAAATTTTATTTTGCTCTCAGCATTTTTTGTTGTGATTCATTCATTTGTTAAAACATTCGATCGTCTTATCAAAAAATCAACGTAGGTATTTAGGTATTTTGTTTACATACGACTTTTTAACGTTTTATTTACTCGATTGGCTTTGGATCGAATGTGAATAAAAATATTTAATTTATTTTTCTCTTATCAAAAAAATCTCATTATGAACATAGATTTTAAATGAAGAAATATTGATAAGAAATTTGACGATTATAAGTTTGATCCGATATTTAAGACCTGCAAAAGGCAGTGAGCGATAAATAAATTGCTTTCAGTATGCAATTGAATCATTCATTATGTTGCTAGATTTAATATTATCTTCCAATTATCTCTCTCGATGTAGATACATTTTTTTTCGCAATAGTAAAGCACGAACGAATTCTTGTGTTGTTAGAGTTCACAGCTTTTCCTTTTGAAACTTTTAATAGAGATCAAATAATCATCCAATATATAATAGAATTCATGAGTAATGAACAAAGAAAATGATTTCCCAAAATTGGAATTTCCTCGGGAAAATTCGTTGTAAAAACCCATCGAACAATGAGGTTTTTTTATTCTTTGTAGATGAATTTGATTTGCGCAATTTTAATCCTCTTTATACTTACACTGGAACTAGATATTGAATTAGAATTTGATGGGCTCCTTTGTATTGTAACTAGGGCCATTGTTTACTCTAAATACTGACACTTTTCACCGATTTTACACAATATTTTCAATTTATTTTCGAGACGAATTTTTAGAATTTTTTTAGCACTAAAATATTTCTTCGTGGTATACAACTACGAGGTTACAAGGGTAAGTAAGCGTAGGGTGGAACAGGTAAGTAGTATTTTATTAAACTAATATCTCTCGACTGAAGGAATATATTTAAATTATAACAAGAATTTCATTACAATAAATAAACTGCTGAATTGTTTTACACCTAAGAAAAGATTTAAATTTATTTACTTGGTAAATAAATTGAATTTTCTCACACGTGTAAACTCTTGCTGTAGGGTGATCTACGCTCACAGTGTTTTAGCACATTTCAAAGCAAATCACTTTTTAATAAAATCTCGAAAAGTTACTTTTCTAAATAATTAAGGACAAAAAGTTCAATGGCTGCTCAAGTATCTTTCGACCAACTTGACAAAGATCAAATAAAATCGGTAAATCCTTCATTTATATAAGTGAAAAACATTAAATAAAATAATTTTCTTTTTCTTATCATTTTAGTTTCAAGATTTTCTTCTAAGTTATAACAAATTATCAGAAATTTGTTTCACCGACTGTATCTATGACTTTACATCTCGATCTATAAAAGACTCAGAAGACCGCTGTGCTCTTAATTGTATGGAGAAATTCCTTAAAATGAATCAGAGAATCAGCCAACGCTTCCAAGAATTCCAAATGATCGCCAACGAGAATCTCCTTGCAGCCAATCAAAAAGCTCAAGGAAAGTAGGTTAATTGAAGGTTTTTCGTTAGTCTTAAGAATCTGTTCAAACAATAATTGACCATTTTCGCCAGAATAAAACTTAATTTAAACAAAAAGATTTCTTTATTAGCGCTTTTTTTAATCTGTTCAAGTGATCGTGCAACAATGCAATAAATTGAAATTGCTGGATATAAGATTTGTATTAATACTAAAGGATTCATAGGAATCAGGGCTATTGGATATTTTTGGATATGTTCCTCCGTCCTGTCAATGCAATTTTGAGTTGTGGATTCTTATGGGAGTCCCAGAAATACTGCTTCGTGAGAAGATGCCAGACGTTCCCATCCCACTCATCCGCATGTGTTCATATGTCAACGGATGCTTAAGACGTTGATCCCGTCTTTTGTAGAATTCATTGAAGTCCAAACGAATCCCAAATCGTTGAAGATTTTGATCCTTCGACGATGTCAACAGTAAAAGAAAATCGTTCAAATACTTCTCATAATTATTTCCAATCCCATCCAAACTCTTCTTCATGCTTCCAATGGTTTGCTCAAAATTCTTCTGATGTTCATCACGTTCTAATCGCTTTTCAGATGTGACGCCATAAACACCTTTCTTCTCACTTTCTTTTATTGCTTTCTCAAAAGCTTCACGTTCCTCCAACTCTTGAAAGATTTCCTGATAAAAGGTTTTCTGCCAATCTTCAAGATTCATTATGGAATCATAGATAATATCCAAATGAAGATAAAGCGTATGCTTTGTTTCATTATCAAGAAAGATTCCAACTCTGACAGCACTCAGGAATTGTTGATGTGCTTCGAGGATATCATCCAAAGCTTTCGCACTTTGAACTCGTTTAATAAATGTCACCCATGAACATTCAATGACTTCAAACAGAATATAATATTGCATTTGATGAATAAAATGAATCATTTCCGAGGTGTAAGCTTGTAATCGATAAGTTACAGATGACAATTCACTGAAATTATTGCCCATTCGTTTTGAGTTTAGCATCTGATTTTTCCAGATGTTGTCAAGGACAAATTCAGTGTGTTTGGCTTTCCATAATGGCTTGAAGAGTTCTTGATACTTCCCCATGTTTAATTCAAGAATTGTAGAGAGCGGTCCATGAACCGTGTATTGAAGTGTGAAAATATCCCATCCACGATCACCATCAACAGCATGCACTAATTTAACATCGAGATGTTCAAGAATCTCCCCGTCATCAAACTGCGATGTTGCACGAACTGATGAAGCAACAATTGAGAAGAGAGCGTGTTGATAAAGTTCTTTTGCTGGTCGATCAAGTTCATCTTTGAGTTTCTCCATTAAAAGATTAATGAAGTCGCCTTGACCAAGCAGCAAATATTTTCTCATCGATTGAAGATGTTCCAAAAGACGATATTGACCGAGAGCAATGTCGAGAACTTTCTTTGATGTGTTCAAATACACTTGATCGATCATCACATGCAACTTTGAATCTTGCACTGGTGCGTAGAGATCTTCAACATTATTCTCGAAAGCAAGTTTCAGTTCTTCACGTCCTTTGATTGGCGAACGATCTTCACACACTTCACGTAGGAAATTTATACTTTTACCAGACACGAGAATCTTTCTTGCTAATGTTTTTGACACAAACAATGGCAAACGAGCATTCACGACTCGATATTTGTGATGCCAGAGACGATCTGAAGAAACTTCTTTAATCTCTTCAATGAAGAATTCATGATGTGGATCCACAATTTCACCATCAAGAAGCCAATGACTCAACATATTCTGAAGTGGACGGCATGTTGCTTTGAGAAACGACTCGGCAAGACTTTTGTGTATTGAATTACCATTGAACAAATGTTCATAGAGAGCTGACGACAATGGGCCGCCTTTGAGATTCTTACAACTTTGTAAAATTTCTCCAATGCTTCGCATGCGTTTTAATGGCTCATTTAATATTGAAAACACTTTTACGAGCGTTAATGGATCATTTTTGGTTGTTGTGTATGCGACAACTTGTTGTGAATGAAGCTGAAAATAGAATTTTTTAAAATTTTTTAAAGAAGGTAAATTAAATTAAATTTTCTTACATTATCTTGCAAATGTGCAATGAGCCCATAAAACTGTACAAGTTCAGTTTCAACTTGTGAGATCAAACCTTGGCCAAATAATCCACAAAGAAAGAATTCACTATTTGAGTCAGTGAACTTTTGAATGTCATTATGCAATCGACCAATTTCAGCAATACGAATTAAAGAAATTCCTTCCTGTGCACTCAAATTACGAGCTTTAATGTCGAGTTTGAACTCTCCTGTGACATCTTTTTTGAGAAACTTTCCAGACTTCCCTGTCATTGAGTAAATCGCTTCCTGCACCAAATCTTCATTCTTTGAGTAGTTGAAAGTTAATTCTGGATCCGGAGACTGACCATATAAAACGCTGTCAGATGAAGTTGAAGATGGAAGATTTCGTCGATAAGTGACAAGCTTTAGATTATTCTCTGAGTTGACAGTGGTGTTTGAGACATTCTGGAAGATAATTTAATGATTTAAAAATTTTAATTTCAATTGCGATTTTAATTTTTACCCTCGAATTAATGCCTTGAAAAATATGCTCCATACTGGCACTGGCTTCAACCTGTCGATTTCTAATAGGAAGTGTGAAGACAGAATCAGCAAATTCACTATTGTAGTCGTGTTTGCTTGCATTTGGCAACTTTGATTCCATGTCGGAAAGGTACAGAAGTAAAGTGAGAATTGATGTGCGAAAGTTTTTATCAGTTAGCGTTGAAAGTTGTTCATGGAGATTCAGAAACACGGAAAGATTGGCACCAGATTTAGTTGAGAGATGATTTTTTATTTTTGCAACAACAATCGCTTCATCGTATTGCTGATTAGAAATGAAGCCTTGAGATCCTTGCTGTGACTGTTTGATTGTTGACGTCACTGTTCTAAGGATCTCTTTGTGTCGATCTGGACTGAAGTTCTTACAAAGCTTATCAAGCAGCTCGTAGATGTTTCTAAAATCTTGACTTTTGCTTCTGTTTGACATTTTGCGATTATTTTTGTTGCTTTGTTTTTTACTGCTGCGTCGTATTCGATATTTTTCGGCAAGATTTAAGAATATTTTCAACAAACTAAATAAATCACTACTTATACAACGATGAAAGGTGTGATAAAACAACAATTAATTCTAATTAATGTTTAGTAACATACGAAATTATGATATAAACACAAATTTTCAATTAAATTTCCATAATCATTTTAAACTTCTAACGTCTGACAATGTTTCAACATTAGAACTTTGTTAATATGGAAAATTTTTTTGGAATGAATCAATGTTTTGCCGGTATTAGAAACAATGTTTAAAGGATTATGCAAAAATATTTATTAAATTTAGCACCATTTTTAAAGAGTCTAATGAAAAATGTATTTTCTTTGTGGATGTTAGGATATTTAAATCATATAGGATTCAAAATTTCTCATAATATTTCGCATGCAAAGTAAAATTTTATATGAAAGGTTGCACACACAAACCCATCCATGAATAATTTTTACATGCTTCACGTTTCTACATACCGTATGTTGAATGTGTGAGTTAGTTCAACCTTTTTTTATAAATTTACTTGTGAGAAATTGATAATCTTTAAAAAAATATATAAATTTTATACTTGACTCATCAATGCTGATAAATTGTACATGAAACTAAGTTGGCTGAATACTTTACACTATAGAAAACAAAAATAAACCAAAATTCATGCGATTGCTGTCGTAAAAGTGTGAAATTCTTAGACTTAAAGGTCTTTGTTTTCTTTTTATTCTTTCTTAAAAGCGCAAAACCTCAATAAACGACTCATTCACCGTCAAAGTGCTCTAAACTCGCAACTAACATGGATAATTATGGGAACCGTAACAAATATCAGAACACTAAAAACCAGTCAAAGAACTTCAGAAACGTTTCGCGATCTGTGAGATTTCATTCAATTTTCATCCATTTTATCATTGATTAATTAATAATTTCTTTTATAATATTGCAGCACGACGACGAAATGCACCAGGAAAGGGAACGCAATGACGACTACTACACAAGAAAGTCCAAAAAACCCGACCAATGCTATCAACAACAACAACAACAACAAAATCCAGGAAGTAAAAGTGAAAAGAATCGCTATGAGCGCTCTTACGACAATCGGCAATCACGACAAGGCTCAGAACCACGAAATAACAACTATCCCTCCAATCATGATTCACAGAAGAATAATTATAATAACGTTGATAGAAATCGTGATACTCGCAGCTCTGAACCCGGAGGCAACAACTTTGAGCACCGCAATAAGCCACCATCGGGTCAGGTGCGTTCCACCAACCCAACATTTTCACGTCTTCCAAATAACATTGACATTCTGCCACCGAGACTGAAACGGAAATACTTAATTGAAGCAGGATATTCTGAAGATTTACTGGACAAGCCAATGACAGATTTGACGCAACAATCATACTCAAACACTCTGCCAACGGGACGAGGTGGTCGAAATAATCGTTATGATCAGCAAAATTATCATCAACAGAATTACCAAAACTCCTATCAATCGAAATACAATAACCAGAATCGAGGATATCAACATGATCATCACGAAGTTAATAACCGTTCATTAACGCCACCCCCATCAAAAGGTGCATCACGACAACAGCAACAACAACATCATCAAAAGCCACCACCACCTCAACCTCGTTTTGAGTGGAAATCCAATGATATTCAAAGACGTGAAGACACTAGTCCAGCTAATAACAACAACACCAACATTGCAACAACGAAAGTTGATGATATAAATTTTGATTGGAGTGAAGATGTTCTAAATTCACAATCACTTCCTCACGAAGTTAATTCAAGACAAGAACATCATCGGAATAGAAACAGTCGAAGACGAAATAGAAGGTAAATTACTTTTTTTACTATTAATTAATTAATTTGGTTTGTTTCAACTTTTCTCTCTAAAAATATTTCTAAGAGCTAAGAAAGGAATTGCGTAAGCAACTAACGTGAATTGAAATGATTATCAAAACATTAAATGAATTATCTTTTCAGTTCATCAAGTAATGGAAGTGTTGAACGGTCAGGATATAATTCAAATGATAATTACGGAGGAAACTTTAAAATGCCTTTTCCGAAAAGTGGAAAGAATCATCGGCAACGTCGTAACAGTCAATCGTCTTATAACAGCCGTGAGAATAGCATGGAACGAGGCTATGGTTATGGAAGCCGAGAAAACAGTTTGGATCGACGACAGCCGAGAAGGAATCGGTATAATGGAAGACGTGGCAGTGATTATCAATCAAGTCGTGAAAATAGCACTGAACGTTATGGCAACAACAATTGGCAACGAAATGATTCGTTGGGGAATCTTCGTGAAAGTGAAAATCAATCTTGGCGTGGAAATGACGATCTGTTAAGTCATCGACTCAATATGAGCAGTAAGACTGACCAGAAAATTGCTGAACTAACAAAGGAATTTGCAAACTCTGTGGAATTAAACAAATCCAGTGAACAGCGGACACTCTTCGATCCCAAAAATCCATCGAAGCCAATTTATGTACAAAACAATCAAAATCGACCCCGTGACTTCAATGTGCCTGATGCCAATGAACATTACACTGATCACCAACAAGACCTCAGCACAACAAAGCCTACGTGGATGATAAAAACATCACTTAAATATAAGGAATTTAAAAATAAATTTCTCATTGATGAACTCAATCGACTTGACGATCAACTCATGATGGTGATTGAAGGTGGAGAATTGTTGGAACGTTGGAATGGATTTAAAGAGGTGCAAGGAAAGATTCAAACAATCTTTGAACATCTTCTTGAGAATGATATGAGATTTTGTCAACAAGAACATGTTGAACATTACTTCTGGAAGATTTTATTTTATCGTGTGATTGAATTGTTGCGTAAAGAAATTTTAGAATCTGATGAGATGATGAAAGTTAAATATAAAGAACGTGCTTTAGAAACGGTTGATTATGGAACCAAATATTTGGAATCTTTACTTAAGAAACTTGAAACTCGTTACAAGTTTCAGCTTGAAGATTACATTGGAGAAAATGCAGCTTCATTTCAAAGTGGTCTCGGCTTCGTTGGACTTGCTTTGGTCTCATCACAAAAGATTTTCCTCTTCCTTGGTGATTTAGCGCGTTATCGTGAGCAAATAAATCAAACGAACAATTTGGGACGTGCGAAGAACTTTTATATGAAGGCACAACAAGTAGTGCCAAAGAATGGGCGACCTTTCAATCAACTTGCATTGCTTGCTGTTTATTCTGTAAGATTTTATTTTCTTTCTTTTAATTAATGCAAAAAACCGTCGAAATATTTTTGTAAATTGTAAATTAAAAATGTTTTCATTTTCAGAAACGTAAAATTGATGCTGTTTACTTCTACATGAGGAGCTTGATGTCATCGAATCCTTTTCAACCTGCCAAGGAAAGTCTCGTCGCATTGTTTGATGAGATTCGTAAGAAGGTAAGAAATGTCATGTGTAAATATTTTAATTACTAACAAATCTTTCTCATTGCGCTTACAAAGTACAAGGCTTTGGTAAGTTTTGCGCTTTTCCATGTTTAGTTTTAATTTACTCAAGAATTTTACAAGAATTTATCAAAATGAAAATTGTTTACAGTACGAAGTTGGTCAACGTAAACGAGAAGAGAAAAATCGTCTCAGATTGAAGGAGAAAGAGCATCGTTTTGATGGAAATTTGAGGAAAGAAACTTGGATCCATCCTGAAGACGGTTGTAGAGTTCATCGAACTGCACCACTTGATCCTTCAATGATTGGACCAGGTGACAGTAGCGATGATGAAGAGTTGCAACAAATGGATCCATCTGAGTTAAACAAACGTTTTGTGATATCTTTTTTGCATGTTCAAGGAAAACTCATCACACGTATTGGGTAAGTTCGATGAATTTTAAGTTAAAATGAAAGAATTTCTTACTTTGTCTCTATCACAGAATGGATTCATTTCAAACTTGCGCCATTCTTATGCTTCGTGAGTTCCGTGCACTTCTTCACATTTCACCAATAACTATCAACTCTCATCGTCTTCTGCAATTGATTTCTCTCAACATGTATGCTATTTCTTGCAACGAATTAAAAGGTAAGTCACGCCATGTTTATGAATAAATCTTCTAAGTCATATTAAGTGATGTTGAAACGGTTTGAAAAATCTGACAACGCAAACAATGAATTAATTTTCGTAAATCAATCCTGAAATGGTTATTGGAATTCTGAAAATCATAAAAATTCCTATCAATACCAGCATCCATAAAGATGGTGAATCACTATGAATATTTTTCCCCGTCATGACTCAAATGGAACCTGCCGTTGTTTTCTTTTTGTGTTTGCTTACTTATTCACCTGAAATTGAATCAGAACCGGTATACATGTTATTTTTCTTGTCTTTCACACGTTATGTCGCTCCATGCCCGTCATCAGGCGAGCAAAAATAAAAAGAAAGAATTACATTTTATTATGATGTATCATGAAGGTTCTCGTGCGCCAACGAGATAAACTGTCACGGGAAAATAATCTAGATGAGAAGAACACAAATTCTAAGTTATTAAAGACCTACTTTGTGATTAATTTGACAATTAAGAACCTTTTTTTCCTATGCGAAAAAGAGAACAAATTAAATCTTCTGTCATGTATAAAATTGTGTGTGACGTTAAACTTTCTTTTAAGCAAACGCCCGCATAAAAAATCTTTTCTTAATCATAGTGATGACCCAATTGATTTACGTTGAGAAGAAATGAGTTGAAATAAAGAAGCTTGAAACACTTCTTTTTTTTATTGCCACCCAAGCCATGAAAGAATGCGAGCAATGCATCAGCTTGCTTTCAATTCTGGCGCCATAGCTTAAGCCGAAAGGTATGCCTTGTTTATTCGTCGTAAATATTTATAAAGAAATTTTTCTTCTAATCGACTCTTCTTCTGCAATAAATAATTGGCTGCTTGAAAATTAGAATTAAAAAAATTAAAGAGAAGAAGAAGAAGATAAAAAGTTCTAAATCACCACCAAGAGCGAAAAACAATTTGTTTAATGAATTATGTGGCTTCAACACTACACCCAATCGCCAGCATGTATAATTGCTTTCCATTCACTGTAGAAAAATTGATTTCATTTATAAAGCGCATCGGTTCTGTCTTATTTTCATTTTTAATTGACTTTTAATCACAAAGTACTTTAAATAAATAAAGTACAAGAAATTCTTAGTTTGATAATATCAGCAAAGCGCTTAATCATCTAATGTGATGTAAATTACACTCGTTGTTCTCTGCTAATATACTCGTATATAAATTTCAATTGAAGCATTTAAGATAAGCACAATGTGTGTGGTTTATTTAATTAGGTATACAGAACTTTAAATGATAGTTTGGAGAAAATAAAAGTAAATTATTCAGAAATATTTTAAAAGGGAAATTGAGAGAAAGATTCTTGGGAAAAACATTAACGCAACGGTTGTTTGTTGGAACATCTAATAAAGAAATGAAATTAATTAAGGTGGCTGTAATTTCTGAAAATAATAATAAAAGAAAGAAGTTATCAAAAATGCTAATTCAACAATGCGAATCACTTTGCGAATTTTATTTATCTCACTATCAACAAAGTTTTAATTAAACCTTGTGTCGAATTAAACGAAGCGTATAAGTTGCGGTGTAAAACTCGTTCCTTTCCTGTTATCGCATTGAAATCTTCTGATTTTTTAATTTATCGCAGTGAAGATGCCAGTGGAATGAACTGCGTTAAATTGATAATAAAAAAGTGAGAAGAAAGAATTGCGTGAAAAACTCATCATCATTAAGAATGAATTAAAAGATGTTAAAATGAATCATGATGGAAGCTTTTGTCTACCTGAATGTGAATTGTGATCTCAATCAAATTAAGCTCTTTCGGAAATTCTTAAAAGTTATCAATATCCAAATGGCTTCGTCCTTGACAAGGTTACTGAACATTTCAGCTGGTTTTTATTGAAGCCAGCAACAAATAATAATAAAATCACACAACAATAGGAAATCGAGAAATATCGAATAAAATAAGAAAAGATTTTTTAAAAAAATTAAATCAGAATCGCTTGCGAATGTTGAGAAAAAGAACAAAGACGATTTCTGTTCCGTGTCTAAGCTTTAAAGAAAGCAACAACATAAATTTAGCATCTTACGGATCATAAAATAACGAAATAATAAACAACAAATAATTTAATGATTTCAAGAGAATCGTTAAAGAATAAAAAAAAGAAAATCTGTCTTAGAATGTTGTTGAACTTTTCTTGTTATTTACTTCGGAATAGTTTTTTTTATTCCTTCAACCGCTGAACTGTCCCAAGGCGATATGAACAGTTGGAAGAAGTCACCTGGTGGGTCTTTCATTTAGATTAGATTCTTTGAACTCGACAAAGTCAAAGTAATCATTTTTTGGACTTCATGACTTGCGTCCTATGTCGTTCATGAAAGCGATGATTAAGAAATAAGAATTCAACAGAACAGCAAGCGGCCTATTCGGTCAAACGAAAGATTCTTTCGCCATTCGACGACCTTGCATTCCATCTCAATCGAAATTTCACACACATGCGGAAAGCGACGATTACAGTTTCTTATTTTATTCGGAAAGAATAAACAATTGATTGAATGATGATGAACGAATATTTATTTTTATTTCATCACACATGACATGACATGTGTCGTTGACCTTTTCAAATCTTTTCTTCCTAATTTTAATTGCATTGTAATTCATTTTTCGCGACGTTTCATGGTGAAAAAAAAGCACACATTGATGATGTGCTAAACAATTAAATTTAGATTCTTCAACTATCGTGAGAAAAGCTCCATTAAATTTACTTACGTCTTTGTTTGTTTTCTTCTCAACTTGCAGGCTCTTCATCAACACACGATGCATCATTGCAAGCGAGGTCTGAGGTTCAGGAATGTGCCATTGCTGTTGGACTTCTCATGTTTGGTATAATTCTTGAGCGTTTCATTGAAGTGCTGAAAGAATCTTTGAACATTATTACTCCTGTGGTGAATCTCAGCAGTGATCTTCGCAAAAGTGTGGACAAGTAAGAATTTAATTGATCACTTCCTGTTCACTTGAATCTTCAAATCTTTATTTTTTTTCTCACCTTCCAACAGCGACACAACGAAGGACAACAAAAGTAGCGAACCCAAAAAAATCTTAACACTTAATGAAGATTCTAAAGTTATGTTGCCAGCTATCAAAGTGAGTAAACATTTCGATCAATTTAATTAAAATGTTGCTTTAAAAACACGGAAATTTGAGCTTCCGGTGAAGATTTTTTAATCGCTAATTAAGTTTATAAATTAATGAATGTCAAGTTTTGACGACGAATAAAAACTTTCGTCGTTAATTGACAAAATGAAGGCGCTTAACATTTTAAACTGCTTCTCCTTTAAACATTGCAATGTCCGAAGTACAAAAGTAATCGTGACCATAATGAAATTCAATTTCGTAATTTTCAATTAACTTAAGAATGTTGAAAAGCTCCACTGACTTACATACGTTCCAATTCATTTGTTTATTACTTAATCACGATAATTTGTCATAAAAGCTGAGGGTTTTCCTTCTAGTTTCTTTTCGTCTTGGGTGATTGCTTTAAAGTTAAAACGCTGCGATCTGACGATCTCTGACAGTTCATTTGATGATGAATGGCTGACTATTAGAATGGTCCCAACACAAATCGCTACGGCTATCACGTCGATGAAACACAATAAACAGTTATTAACAACGTGGTGATCTCTCTTCATTTGAAATTGAATTAATGATGGGGCGATGCTGGGCTGATGGGCATAAAAAATCTTCTTTTTTGCTTAAAGAACAAATAAACTAAATATATGAATATGTGGCGTTGAGGTGAACGTTTTTTAATGACCCGTCTATTTGTGGATTGGAATGATAAAGGATGGAACAGAAGAAGCGAAATAAAAAAAAAAGTTTAAGAAATCACAAAGAACAGCTCAATTATTGATTACATGAAGCGCTAATAATCAAAATTTGGGTTGTTTCTTGCCTCATAAGTCATCTAGGGTTTAAAGTTTAATTATAAAACATGAACTTGATTAATTAAGATTGCAAGAATATTAGACTCCGACTTGTTACTTATTCTCGATAATCATGTAATTATCTGGATAATAAAAAATAAATAAAATTGTTGTTGTATTTACCAACCAACTATCCAGCTAACCGCTCTACCACTAAAATAATGTACAAAAGATTCCGATAGTTCGAGAAAATCATTTCAATCATGCGGTATGAATTTTTGCAGATGATTTTGATTGATTTCTTTTGTTTATTTCGGGTTTTTTTATCATCATTATTTGACTTAAACTCATGATCATTATTTTATGCTTTTGCAAGGAATCGAGAAATAAAACTTATTTTTCAATTTACTATCGAACGTCGAGTGCGTCGCCTTAGTTGGCGCCGACGATCTCGCAAACCCGCAAAATTATCATCTCAATTAGGTGAAGATTCCTGACGTGAGCTACCGTAGTTGGATGTTGAATGTCTTTAAAGAAAACATTTCCATAATTTCTAACTCTTCTCATGCGAGTAACCTTCGCAATGTTTAGACGAGTTCTTCTATTTCTCATTCTTTCTAAGTACCTTTTTTTGTTATTCTTCTGATAAAAGTGGATATATTTGTAAATAAGCCTTTTGTTGCAACATAAAAACAGCTGAAGAAGAAAATAATTTATTTATGTTAATTATCTACAGTTATCTGCTTTGTTTCTTCATCTTTTTTTCTTCATTTCGTCTCAGAGTAGCTGGTGAAGTGTTCTAAGTCTAAACATTATTACTGTATCTCCTAAGATAAATAGTTGGATGGCTAGAACAAAATATTTATTAGATATCACGAAAGAACGAACATTTTTTCTTCCATTATTTCATTCTTTCTTTTTTTCGGAAGTTTATTGAGCTGTATGAGGCTTGCCAATCTTGCCATCGGCAATGATGATGGGGATCAGTCAGTGACTGAGATTATTATTTTATTTATTGCCTCTGGTTGGTCTTTTCTATCATGACCTGAAGTTCCGCTACTCGTCGTTCTTAAAGTTCTCAAACCAACAACAAAAAAAAAGCGGTAAGGAAAATTGTGAAAAATGATGATCGGTCATTAGCCAACAATATTCTGTCGTGGAATATCTTGATTTGTTTTTGTTTTGTAATTTGTTTTCCGATGATATTGTTCTTCAACTACGAAGTGGTGGGCATTGGTGGTTGAATGTAGATAATAAGAAGAAGATTTGAAGTAACCGATCAAATCTTGAGAAGATAGAATCTTTCTATGCGAACCGTAACTGAAATTCCAATAATAATGGAAATGAAATGTAATCAATGAAAAAGAAAAGAAAATTTATCTAAACACATGAACAGTTATAAGTCGCATTTTGTATACGAAAGAAAATCATGAAAGAGACGAGAACGGTTTGAAACTAATTTCTTTTAATTGTTTTATAATGTTAATCCTTTTAAGCAACATTTTATACGATTTTAATAACCCGAAAGACTTGAAGCTCAAAAGTCGAAGAAGAAAAGAGAAGCATAAAGAGCTTAGGTCGTGTGTTGGCATTAATCTCCATATTTTTATTTGTCTTTTTATTCTCATTTCCATGCTTAAAAAATTCGACATCAAACGAACACCTTACCAGGCATGGTGCGACTGGATGATGTTTCAAGTTAAAGTTTGGAATCCGCCTCCGTTTTGCTCCGATTATAAAATTGGGTGAGTAAGAATTGAACACGACATGACAAGACAACATAAGAAACAAAATGATACGACTCAATGTGTAATAATAGGATTGAACTCAATAAAACTTACGATCTTTACAATTTTTCTTTTCAATCATCAAGTGCTATAAGCAGTCACGATCCATGGAACGGACTAGCTACTTTAATGACGCTTCTAGAGACCATTGTTGATACCAACAAAGACTATTTATCATTGCAACGTGAAAAAGGTGAGTTCTTAGTGCATTTGTTAGAGTTAAATATTTGTCTAGGATCTTGTGTCGTGAGAAAGCTCACAAATGACTTTGGCGTCATTTATATATGTTGATCTCTTGTGATAGATGGTTAAAGAAGCAATCTCCTGCTTGTTATATGTGTGCATTTCTCAAAGTTCCTTATTAGAAAGTTTTATATCAGGGGTTGAGATTAGTTTTGCTTTTAAATTAATATTTAAAGTTTGAAATGTTCTAAATAGTTGAAGGAGTGTCGCAATCCCTTACAAATTGTAGGGTTTTGTGAAATTCAAATTTCAATTTCAGTACTCAACCCTGCATCAAATTATTTTAAAATCATCTTGAGCGCCACTGACAGCACCGTTGGTATGCCTGTTCTTGATGATGGCGATTTTAAAAGTCTTAAGTACCATCGGAATTTATCTGTCACTTATGCAAATGATCTTTTTGTTGTATTCCTACTTGAATGTGCGATGCAGTTGATCGCGACAAAAAACAACAGAAAAAAGTAACAAGAAAGAATTGAGAGAAAGCTGAGATTAGAATATTTTATCATAATAGCACTTGTATCTGTACCGTTCAATTGCAATGTTCCCATGTGAATGATGACAAATACTTGCAGTTTTTCTCGATTAATGCTCATGTTGAAGTCGCGAGATAGCTTGCAAATGAAAATATATTTTGCTTGTTTAAATCTGAAAATTATTTGCTTAAAGCTTCCAGAATCTTTCAATGTTTTGTCACATAAAGGCACTTAATGTCATTACAATCTTAATTCTCAATCTTCTGTGACTTAACATTCGCTTATTCCTCCCACATTTACAATCATTTCCAACGATGTTTCTTTCATAAATAAAATAAATAAAAAAACATTTTTGCGAAAACATCTTAAAATATGTTACGAGCTTTTCGATTCTGTAAAGCGAATTGTTTAAGAACAAAAATGTAACTGTTAAAATCTTGTTTGACTGTTGTTGATGACAATCATTCTGTGCATTCTTATAATTTGTCAATAAAAATAAAGACGACTTTTCCATATCTCGTTGAGATGATGATGAAAGTTAAAAGCATGAGAGTGCGGTGTACTCATAATAAGCTTATTGTGGATCTTTATTAATGCTCTTGTGAGCCCAATTTAAATATCTTTGTTTTGTTGTCAGTGAGTTGGTGACGATTCTCAAGCTTAAATATCAATTTACCAGAAGCGACCCACAAAAACAGCCATCGAAGAAAGAAATTATGCTTTTAACGGTGGCACAATCGGTGAAAGAAAGAAAAAATTCTTCGCCCATTCACAATTAAAGACGGAAAAACAATTTTAATGGGAAAAGACAAATAAATAACTTTGTGAATTGGGAATAATCAGATAACAAAAATTTGCCTTTCTTCGTTGAACAAGTTTATGACTGACGGTCTTTAAAGAAAAAGCTTGCGAATGGCGATTGCGGCTGTAAATGAAATTCTGAAACGTGGATGTAATTAATCTGCTTATAACGATATCACTTCTCCTGATTGACCCATTCAAATAAGGCTTCTGCTTCTCCACATGATAATTAGCACACAATTTAAATTAACATATTAAATGACACGATGGCATAATTTTCGTGACTAATTCAAATGAGAGTTTTATGAACAACATTTCCTTCATGTTTTCTTCTTTATTTACTTAACGTTTCCTCATTTATGGCAGATTATAAGCTGGTGAGATTACAAGAAGATGTGACATTGGCAGGTTTTACTCCGCTTAAGAATTACACGCCTGATCCAATTTTCTGTCGTTGTGATATTGACATAGAAATAGCCGAGGTGAGATTTTAATGTTTGCACAACAGAAAGTGATAATTTAAATATGTGCTTAACTTACTTCAATTCACAGAACGCTCTACGAATGCAAAAATTGAAATACTTTGGAATGAACTTTCTCTGCGAAGATCGCCAATTGGATCAGAAAATTCTTAAAAAGATTATCACGCCAAGTGGAAGAATTGAATATGTTAGCATCGTTCAAAATCGAACTGAAAGCGCAAGCGATACAGAAATTCTAATAGAGAGTTTTAGTGACGAAGATAATGAAGACGACAGTAAGAAAGTTGAATCAAATGGCAAAAGTAGAGTCAATGAATCGTTGGATCTCAAGTCACATCACGATGCTGCTGAAATTCGAAGACTTTTACGACGAAAGGATGAACTCGAACGAAAGCAAAAAATGGAAGAGAAATACAATGAACGCTTGCAGGTGAGTGTTGTTATTGATATTAATCAAGACATATTTACAATGTGGTGCATTAAACACTTGAACAGTCGACGATAATAACTTTTAAAGATTTTATGACAAGAATATCAGTTTTACGATCATCCGGGTGGTTTCATTGAATTTTACTTTGCATTTAACTTCCTTTGACTTTATATCGATAGATTTTGCATTTATTTCTTCGACAACACAAATTGTGATGAGAAAAACTTAAAAATTCTTTTCTTCATTTGAAAATGAATTTTCCTTTTGATTTTCGATTCTTAAATTCTTCCCAGCATCTTTCACATAACTTTAAGATTATTTAATCATAAAATAGAGCAATATCACGAACATGACGGCGCTTAATAAGAAAACTTTGTGCAACCAAACAACTTAAACATTGTTGAATCGAGAATGCTTTTTTTCCTTTCAGTACTTGCGCAGAAATTTTAATTTCACTTCATTAAGATGGAAATGTAAGCAAGAAGAAGTAGTAAAGTTATGGTCTGTGGCGGTTGTAAAAATAACGCAATTGTAGAATTGTGATGATAATTTTATGCGCAAAAAAAAGAAATGTTGCAGAATGAAAAAAAATTCTTTGACTTTTATCATTTCGTTGTTGTCGCGTTCACCCGAGAATCTTTATTATTTTTCTTGCTGTTGTTGATGTTCTTTTTTCCATTCTTTAATACTTAAGAAAAGATTTACAATTTTATTCGCATTTTTATGAGACATTTTCATTTGTGCGAAATAAATAAATATATATAAGTATAAAAGCGAACTATAAGAACATTCGAATGGAAATGCTTTTCGGAAATTTTATTTGCTCTTCCCGTTTGTTTTAAGGTTCGTTAGCCTTCGTCGAGACATTAAATGAGAGAAAATATGTACTGATGATGGCAGAAGAAGAAATGATGAGAAAAACGAGTGTAAAAATTACGTAATTATGCGCGCGATAGATTCTGATTAAAGTGTATCTTCTTACAGTAGTACAACATCAATTGTTGTGATGTTCAGACTGCTGTGTGACTTCTTCGTCAGTGGTAACTTCACCCGCCTCATGAATGCTGGGAGAAAAAAAGTTTAAAAATTTTCTTTTTTCACATCTTCCGATGAGATTCTCATCTGATTTAAGAATCGGATAGAACTCACTCATGTTTATTCTTAGTGGCTTTTATTGTTAAGTATTATGATATAACAAATAAACCGTTCTGTTCTCTTCACTCGAATTTTTATTATTTTCTTTTTTTTCCATTTTAATCGCTTCTGTTGAAATGAAATTAAATTTCTCGACTGCTTCCCGGTGGTTGCATGCTATTTAATGAGCGATGAGTGATCGTAAAGCAACAGCTACGTTAAAAATATGTATTTACGATAACGAACAATCGAACGATGATGATGTCATTCAATAATTAAGGGATCGTTGAATAGATTGAATGGTTTCTTAGAAGGAGAAGCTTTAACAGCATAACAGCAAGCCGAAGTGAATTATTTTATCAACTTCTACCGTTAAGTAGATTGAAAATGTGAAAGGTTCTCATGTTTGATCTTTTGTGGTCGCCTAATGTCTCTTACACTCCACAATTGAATTTCAATTTCATGTTTCTAACTTCAGATGCAAATTACGTCAAAAATTCTTATTGATTTCCTACTTTAAAAATGAATAATGTTTAACAACTTTTTAATGGAAACTTCACGAGACGACGAGCTTTACTGTTGTTTCTTATGTTTAACAAAAGTGTGATAATAACGATGCGGTTGTTCTTCATCAGAATGCATCAATTAGAATGTTAAAAATGTTTGTTTAAACTTTAAACATCAATTCTTTTATTCGAATGATTTTCGTCAATCAAATTCCATTGAAATGGTAGAGAAACAATCACTCAAGCTCTAACAACAAGCCTAAAAGTTATGAAAGTATCAAAAGCATCAAAATCTTAATCTCATAAATCATTCTGTAAATGCATCAACACGCGCAAATCTCTTTCTTCGTTTTAAGCTTTAATCCTAAACAAGCACTTAAAGTTCAGAAACTTTTTCTATGCATTTCCATAACAGCGGTTGGTTCCTTTTTCTTCTTAAGCTGAACTAATGAGATTTAAAAGACGAAAAGCAACATGAATATTAATGTTGAGATATTTTTAGATTCAGTGCCGATCATTTAAAACAATCTCTTAAATTTAATAGCTTTCATGAATCAATTGGAATTGCGTCGTGTTCTTTAGAAATTAAAGAAAAAGATAAAAGAAAATAAATTCTTTGATTAAGTGAACAGATTGATCTTGACGCTTGTTGCGGGAATTAATGCTTGTTTAACTTTTAAACATAAACTATCAGGAATTTACATTGCAAAGATTCCCGTTGCTTTCTTTCTTTCTTTATTTTTTTGTTATGTTTTTGGTTGTGAAACAAGATCATTTAAATTGTTTATTTATTAATACGTCAAGAATTTTTCTTTTTCGCGGTAATCATGGAACCGAAACTTGTCACATTAAATTAATTTCATTTCCCGAAAATAAAACATGAAAATGTCAGAATAATTTTTGCGAAAGTTGATTTGATCAACATCGGTGAACGTATTAAAGGCATCCAATTATCTCATTCCGAAAAGTAGCATGAGAAATGATTTTTATGTCCCAATAATTGACGATGAGAATGCAAATGCGAATTGCAATTTCTGGTAAATTCATGACGAAGAAGTTCTGGGAATTTACATTTCAATATTTTATGATCTATCCCGATCACGTTCCCACCGTCGTCGTGATTACTTCCAACTTTAAAAATTAACTACATGATGAAGCTTCTTCTTTCATAAATAAATATTCCTTCGGGTTCAACTGCTAGTTTCTCATTTCATTTGTAATTAATTTGAATTGCATTCAGAATTTTATTTTGGAATCAGAACAAATTACGTCGGAATTCACTTAACGATTACATTTTTTTTACGAAGTAAAAGAGATAAAGAAGAAAACGAATCTCTTTTTCATTTTACTCATTGTTTAACTGTAAAAATTGCAGTCTTATATTTTACATCTGCCAAGTTTTATTTAACAAAGAAAATATATTATGCTTCACATCGAAGAGAGCAGAGTTGCGGCGTTTGCTTATGGCTCGTTTCTATTTTCTTGCAATAAGACAAGAAAAGAGCGAGTAAATGCAAAGTCGTCGTAACTTTCCTTGCCCTTTTATGCGCGGGTGTATGTAGTTTAGATTTGATATGAAATTATCATTCTGTTGGTGGTCATGGTACGGTTTCATTCAAGATTATAATAATTTTTATTTAGATTTATAATCTTACTTAGCAATTGCTTTGCCTTAACATTGATTGTCATTTCTAATGAATATATCGAAGCTTCGAAGGTTCAATCATGATATTTTATTAAGAACATCTATTAATTTGAATTTATGACTCTCCTAGAATTGCGTTTTGGATTGAAAACAGGAATTTTTGCATAAATGAAGCAAACTCATAAAAACAAAAAAAATCACGTGTTGGTATGAATTTGCATAAGTAAATCTTCATTAATTTTCTTTATTGAAATGCAACTGACGATTCTTGAATAATTAATTAATTAATTAATGAATTAATAAAGAAAAAGCTACCACATATGCCGATGCCGATGTGTCGATTGATGGCGCTTCATTATAATTTGTAATTTCCTGCAATGAACTTGTTAAAAATAAAAATTAACTTAATTTGCAATTCGTGACAATTTAGTTTGAGCGCTTTTAAAGATTGTTAAATATTTCAGATATTTAACTTAATTCCAATTGAATGAAGGTTTTTGAACTTGAAACATTTTCATAAAACGTGTGAATTTCACATCGATGCAATTTGAATATTTTTTCGCTGTTTTCTTTCGTTTTTTTAATGCACGTGACTTTCATCATGACAAAATCGTTCAACGAAAGCTTCTTTGCATAATCAGCGATAATTTGAGAAAGATTTTTTACCGTTTTGAGGTGAATAACGAGCTCAGCCCGGTTAAAATGAGATTTATGAACGATCATGAGCGAGTTTGTCGGATGACGACGATATTCATGAGTTTAAGTAGATGTTTTGTGATCCATTGCCATTTTCTAATCAGCCAAATTCTCTATTCAATTGAATTCAAGGTGAAAACGTTTAATGAACTGCACAATTCACAATTCCTGATTGTAATTTTCGGGTGTGGGATGAATAAAAAGAAACTTTTTAGCAGTTGAATTGATTAGACGAAGGAAGAAAAAGTGGAACATAAGTGAAGAGAAGAAAATGCTTGTACATTGATGGAATTTTAAAGAAAGAAAAAAGAGACGAAGTGTGAAGTTTGAATCGAAATCTTTTCATTTCATCATGACCGGGAGAGTGCCAAGAAGATCAAATTCTATTTTGTGTAAAAGTCGAACGGAACAATTTAATTCTAACAAGGTGTGACTGATGGGAGTATTGCAATTAGTGAAATTACTTGTTTGTGCGCTTCTACTCAATCTCCATTGACAACCAACCGACATTTACATTTCAACAAATTCCCTTCTCGGACAACAAAAAAAGTCTTCAGTGTCGGGAAATGAAACAGAAAAGCGATTGTTGAACTCATTTGGTGTGAAGAAAATCAAGCATTCGAGTGCGTCATTAAACAGTTTAATGTGATGGAATGTTGATGGATTTGATTTACTTGAATGTTGTTCTCTTCACCGATTATTTCTGTTTTGTGATCGCGAAAAAAAGGAAAAAAATTTACGCCGATTTAGTAAAGAATGGAAAAAAATGGTTAAAAAGATTAAGAAGACAACGGATGAGTTAGCGACGAGACATCGGCCTTGATCTTACGCGGTCAATCATTGATCTTTGATGTTTCTCCCTCTCAAGGCGAAGTTTTCCATTTCGCGCAAAAACCGAGCATAGAACTAAGCCTGAGAAACAGAAAAGAAAAAAAGATAGAAAAAGTTTTGTTTTCAAAGAAAAATGAAATAAAAATAAAAAGTTCTAGAAATATCAATTACAACAATTGAAGAAATTAAAGCAAAGCGCACGATTTAAGATGAACTCAAATTGTTTCGTGTCGTCTTCTTTCCTTTTGTCTCTCGATTAACAAATAATAATCGAAACTAGGCACGATTAAACGAATGTCGGGAAGAAGGATTAATGAAGACATAAATATTTGCATCTAAATATCATCAGATGATGTTCTTGTTGCTTGTTTAAATAAATAAAATAATAATTCTCGATGAAGAAGTTATTATCGTAGATATAATGCTAACCAGAATCGAATCGCCTTTTTCAAACCGCCGTTCATAATTCATGTCAAATGAAATAATCGTAAATTCGATGAGGTAGCTTGCGGGAGATGGAAAATCGTCATGCTTATTTATAATAAATTTAGTGACTGAGATGAAAATCACGAAGCATCGTAAAAGCTCTAAATGAGTAAATGAGTAAGTGTCGATAATTAATTTATAAATTAAGCGAGAAGGTAAATTAGGAGTCGACAATGAATGAAAAAGTGAAATAAATATGATGTAATCTCCCGATAGATGAACTGCTCAGTCTCGTCACATCACTTCGAACGAAAAGTTCAATGTTGTGTTATTTACGTGAATTGCATAAGCAATTTTGTAATCCTCTATGCAGATTGTTAGCTAAGCTTTTGATGACGACGACGACAACACAAAACGACGCTTGTTACAATTGTAAGACGTTTCATTATCAATTATCGCGTAAATAAAAAATTAATTAAAATAAAAAGGAGAAACACATTTCAATTCTATCTAATTGTCCTCTAGCACGTTCACACTTTAAGTGCACGTCTACTGGTGGCTAGCGAATAAATGACGATATTAAAAGTCACTCATGCAGGCATCGACATAGTACAAATGTTAATTAATTACACAGGTGGTGGTCTCACTAACTTCTGCTGCTGCTGTTACTTCTTGGTGACCACAAAATGTGTGCTCAAACACCGAGAACACCAAGACATCGCATTGGGATTTGACTTTTATAGAATCATTCGTGAGAACTTCAATTTTTCAATTCTTTCTTTCTTTCGCTTTTTTTTATCGTCTCTTACACTTAACTGTTATTCTCGACTCATTTGCGAAATCGAATTATCGCGCAGCTAGAAATTATGCTGGTCAGTCGTCTATTGGTGATGATATGGAACAGATTAAGTCTATCGATTGAATGAAATGTTTCTCATTTATTGACTTTATAAGTCGTAAGTGGTGAAATAAGAAAGGAAACTGGGTGTGTGACCATCAACGATCATTTATCAGATTTTCTTTTAACACTGAATTGAGAACAGGGATTGAGAAATCTGAATCATTTTATAATATCATGGAATCAAGGAATACATGCAAGGAAATCAAGACTTCAATTAATTAGTTAAACGATTCTTGGAAGGCACTTAATGATAATATTCCTTTTCGACTAATTTGCGTGCTTGTGTTTACATATCTTAAGACGCCGTTGAAATTTACTTCGCTGATTTCTTGTTATTATGAGATAATTTCTGTAAGACATCATCGACAATTTCCTGCTGTGATTACTTAAGTAATGATTTGCAAAAGAATCAATTTTTGCATCTTTAAGCTTTGTCTCGATGATCGATGAATCAATTAAAATCCTACCGAGAAGAATTCTTATTACTCATCGACCCTTAAAAACATTCCAAAGCGTACAGCAAAAATAAATCTTCAATTGTTTTAAAATCAACCGAAACTTAGCTTCCCTTTTGTTTCATTATTTATTGAAACATTTATTTAATTGTAGTACAAACAGTAACCAAAGACAATTCGTGCCGCTTTAAAACATGCGCCGTCAAGTAATTGTCCGTGACAAATGAAAGTTCCGGCGTATCGGCAGCAATTTTATGAATGCGAACATAAAAAAATCTCATCAACATTCAGGACATTCGTATAAAAACGTAACCGTTTCGAGTTCGAGTATTTTATTACATCAAATCTGTGTGTTCTAGTTTTACTCTTTGCTACTTTGTTTGTCTCATTTGCAAAAAAGTATTTTCACTTTAATTGAACTCTGGAAAAACGAGTTTGAAAAGTCGATTCAAGTAGCTTCAAGCGAGTGCGAAATCAGGGCGTAATCATGGACGATGTTCAGTTAATTTTAGAGTACAATGTTAAGGTTGGAGTCAAGTGTTAATGGCATAACATTGAATTTATTTCTTGTGGAATTCTATTTTATATTATTCATTAACATTCGATGAACTCGAGCGTACAAATACACACAAACCAAATCATCTATTCTCGCGAAATAAAATCTGCTGATAATGAAAAGAAATTATAACAATAAATGATAGAATTACTCAGCAGGTTCCACATATTAACGAGTTAATTTAATATTTTTTCTTTCTCTTGCTTGTTGCTCCAACAACTTCAACCACTTCCCTCAATCTTCAAACAAACAAAGTGTTTATGTAGGCCAAAAGGCGAATCAGCAAATATGGCAAAAATAAATCGCAAACAAAAAAAGAAAGAAAGAAATTTGATTTTTACGACTTTTCATCTTGATGAATGTGGATAATGTGCAACTATGTGGATTCAGTTTACTCTTTACTCGTTCGCTCATTTTTTCGTTCGTCGTTTGCGTATAGTAAAAAAAAGCTGAAGAAACGTGTAAGTGAAGTTCATTACCGAGGCGAGCGAAAAAAAACAAAGACAGTGCACAACATAATGAAGAAAATGTTGTTGTTGGTGGTTTCATACTCAACAACTCAACAGAGCGATAGAGAAGGAAGAGGGGAAGACGAAGAAAACATTCCACTCGAGTAGCATTGTCAAGGTCGCAAAGCATAATTTTTTTATTATTATTTTTCTTTTTATTCGTGCATGTGTTTGATGATTATTTGATTGTTACTTTCGAGTACAACATAAAATAAAACGACTTTAATTATTTGTGAAGAATTTGCGTGCAAATTGAGGCTAATCTAAGTAGTCTTCTTTGTTTTGTCTTAAAACATTTGCGACCTTGCCAGCTTACTAAATGGGCTAATTGCGTTTCAAGTTTTGACCGACAAAGCTTAAACGTGTCGAATTTTCTATTTCTTGGAGGTTTTTTTGATTTATTAAGTTATACTTAGCTACAGGGGTTGGTAACTTTTTAAACGGTTCCTTTACTTTGTTCAAACTTTGAAGATGTCATTGACAGAGGGGTGAAAAGCTTCATAATTTAAGCAGAAATTACGAATATTTCTCAAGAAATCTTTATTTTTAACTGCCATCATGCATATTTACTGAGAAGACGAATAAAAATCATCATACGATAACGAACGATTATGTAAATTGTGCGGTTATTTTTAAATCTCTTCCCACTTTGGAAACAAGTTTTCGACATAGATCAGAGTAAAACCAGCTTTCATTTGCCTCGATTATCATTTCTTTCACCGTACCCGATGGCACCGCATCTATTTTTAGAATGCAACTTTAGAGAAATTCCAATGCAGTCAAGCCTATTGACTGATTGAGCTGCTTTTTCATTTGCTTTGATGTGTTCACATATGAGATGAAGCATGTTTTCTTGCTTGGATTATAATTGGTGAAAGAACATCACATTCATTTCATTTGTTGATTGAAAAATGTCCAGTTATTTGCATTTTTTTCTCTCCTAATGAGCCCACAATCGTTTTACTTCACATACAAAACAAAAAGAATAAAGTAAAGCGTTAGAATCGTTATCGCATTGGAATGTTGTTTATCTTGCTGGATAGCATTTCTTTATCCCATTTCTGGTTCAATTCATTTGATACTTACGACTCATATATAATTTAAGATTTGCGAATAGAAATCTGCACCAGTCATTCAATTAAAATCTTCATCGCTCAGCTTCGGATTTATTCTCGTTAACTTAATTAAATTTTATTATTGCAATGATGAAATGAGAAAGCAAAAAAGAATAACAAAAAAAAAGTCACGTTGGTGATCGTCATAGTATGATGTGTGATTAGTAAGCGCATCGGTAATTGGTCAATTAAGATATAAAATTATTTTATCAACTAAGTGTATAAATTTTATTTAATTCATTTCTTTGTTTTATATCTTTCCAGGACATTCTAAGCCAAAGTACTGTGGCATTGCATATTGAAGTTCATCCACGCTACCTTATTCCAGACACTAACTGCTTTGTTGATGATTTGATTTCGATAAAAGCAATCGCTAGTGCACATCCATTGTACCAACTCATGATTCCAATTACAGGTGAGGCTTTAACTTTTCCTTTCAATGTTTCAACACATAAATAAATAACCGATCGTCTTCATACATTAAGAAAAGACGCTACAATGTAATAATAATAATATTTAAGAATACAGAAAAGAATGAAATCATCTCCAGCATCATGTCTCGTACGTGGCTTACTGCTTTTCGTGATTGTTTAAAGCAGACTATGGGCTCATATGTTAGCCATAGGAGCAACCGACTCTTTTAGATTATCTTTGTTTTATGGGATTTTAATGCTCCCGACTAAAAGCGCATATTTTACATAAAATAAATATATTTATCATCCACAAAAAGAACAGAGTTAAGCTCTCTTTTAATCCCACCTCAACTTTGTCCGCTTTATGATTCGACGCATTCCATTTTATCGTGCATGGTGGTGAAGCAAAAGTGCAGCCTTTTGCGTGTATAAAACTAATGCTTGTGAACATTCGTTTGCATGACTAAAGTCGTTTATGACACCGACTTCGGACTAAAAGACAATCAAGCTCAATTATTGATTATAGAAATCGAGAATATCATAATGAGACGATCATCGCGATGAAGCTTTTCGTTGAATAAAACTGAAGGTGGTAACTTGAAAGCAGTTTAATTAAAATTTATTGGTCACTCGATTTTTTTTTTCAAAGTATTTTATAGAGTTTCTGTTTCTAAGAAATTTTACGATTTTCTGCTACTGTTGATGATGAAAAAGAGAAAAGACAAAAGAATCGTAAATTATGAACTCAATGCGTTGCAATTGCTGCTAACATAAACTCGATTTCACCTCGTAAAATTATCGCTGCATGGCTCCAGGAGAAGTTTCATCAGAGAATTTTTCGCTATCATAATCATAGATTTCATGTTGAAATCGTAAATATCTGGAATTGTAGGGATGATTTGAATGTTCTGTCGAGAATTTTCTTTAAATAAAGCGAAACAAATAAAAAGGGGTTGGAAAACAGATCCGAGGGGTTAAAGATCATAAGAAACTCTTAGCGGCACAGTTGAAAAGAAAAATTATTTCGAATTTGACGTTAATTGCGCACGCTACGTAGATAGACTCACCCATTCCATCTAGCAACGTGTGGAGATAAACGCGAATGCAATTCAATAAATATTAAATTATTTAATACACTCGAGACCACGACCATTTTTTTCTCTTTCTTCCTCTTCAACTTTTCTATAACTCCTAATGATGATCTTTTTTCCTTTCTCGACACCAAAGTTAGAGTTAAAGTTCCATCATCAACATTCAATCTCGTCCATTACACTTCATTCTTTATTATCTGCAACTGCAGATTTCTGTCAGTAATTTTTTATTATGTACTTTTAAAATCGCAAGCATTAAATAATTCGAATTCTTTTGCGATATCAAATAGGGAAAAATTATTGCGAAAATCTTATTGACACTACGACTCATACGCGCGGCGTATGACAAAAACGTAAGAAAAATTCTCTTCGTGATTGTTCAAAAAGTGATCGCGGAAAAAATAGAAAAGCTAAAATTAAAGAGGCTAGTAGATTGATAGCAAAATAAAAATGAAAGAAAAGTGATGCGGAGGGAATAAGAATGAGAGATTAATTGAATGAAATTATATGCAATTAACGTTTATAGCTTTTGAATGTGATGCGGCAGCAGGAAATGCAATTGTGAAGTAAAATGTTTTCTTTTTATTATTTTTCTTTTTTACGAATCTTCGATGATCGACTGAAGTTTGCAATCGATCCTAATTGCCCTCATAATGATTCATGATTCAATGCATTTGCAAGCTTTGTGTAAAGAAATTTAATTATGATGCGTGATGATTAAGGCAATCGCTAAAAGCTTGCTCGCCACTGCGTCGGGGCGATTCTTCCTCTCACAACATTTCAAGTCTCTTACAAAGTTGTTTCTAAACCTTATTTTAATTGCAGTCATTAATGAGCTTGAGGGACTGAGTCGAGGAATTAAGCCGTTGACACCAACGGCAATCGTTGTATCTTCGCTGAGTCAACACTCAACACCAAGTGTCGCATCTTCTCGCATCGGAAATCGCAATGATCCACAGCATGCAGCGTTTGTTGCAAAAGCATCAAAAGACGCTTTAACATTTCTCAAGTCAAAAAATCCTGCTGTGAAGTAAGTTGATTAGGTATATGGAAACGTCGACATGTTTACATTTTTAATTGAATATTCATTTAGATGCGTCACTACGAAAGGTTCGATGATAAACTCAGCAATATTTACAAGTGAAGACGGTCCCAATGAGCACAAATCAAACGATGACAAAATTCTCGACACTGCGCTTAACTTATGCAAGAAGAATGTTGAAGAGAAAAAAGGTTTTTAAGACAGAAACAAAAAATAACAATCAATCATAATTTTCTTCTCATTTCTTCAAAAAATAGGCGAAGTTCGTCATCTTGTTCGGGAAGTTGTTTTGTTGACCACAGATCGCAACTTACGTGTCAAAGCATTGACAAATGACATCCCTGTTCGTGAACTTCCCGACTTCATTAAGTGGGCTGGACTTGGAACGATCGACTGATTGAACAACAAGCCATCATCAACACTAATAATTGTAGCATAAATTAATCTCCTTTGTTAAATTTCTACTGAATAATTTTCCGCGATAATTTTTTTATTTTAAAGTTCGCAAGCATGTGTTTGTTGACAGCAACATATTTTCTATTAAAAAGATTTGAACAGAAAGATTCTTTATCAGTTCCGTACATTGTGTACGATTTCAAGGTTTTTCATTCACAATCTTTTAAAAAGTGGAAGTAAATGTTTCCACAAAAAGATTTTTTTTTCGTCTATTGTAAATAACAAGCGAGATGATAGTTTAATTAACTGTTCGATTAGTGGACAATGTTTTTACCCAATGAAGGACAAAATTCATTGTCGAATGTCCTTTATACTTAATTGCCTATTTTTTAGCATAATTGAAGATGGAAACATGTTTTATATCAACTGACGATTAGGTTTAGTAAGATTTTAAAGTTTTTACCAACCAAACTACAACTTTTTTCGTTTATTAATTTTTTTACATATTTGTACTCATTTTTATAACTTTTTTTCCTAAATTTTCATTCTTTGTTCAATTCTGTTCTGTTCTTTAACCAATTAATGAAATTGTTAAAAGATGAAAGCAAAACTTTGTTCTTTGCATGAAAATTAATGAAAAAATAAATGATAAAGATATTCTATTATAAAATTTTGAATAAAGAGATGAAAAAAATAAATAAATTTAAAAGTGGCGTGAGATTTTTTAATTGGAATTTAAATTCTGAATTTTTAAATATTATGGTGATTGCTTTTTTTTTTAAGGTCTCAATTATACAGTGGAATCGTCATAGATTAATCGATAAAAGATCTTATTAAATCCACGAGTGGTTAGTTAAAAAACCTTTCACAGTACAACGATCAATAATCTCTGAAATTAGAAATGAAATGGAAAATTTACGATTTCTTCGATTTCCATTTCAAATCCCTGCATTTTAGAACTTTTTCTCTGAATCTGACAATAATTTGTTCCTTTCATCTTCTCACGCACAATGTGACGTGTCAAAGTCACCAAAGCATCGTCATGTGATAAGAATAAATGAACGGACATTCTTGTGTCAATAATTCAAGAATGAAAACGATAAGAGAAGTGACTTGATCAGTTCTTTCTGTAATTCCAATTAAAGGAATTTTCCTCGCGAGTCCATTCAACTTGCAAACGTCGAGAAAGACAGGCGAAAAATGTAGGCAGCGCATCGATGGTAGAATAAATGAAAAATAATAATAAAAAAAAACAAACTCACGAATGAAAGCGACAAGTTTGACTCTCGGTTTTATCGAAGTCGATGCTGAAAGCGACCTAAGAGTTCTTTTTTAAAAAAGAAGCACGAAGATGAACTCAATTCAACATATTTCGTTTGTGTATATATTGTTCTCTCTATTCCATCTTTCTTTTACATGCAACCAATTATTATTATGTGAAGCAGAAGATAAATAGGAGATGGAAAAAAGCAGTGCACATAAATGTTGGACTTTATGCAGGTTTAAAAATTATGTTTCAAAGATATGAATAAAACGATTCAAGGCGAATGTATTAGGAATTTCTCTGCCTTCATTTCCTTCTAACTCATGCTAGTCTCGTCTTGTCTCATCATAATGAAGCGAATATCAATTTTTTGATTACGATAATTAAATATCTGGTAAGTTCTACAGGGCAAATCAATGAATCGAAGCATTTCATCGATGATAACGAAATGGAAAATTGCTGTTTCTTTACCTTTTTTCATGCTCAAGTTGATTCGAAAATGAAATCTTTCGACATGGGGCGGATGCAAAGCGCAATGGTAAGTTCAAGGCCGGGGAAAAATGCTTTTTCTTTGTCTTCAACTTCAATATTCTTAGATACTCTCATCGTCATGTCGTAGATGTGGAACAGCAAACAACATGGGAATGGATATTAAAATAAGTAGAGAAATAATCTTTAAAGATAATATTTTCAGCGTCTTTATTTCGATATTTACGTCTATTGGTGATGTTGTGATCGTGAGTTGTGATTTTTTTTCTCTTGTAAGCTTCATGTTTTTGTCTCCTACAAATATTGTCTTCAACCATGTGAAACTTCCAATAGCCTTGTCATCATTTCTCGTAGCAAAAAACAAAATTATGAATTCCGCAATAATCTTTACGCAAACTTCCCTTTTTTGACGTTTTAACTATTTATCTAACCATTCGTCATTTTCTTGTTGTCTTATCGATATTGTTGGCCCAATTTTCATTTTTGGCTTTTCCGAATCCCATCAATCCTCGATTTGTTGTCGTGTTAACGTGCTGGAAGTTTCGTTTCTTAAAAATCACTCGATAAACATTGTAATCGTCGTGTTTTAATATTTTTTCTATGTCAAAATGTCAGTTCATTGGTTTATGATGCGATTTGAGTTCTATGAAACTTTCTTCGAGGAAAAGTGACTTTAAAGCTTATTTCGATTTTCCTTACATCACTAATTGGTGTTGGTGGCGATAAGTTTAAGTTTTTATATAAAGAGATCATTCATAAATGCTGTAAAACAATTTCTGTGAACTTCATAGATGGTTCAATGACAAGAACGATGTTCAATTGTGACATAACTTTTCCATCCCACCCACACATCCATAACAATATTGATAACTTTCATGGCCCAAATTAACAATCAATCAATGTTCAATTCACACAAAAGACAAATTTTCTTTTCATATTAAAAAGAATAAAAAGGCAATTTTCAGAACCGACGCATGTCAGTTTTATTGAAACTTTCGCAGGTGGAAGATCGGAAAAAAATTAATTAAATTTTCCTCTTGGGTGTGTGATTGATTCTTAAATTATCAGAGTTATCGTGATGGCCTTTGCTATTAAAATTGTGTTATTTGTGTTATCATTGGTGATTCTTGTAAGTCTAATGACTGATGAAATTAGAAAAGAATTTGAAATTACGTAATGAATTATTACTCTCAGCTTAATTTCGCAAATGCAAGCTTTTGGAAGCAATACATCGAACCTACGTCAGCAGTGTTATCAGTCAACACAAATTACGTTGATTCGTGTAATGTGAGACAAGCTCCAGGTGATTAAATCAATTGTCAAATGTTTCACTCAAAAATCGAATAATTATTTTCGATTAGGTTTTGTGTGCATGGATTGCAGTGTTTTGGCTCGTTGTGTATTCAGAAATAATGGTTGGGATACAATTCCATTAGAAGTATGCGATGCTGGTCAGAATCTTTTCTGTCATGCTAATGAACAAAGATGTTCACCAAATCCTGGACCATGTAATCCCGGTGGTGGACAGGGCGGTGGTAATTTCGCTTGCACTTCTTCAGGTTTGTTTCAATTAAAGTGCGAATTTAAAACTTTTTAATTAATCTTCATTTTTTAATGTATTTTCAGGTGTTTTGTAAGTGATCGAAATCAATTCTTATGCAAATTTGCCATTCACAATTTTATTTAATGATTTCCCACGTTTAATTTCCAGCCCCGATCCATTCAATTGTCAAATGTACCACATGTGCTTCCCATCTGGACCAAACTTAATTGCAGTCAACGTTCTTTGCGGTGGAAATTACGCTTTTAATCCAGTGACAAATGATTGTTCGTTAGATTTAAACAATCCAGTTTGTCGAGGCAATCAATTTACTTGCAACAATGTCGGTGACATGGGCGCATGGCCATTGAACCCAAATATTTATTACATTTGCATGGCAGCCACAAATGAAGTTCGAGTTCTCTTTCCAACACTTTTCCGTTGCCCTGTTGGTCTCATCTTCAGAGCCGGTCAATGTTCACCACCAAATGGTGTCGATGGAAATATTTTTGATTGCCAAAGAGCTGGACTCTTCCCTGATCCCTACGACTGCCGTTCTTACTTCCATTGTGATGGTCTCTTACGTTCTCAACATATAACATGTCCAACTGGCACTTACTTTAATCAAATAACTTTGGGATGTATTCGAGGCACGTGCTGATAAGAAGAATCATTAAATGAAATGTAGAAATATGTAAGTGTGTAAATAAATTTATTTGATCGAACATCCGCCCACGCATTCCCTTACATTGAATACGTAACTTGAAGCTGTCAGTATTGCTCAATTGGAATTTTGTTGGCATTGACCTGACTCTGTCAATTCATCATATTCGGTAAATTTTTGTCAGTTGATACATGGTGTGGTTACTGATAACGCGATTACATGTTACATGCCACTGAACTGATTTCTTCAGCTGTGAACTTGAGCTATTTATTAAAGTATTTTGTCACATCCTTTAAACGAATTCAATGATTATCGAATCAACATTGAAAAAAAACTTCCAATGTACTAAAAATTTACTTAACTTATCTAAATGTCATTCTCAATGTTTAATTAAATTTTTTACCTTTTTATTCTTATTTATTCATACTCGTGAACAAATGAAAATCAATTAAATTTCATTGCACAATTTCTAAGAAGCAATTTGCGGATTTTACTTAACACAATTTGAACGAACCTTAGTTACAACAACAGCAACAAAATAAAGAGAAGTTGAATGATCTTTCAAGGCCATTTGTGACCATGAAACTAACAACCGAGCAAACAAACAAATATCGAGAATAAGTACTTAGAAATAAGAGAAAAAGCTTCAAAAGGTAAATATTTCTTGTTACAAAAAGCGAAAACTAAGGAAAGCAGATCGAAATGAAAAGCGAAGTGAGATGAAGCGCGACGAGAGTGCAAGCGAAAATATGTTTTCGTTTTGCGAAACTTTATGTAGGTATTGAGAATTAAAGTTTTCGTTGAGCATCTGTGTTGTCATAAGCTATTGACTGTCCAGTGAAAGACAGCAGGGAATCATGCAACACAAGAACGACAGTGGAGAATAAATAAAGCCTTCGAGCCACCACGGTTGATGAGAGAACTTTGATCATTGTTAATTTAAATTGATGGGCTTTTGCCTCTTCATTCTCTTTACTTACATGTGTGCTGACGACTGTTGGCTGACTGTTGACTGCTGGCAAGAACCAATAACAAAAAAAAGAGTTTATTTATATCATTTGATGTTCAATTTCCATAAAATAGACGATGTGGTCGTTTAAATTCGATTTGTAGTTTGCCAGTTGGCGAAAGCGAAAGAAGAACACAATTGATCTTGTTTCATGAGACATTAAAACGAACATAACACAGCAGGCAAAAAGGAATTTCATTTTACTGATCCATAATTGATAGCAGCGTAAATGCAAGCGCATCAATTGTCAACCGTAATTAAATAAATTGTGCACACAAACTAAACGATGACTGTCGGATGTTGTTCTGCTGCTGCTGCTGCTGCTGTTTGTTTGAATAGGTAAAAGAAGACGAGAGAAAAAAAATTGAATGCATTTAAAAGGTGAAAAATGTGATAAGAATCTCTTTAGAACTGTGGCAGAAGAAAAGCAATAAGAATCCATTCGGCAAATTGATTCTGGCATGAGACACACACAAACATGAATTGGAATTATAATTCAATCTCCATCAAATCTTTAGCAAAATGATGTGAGATTTTGACGATGACATCGACAAGCAATTGCAATGATTTTTCCTTTTATTTTATCATTTATCGATCTCAATTATAATTTAATTCTTTTTATTCTAGACTTTTGCTACTGGTAAGTATTTAATTTCCTTGTGTAATTCACTCTAAGTAATTACAGTCATAGTTCTTCACAGTTTTTATTTAGCAAGTGTCTGTTATTTAATTACAAACCAGCTCAAGAATTTTTATTGATGTTTCATCTTCATAACATCTACAAAAAACAAGTTCCCTCAACTCTCGACTATTCATCTTTAAAATTAGATTCCCTTCTGTTTGATTTGTGCACATCTACAACATTAAACTCGCTAATCGGATAATAAATAAATTTTGTTTCTCTCAAATCTTTCGATTACTTTATTTTTTCATTAATTTTGTTTATTTATTTTTTATTTTTTTCCCCAGAAATTAATTCAGAATTTTTTTCTCCTTGTGTTGCTTGTTTGGGATAAAATTTTATGTGTTGCTGGTGATTATGGGAATGAAAACGTGATAGAGACAAGGAAAATTTAATAGCAGACCTCGTTAGTTTGTTACTTAATTTATTATTCTAATCCTCATAAGGTTCCAATAACTGCTTGGTAGCAACACGATATTCCCACACTCTTTGTTTCTTTTTTATACATTTTTAACATCGCTGGCCCCCAATGATGTTAAATTTTCTTCGATCTTCGCACTCTTAAGTGACCCTCATGAAGGTTGTCGCGAAACTTACTTTTCATTTCTTTGACTTTGTCTGCCTATACATGCGAGAGCGGAAATATTTAAAAATACTTTTATTTGTTAGCTAAGTCAAGTGAAGAAGTTGGCAGGTAATAGAAATGAAGACGTTTTGCCGTAGTCACCGATGTGTAACGGAGATGAATTTGCTTACTTAAATACAACAACAGTAATCGCACATTCCATACATTACTATGTACGCAATCAACATTGCATCGCAATTTAAAAATAATCCGACAGCAATGTCATCCACCGATCAACAATAATTCGTCTACTTTAAATTACAATTTTGTGCCATAATTTGTTCACACTCACACGCGTTAGAAACATGAGAAGCAAAGTGAAAAAAAAAATGTTTTAAAGAACAAAATGTTCTCACGATTTACAAAATGTTAGCGAAAAAAAGAAACAAAACATTGCGGAATTGAGTAGCCGAGAGTCGGTGAAAAAACTACTCGAACTATCTAATTTAATTTAAATGACTCGAGTGGTGGCTCGGGATGGATTCCGTTACGATTAGAAATTCAGAAATTACGCCTTGAAATGAAAGCAATTTGAACCTGTGCGAATAGATTTATGGTCAGTCGTTTGATTGAATCGTTGAACGAATTTAAAGAAACAATTTTTTTCTTTAGTTTTTGACAATGAAACAGACATGATCCGACTTGTAATTCTTTAAAGAAGAATGATAAGAAATCCTTAGTGATTAATTTCATCAATCAATGCCTTCATTATCAAAGATTAACATCATCATTAAGAATCTTCTTACTAACACGCTGGTCGATGATGATGGAGCACGACGTCATACCTAATGCTTCTTCTTGTTCTCCTACATAGTTTAAATCTAACCATCAGCATCAATTATCAGAAATATTTGATATCGTCATAGTAATGCTGGTTTCTATAAATAGAATTTTATCTCAACCGTAAAATGATGATTCTTACATTGGAATTTCTATCGCGATGAGCACGTCGAATCAATAAATCATCAAGCATCGCAAAAAATTCATTGCTTCAAAGATTTTTATATTTTTTGGCGGTCGATCTTTAACCTCGCGTTTGTTGTTACCCCGTAATGTTAAGTTCAACACTTAACGCAAGGAATTTTATAATTGAAAGATTGGCAATGTTTATTGGACACTTGTTGAGTTGCTTTTGAGCTTTTAGTGTGATTCAACTCAGGTCATCTTAGGTTTCCCCCATGTCAAGTAATTATTGAAATAATCTTAAATGACATTACTTAAAACTGCCTTTATAATAATCACGCTAATGTTTTCCTCGAATCATACAACAAATACTCTTACGAATATTCTATTTATTTAATTACGTGACATATCATCCAAAATTTCCCGACCTGTAAGTAGACGAAAATGAAACTTTAATTTGCTTACATTCCATTATTTATCTGATGTCATTAGCATCATCAGGAATTCATTCACGAAATCGACTTCTGTGGAACGAGAATTTTTAATATTTTTTTCTTTCCTTATTAACATTTTTGCTTCTCTTCAAAAAATAAAATAATTTTTCATGACGAATCGCAATTGTGAAATGATAAACTAGACGGGCATTATTTAAGCACAGCGAGATTCCCGGATGTAGAAATTATTTAAATAGTTAGAAAATGAAATCTGATTTGAGTATTAGTATATGACGGGATTTTTCAGAAGAATTTGTTTTCATTTTCGTTTAATATTTTTAGAGATATTTTAATTATGTTTCAAATTACATATTCCAAGTTAAGATCCTTAACGTTACGTCACATGTTGCTTCTACGCTACGTAAGGATATTAAGTGAACGTCAGAAATGATTTTTACGCTAAGACTTTACATTACGTCAGTTTTTCCGAGTTTCCATGTCAACATTTAATAATTGAATAATAAAATGATTTTACATGTTACCAAGCGGAGACAAAGTAAATTGATGAATTGATGCATCATGTGAATGAGAGAAGTCTTTTTATTAATAACTACACTAATCAATGAATCAGTAAAAATTCCACTTAATTGAGTTTATAATTTAAACATCATAAAAGCGATAAAATCGATGAAACTCATTTGGCTACAAATCCTACTGCATTCTTGTCATCCTCTAGCCATTGTCTATTCTCGGGAAGATGATTGACATATTTTGATATGAATGATGATTTCACAGTTTGCTTACCTGTTTGTCGTGATGTTTGTAATTGCAAAACATTCCGATTCCGTCTTTAGAGAGAAGAAGATGAAAATTCTTTTAATTCATGGAATATATTTAAGAAAATAATTCCATAAAAAATCAAATCAATGCATCAAACTGATAGATCGATTAGGAAAATTTTTCTCTGACATTGATTGTTCAGTAGTGAGTGGATTAGTCATGATAATGATCAATTGACAATAAGAAGATTCCAAAAGATAATCACGCAACAACCATAAATGTAAACGCGTTGAAAAGTCACAATGTGTCAATCTCAATCTTCTTTGATACGTGCTTTGTCATGTTTCGTTCGTCAATTGACATATTTGTTAATATCGTCAAGAGACATTTTTTCCAGCCTGTCGTTAATTTAAGGGTAGAACGATCGACCAGAAAAGGCTCGTAATTATTCTGAATATACAGCCTGCATCAATCTTACATAAAAAACCGCATCGTCATCGATCTTTCAATTCGATTAATTGCAAACGGTAGTTTGATGCCTCGAAATGATTCCCATAATCAGATAACCCTTAAATAGTGATTTCATTAGTAAGGAAGCGATTTAAACGCTATCAACATCGGAATAATTTGAATATCAAAAGGCACACGATGCATAAATTGCAAAAACCATGCAACCGATTGCAGCATGTTGAAAATATATAAAAAAACGAATCCGTGACAAAATGATAATGAATATTTTAAGCTGTCGTTCGTTGTTCGTTCACGTCAAGTAAATCAAAATTTGTTTACATTTATAAGCGATATGTAAGGTTGGAATCTTTAACAACAATGTAGATATGATTACATAGGGTGAATTTAAAATGTTAGTCACGATGTTGTTATAGAACATATCTGCGATCAAATTTATCATTTTTAATTCGCTTTATAATGATTTTATTATTCAATTCTCAGAATGCACTTCGGTCGTAAGAAAAAACAACTTGAATACCTGTAGAAAAGCTTCCTTTGTTAGTAAACATGAATGATCGTGAGAAAAACTTTACTTTGAGACTTCTATCGTTGACTATTCTATTCATAATATGCATACTTATATGAGTAAGTTGTAATTTGTCAAAACGATCTGACACCTTTGAAACAAAAGCAAAAAAAAAGAAGAAGCGTCTGAGCACTTAAAAGAAATAAAAAATCCAATCAAATCGATAAATATATCGCGCCATAAAATCCAATTATCCAACACACAATCGAATGTAATTTTCGAGAAGATTAATTATCATTAAACCACTGTCGATTGTCGGACGATTGAGTCTTTAGAATTCTATGTTTAAAGAGACGTTACATTAATTTACATTAAATTAAATTATTTATTAATCGATGCTCAGACAAAAGACGACGATAATGAAGAATGGTGTTTTGATGACCACTGCTTGATGATCGAGGAAGGAATGCGCGCTTCATTCTCACAGAAATTAATATTTTTGCTCATGATTAAAGCTCTTTTTTTCTTCTTTCAAAACAACAACTAACCATCAGATATTTTCGGTAATGACCATTATTCTATCTTCAACTTTTAATCAACAATCATTACTTCCTGAATTCACCGTCGAGTACACGACAAAAAATTACGAATCGATGAAGAGAAGAAGTTGTAAACATCATCTCTCAATTCTCGATTGTGCCTTCTAAAGCATCATCGTCCCATACGGGATGACATCATTATTTTATAATAATATCTTTTATTATGCTCCATGATGACCCGCGTTGTGTTCTGGGCTCTATTGAAATCAAGCACACATTACGCCGTACGATGGATACATCAGGAGTTTTTATTTTGTGTCTTTTCTTCTTCTATCTGTGGATATTCAAAAATTCGCGATTGTAGTTGTTGGGCAGTCAGCACGTTGAACAAAAATACGAGAAAAGAGTAGAAGGAAAGAGACACTTGGGAGATATTTTAAGTCAAATTAAAAAGAATAAAAAATAAAGAAGAATGAAGTAAAATTGATGAGTAAGATTAAAGGGAAGTTTTGATGTTCGATCACAAGCAAAAATCATTCAATGGTCAAATTCAATGGCGCCACAAAAAAGCGACGAAATCTTCAAATTGATCCTTTTTATTCCCGCCAGCCATTTGAGAAAAAAGAATCAAAAACAAATTCCTTTCAACTTAATAATTTTCACGCCAATGCTGTCTGCTAAATTGTCGACAGTCAAAAGAAAGATTTACGAGGCAGAAAGTGTAGCTGTAAGCACTTGAAAGAAATCTCCGCCGGTCCTTAAGATGAAGCGTTGAAATTTCAAATCACAACATCCAGGAACGCTAATGTATCATCTTAACAAAGAAATAAATACAAACGACCTTCACTTTTTTTTGTTACATGCTTTGCGCTATTGAACAAGAAGCATGAATAACAAGAATTCTTTTTTTTTCTTATTATTTATTCTCTGATCCACAGTGGGAAAGAACATCTTGTTGTATTTAATGTTGGTGGTGCTTTATTAGCTGAACGGATCGAGAGATTTCTAATAACAGCTAACAGGTGATGTCAAGACGTCGTGTATTCAGTTGATCGATCTTTGTTGCATGACTCAGTAAAGTGCTTTTGCAAATCTGCTTCTTTCGGGTTCAATGAAACGAGAATTAAGGTTTGTAAGTTGATGGAAGTTTTATTTTAGTCGAATCATAATTTAATCTTCATTGTTTGAATCAAACAATCTTCAAATGAATCATTTACTTGTTTGTTCCCGGTCATGTCGTCATCGTATAAGGAATAGAACAGATAAAAAAATCAAGTAAATTGTAAACATTCCTGGATTGAAACGTCACTTGATCGAGAAATTCTAAATGCACGATCAATTTTGATGATCATTATGGTCAATCATCCAAAAGATTCTTTATTTCTTCTTCTTTTTTTGCAATTTAATGTGAGATCATCAACACACTGCGTGTTAATGTTAGGATATTCGTCGTTTACCTTCTAGATGATGTAATAACGGTTCGATGGTCGTCGAGGTTAAGGGTGACGGCAAATTCTAATTTATAGCTGTTTAGCAAGCATTTTTAGTTTTAACTTTTCGACTTTATTTTTCGTTTTGTTCTTCTCCACAATTAATAAATCCCGCAAAGATGATAAGAATCTCCATTGCCACAAACGACATCGACCGAAAAAAGAATTCTTGACTTGTTCGTTTTTCCAGTTCTCCCGTTTATTTCTCAGAAAATTTTCATCGAAATAAATAAAAAAAAGTTGTTTCGTTACGAGTTTCTTCATTCGTTTGTCGACGTTGCGCAACATCTTTGCAATGGAATTTTTATTTTCCAACAATCCAATGAAGGCTTTTAAGTTTGTCGCGACATAAGAAAGGAGAAAAGATTCTTCGACTCGGCCGTCGTCGTCGTCGTCGCATGTGATAATTAAAAGAAAGATTTTCGAAACTAATTAGAAGGAGAAAAATTATTTTTAATTTTATGGAATTTTTATTGTTTCACCGGTTAAAAGCAAAGGTTTATGAGTATTTAATGAAAAGCGCTATAAAATCATCAAACGTACATGGTTGTGTCGTTTTACGGTGTAACAGAAATAATTTTAAGAATGTACTTAGACTTAATTAAATCAACAAAGTAAATAAATGCTTAGTTATGCTTCTAAGGAAGAAGAAGATGATGATGATGAGAGCAGATCATGATTATTTGACGCATTACCACCCTGAAGGCGATTCCGCATAAGATTACGATGAACATCAATTGAAATCAATCACTTTTGCGTACACTACGCGTACAACGATTAAAACAAGCAAGCAAACCGTGATTTCGACCTTCGGCTGTCACGTTAATGTTTGCAATTTGATTAAATATTTATACACACAATACTGTTATGATGCGCAACAACTTAAAAACGCAATTAATTGTTTGTTCCCGTTGATGAGTTGACACGTGAAGTGGTAGCTGAGGTCACGGTAGGATTATTTCTGAAGAGATTCGAACGAAAATCGAAAGTGATCAGATATTCAGTGAAGTTATAGTCAGAACAGCAATGGCATTCCATTGGGTCGAGAGTCATCTCCAATTCTTCTCTCTTTTTCTTCTAATATCTCACGCTTCATCGGCGTTAAACAGCAGCGACAAATGATCAGCAATTAAACTTCAAAAAAAGGAAAAAAAAGTTTTTTGCAAAAAGAACTTGAAGATCTATCGAGTACGATTACAAACACTCGTTTGAAAATATTTCGAAAAAAATCGTCTAAAGTTAGATGAAATAAGAAAAGAGCGACAACAACGGCTGCCGATGTTGATGTCTGAAGAGTCAGCAAAAGATTTCCAAGCGAAACTTTATCATTGCCAGCAGCAAAAACGAGGAAGCAAACCAAAAAAAAAATCTTTTTTTCATTGCTTCTTAACAACGTGCTCAACAGAACGCGGTTAAGCTTCAACGTTTTGTTTGCACTCGTCTTGAAATCTCGTTTAATTGCGATAACTTGAAATCAATTAATTTATTTAATGAAAACAAATTACTTGTCACTTGGCACTTCATGGAACCTTACTTTGAGTAAAAAATGTTGGATAAGTATCGATCGATGAGAGAAATGTATCCAAAAAATGAATTGCTGGTTTCATGCGAAGGTCGCATGCACAATAAATCTTCATCATGCAATTGTTTGCTTTGTTTGTCGCGTTTGCCGAAGATAGAATAAAATTGAGGAGTGACAGAATATTCTTAAATACAATAAGACGAATGGAAGCAACATTAAACAGCGACAGCTACAACAATAATGATAAATCACAATGTGATTATTGTTAATAAGCGATGCAATTCGCTAATCGCTTAATGATTTTTCACCTCATGTCAAGAGACAAAGTCAATTTTTTATTCATTCATTCACATTTTAAAGCCTAAGCACTTTATTTATTTGCAAATATTTGATTTACGATGTCGAGATTCCCCAATGAAAGTTTGTTTAGCGCGCTCAACTTGAGACACTTGATACCATTGTTATGACATCAGCTAAAAGATTCACTTTCAAGCCCAAGTTCATTAGCGAAGTTCACGAGCGATCCCGGATTTTATTTAGATATTTGCCGAAGATCTCGAAACAGATTTATTTATAATTTTTCATTATTTTTTTGTGGTCTTCGTTCGCATGTTTCCAGACTCTTCCCGAGTGCGATGACTCAACTTGATGATTGTTCTCGTTAATGTTTGGAACGTCGAACGCGCGAGAGAAATATTTGCAATTACAATGACGAGAACTCGTCAAATAGAAGAACTGTCAAGAACGTCTTTAAAAGTATTTTTAATTGTCGGTGAGACTGAAAGAGTTAGAACACTGTAAGAGTAACAGTTGAATCACGCGAGATTCGATTGTGATAAGCTTAAAAGTGATGACACGCAATCTAACTAACGGACTTGATTCTAAAAATATCCCCATCGTGTTTTATATTTTATCGTAAGCTGATAAATTGCGCAATGACGGAAAGAGTCGCCACACCACAAATAATAAGTTGCTAATTAACTAAGCACGTTCCTTAGTTCTTCTTTTTTTCTCTCCTTCTTTTCTTCATATTATTTTTATTTTTTTGGAATAAAGTGCAAATCAATTCTCAATCGTTTCAACAAATCGCTTTTCAATTAACAGCTTTTGATATCAAATCTAAGAGCAATGAATAAATTCTATTTATGAGAAATAAATGGCGTGTCGTCGTTGAACGAAGGCAAACAGTTATTCACTCAATTGAATTAACGGAGCACGTTTCGTGTCGATTGTTTTCTCGTGAGAAAAAAAGGATAAGCTTTGGTAGGATCCGCTTGAACCAGGAACATCATAACATTATACAAGTAATGAAGATCAGAGCTCGACTCCACCCAGAAATCAGCTCACAAAAGGGCGATTTTTCGACTCTGAAATCATCTCGACACGAGATTCTCAAGATGACCATTCGATGACTGATCAAACAACAAGCAAAGTTTTCAGACAATCAATTTAATTAAAAACTAAATTCGTCATCACTGCTTGCTGATTGCGCATAAAGCGCAAAATATCTTTGAGAGTTTCGTTGAAAAGAGAAAAAATGTTGATAAAACGACCCCGCAAGATGAATGGTGAAGGAATTTGAAGTTCTTAATGAGTCTTCTTCTTCTCGTCATGAAAACACTGAAAGATGTTGACAATAAATAAATTATGATGGACCTTGATGAGAGAGGAAATTATTTGATAGTTTGATTGGTGTTTAAAAATAAATTAACGTCGAATACATTTTATCCAAAGCATGTTAACATTTTCCACATTTATTTAAATTTAAACTTACAAAATTAAATTAAGTCGAGCATCTAATGAAGATCAACGAACTTTTAGAGTAACTTTACAATGTTAGCAGAATTAATTTAAGCTTTTTTTGATGGTGTAACGGAGAAGAGAATTTAATTATTTTTCTTTTAACGAGATTCAATCTCGGAAGAAGAAGTTACTTCAAAACATGCGAAAATCTTTCTTATCTTCTTGTCTATAAGGATCATTTTGAATTGCTAAATCTTTTATCAAACAATTTAATTTAATTTGTAAAATTCTTTCCATCACAACATCAATTTTTGTCTTCTTTCAAATGACGAAATGCCGAAACGAAAACGAAAGACCAGGTGTTACATTCGTGACAGTTTACAACTTCATTATGAACTCCTTTGAATGTTTCTTTTCACACAATTGCGGTGATTTTTACGACTCAAACCGTTAATTGAATGTTTATCGACAATGCAATTTGCATAAGAGGAAAGAAAAAATTAATTAATTTGTTGATTTAAAAATAAAACATGCAGAATGTGATAATAAAAGAAGTAATTAATTAAATTAAACAGAGACTCGCTAGGATGATGGCGACTTGATGAAGAAACAAGAGTTGGCAACGTGTGTTGTCTCATTGGAATCACCTAAGATGATGAATGATTAATTGTGTTAGGATAAGAGTTTGAAGTGTTTTATGGAATGTTAAGTCACGTTTAAGTTGCTTTATGTGAGATTTGTGGTGGATGTGTAGTAAGTAGCGTGACAACTAACACCTCTGGTAAGGAAGAATGATTTGTGGTTGTCTGTCGCTTATTCATGTTGAATTAGCGATAATGGTTATTAATCTATCGTGACAAAAACATCAAATCAATCCAACTTCGATAAAGAATTTCTTGTCTTACCGCAAATATCTTCAAAGTTGGCTTGAGATTCAGTGACGACCCATTCTTCATCTTCATCATTATCGTCGTCGGTTGTCAAGATATCTTGATCTTCACTTATCATCAGTTCACTCCCTTCAACGAAAGCTGAATCTCCTGATCGTCTAGGATTGTGCAATTGATCGATGATCTTCTTAATCTCAGCAATGCTTTCAATATTGTCACTTGAAAAAGTTACATCATGTTTCTTACTGACACCACCAATTTTAAACTTATCACGATCGTCCCTCACGAAACTAAACGAGGCGCCAAAGAAGAAATGGTTTCGATATCCCAACACGTTGTTATTAATTACTTTCGTGTATAGAAAACATTTTTCAAAAATGAAGACTTTGCTTGTGAATTTTCGATTAAGAAAATCTTCAATTGCTTTGAACGTTGAACATTTAATAAATTTTCCGAGACTAAAGACATTGAACTGTGAAAACATGTTTAATCAATTTTTATTGAATATTTCAATTGGATGTTTTTAACTCACCGGCACGCGAAACTGGAAGTGTGAACTATTCTTTGGAACTATCAACATTACTGGCGCCATGTCATTGCAATCAACTCCGTAATCATGGGAAATAGCTGACATTACTTTCACTTGCACAGTTGCGCTAAACTCATGTGTCTCTATGATGTCATTGATGGATAAAGCTTCGTTGAGTCGAACAAGTAAGCGTTGAACATTTTTCTCAGCGACACAGCAAATTGCTAAAATTTCTTTGTTAATTGCTGTCATTTCTTGTCTCATCAATTCTTTTATAATCTCATCGAGAAACATTTTATATCTTGGTAACTTCTGGATAGGTTGAATAACAAATGAATGAATTCCAAGAAAATCATCAGAAGTGCTTCGAAGATCTTCAAAAAAATTGTAGTGAGACGAAATCAATTGTTCAGCAGTTTTTTGATTGATAGCGTAGATAATGTAACAGTAGAAGAGATCATTTGTTATGAAACAATTTAAAGTTTCAGCTATTTGTCGAGCATTTCCATTAGCAATCAAAAGTCGAGGATAAACAGAATTTTTATGAAGTTTATAAATCTCTTCAATGTTCCCGAACAATCGAAAAGTTTGATTTTTCAGAATTTCTGGGACTCCTGGATTGCCAGCTTTGATAACACGCACATAATACTGAATCCCTCTTTCCAGTGCTTGAAGATAACTCAACTCTTTCTGAAGCAATTCGTTTATTATTCTATCGAGCTTTGAAGAAGATTTTGCAGGGGAATTTCCTAAACTTGATCTTGCTTTTGGCGATTCATAAGATGTTGGTGATGATGGCTGTGATTTACTTACGAACTTATTAGCCAGCACAGTTGCATGTGTTCTTGAATGTTCTTCAAACAACTGAGAAAGCATCTTTACACGCGATGGTTCACTTTGCAGATGACGAAATGATGGAGAATTCTTAATATAATGTTTTTGTTCAGTTTCCTTTAAAACAGTTAATCGCTTTATTTTTTGCTCTACAAGCTTTCCTTTATAAGCATGATGTGGTGTATGATGGTCGGCCATCGTGATATTGTCAGGAATAACTTTAAATTAAAACACAATTAGCTTGATTTGTTTTTTTTACCAAAGTTTTCAGACGTGAAATTGAAAAGGATTAACGAAGTACTAGAATAATGAAGAAGGATTCAAAAATGGCGGGAAAGAAATGTTGACACAAAAATTTTTTTAAAATTAAGTTTATTGATCATCTTTGAAAATTTCCATTATTCTCAAATCAATTGAAGGGTTTTACATTTTTCATTTCGTAACGCTAGCGAAAAGTCATCATCAAACATTATTAGGTCATTTTCATACCTAATTCAATCATTGGTTCCATATTCACATTTAAATAAATATAAAGGTCTGGAGGATTAATTTTAATTCGTGGCTGAGGAATATGTTTTGGAGGATTTCCAATTGGAGGCGAAGGAAGTGAATTATTCGGTATGGCTGAAATTCCTTTCTTGATAATAATTTCATTAACTGTTGACAACATTGAGAAATTCTTTCGCCGTTTCTTCATTTTCTTATAAAAGTTTGATTTTTTCGAAAGCAAACCATCAGATAAACGAGCATCTAATTGACGAAATCTAGTTTCAAGATTATCATCCAAATTATTGTTTAACTCGAGACGCAATTTCTGAACTTCAGAAATAATCTGATTTTTGCGATATTCTTTTTGCTTTCGTTTCAAGTCCCGCTGACATTTTCTCTCGACGAGTTTTACACTTTTCAATAAAGTTGCAACAAGTAATTTTGTTGTTTCATTTTCTGAAGATTGAGTAGAAGTTTCTTCAGACGGTGTTGATGAAAACTTTCCAACATTTGATGAAAAAGTTTTATCCTTGGTTTTTATTTGACGATGATCATAAACTTTTGAAGAATCAAAGGAACTCGAATTTGTGAGAGGTGAAAAATTATTTCTTGATTCAAAGTTCTCCGGACATTCATTAATTCGATTTAATTCGCCGCTTGTTTTACTACAAAAATGAAAAGTTCACTTTAAGTAAGTTTAAACGAATAATGAAAAAGTTATGAAACCTTTGAGACTCTGCTCTGATGTCGTTTGAAATGAGTTCTAAAACTTTGTTTTGGTAATCCTCCAAATCAGGAGTATGGGGACTTAAAAAATCATTTTCTTCTTTCATGTTCTCATCCTTCACAGACATTGGACGCTCTGGAGTGTAAGACTTGTCATCATAAGTTTTTTGTGTATAATGCTTATGTTCCACGTCACTGAATTCATCGTAGAACAGTTTCGATTTTTTAGATGAACGATTTGCTTGGGGAATTTGCCTTTTTTTATGTTTCGGACTTTGTCGTTCAGCAAAATAAATTTGAGGAGATGTATTGGTAAGTCTGAAATTTATTTTCTAAGGTAAATGAAAATAATAAGTGATATAAAATAAATCCTACTTGAAAACTGAGTGATTGAATGAATTATTTGTTTCTTTGTACATGGCTGAGAAGTTAATAAATGACAAGTGTCATAAGATTCTAAACTACACTTAGATAACTTGTTGTATTCAATAAAGAATATCTTATCGCAAGATTCATATTAGAAGCTTGGAAAAATCCTTGAAATGTAACTTAAAGAAAAGTTGACTAAATATTTTGCGCATTTCGTTTTTAGCAAATTTTAAACTAAGTACCCACGAGGGGTAGAAATCTTCTTCTTCTTTTATGCTAATACGTTTCAAACGTTTTGTTATCAAGCAAAAACGTCATCAAATTAATCATTTAATATTTTAAACACTTCACATTTCAGTAAAGGGTATTCATTATACAGGGTTAAATAGATATGGTCAATTCATCATATCCTAATGATACATAATAATATAGACCTCTTTAATCTAAATTAATTACACTTTATGAACATTCTTAATGAATATTTTGATACTTTTCCTAAATTTAAATATTTTAAAAGCTATTTTGTGAAATTGGAGCTTCAAGCATTTGAATAATAACTCAAGTTATCATTAACCTTGGTTTCGAGGTTCTTTGTTTTTATAAATTTGTTAAGTAAATGAAGACACGAGCAACCAGCATTTGCAAAAAAAAAATAAATTTATGAACAAAAGTTTGTAAGAAATCCCGTCATTATGACTTTGAAATTTGCAACACCAATCTATGTAATTGCAATCGCTAATATTGTACAGAAATCTTCTACTGACAGCAACTTCATATCAAAAATCAATGAAGAATGATACTTAAATAAAAAAATAATTGCAGAAGCTTTGTCTTAAGTCCTTTCTCATTTGCGTTAGCACTTAGGTAGTTTTATTAAAGGCGTAAACAGAATAGTAATAATTTGTAAACTATACAGCATGTTATTCTCAAGTAAATGAAGACTGGGAGTAATGATTTTTCAACTACAAGATGAAACAAGATTGAAGCATCACACCAATCATTGAAGCCTTCAGCATTCTTTATTTATCGGTTCGTTAAATAAAATCTGACGAATTGAAAAATCATTTGAAGAGTTTAGTCAAGTGCTGGAAGCGCACAATGTGCATCTGAAGTGATTTTAAATCGATCCATGAACATCCTTCAAACACATTTGATGAAGAGTGTACACCTATCGTCGATAATTGTTTTTCACCTACACAAAACAGATAAAATAAAAATTCAATAAGTAGATAAATAGATAGATGGAAAGATACAACAGAAAATCTGAAGGCGAAGTAAAAAAGTATTTAATTGAAAGCGATATGTTGAAGAAGCTAATCAGACACGCACAAGAATTCCTCAACTATCCAAGCTATCTGTCTATCTCCTTTTCTAGCGTTCAGTCATTCGAAGTAATAATTATAATAAAACAAGTATTTCAAAGTATTTTATTTATTAATTGCAGTTGAAGATCTTCCTCCTTGTCTTGACTATCATGGAAGTTTTTATTTTTCTTATTTTTTATTTCCCCTCAAGCAGCTTAGTCGTAGCGAACTCATTAATCTATTCGTTGTTGAGAGAAGACGTTAGCAAATCGTGCGGGAATTATGATTTGACAAACCGCCTTCATAGAGATTTATAAATTGGCGAGTACCTTTAAAACTTTGAATTATTTAATTGTGCAGCATCTCAAAGATGTAAACCTAAACTGCGAAACTTGTTTGATAGAATATCTAGAAGGAAATTACGGAAACTTCTATCTCGGTATGGTCGAGAGCGATCATTTACCTTTCAATTTCACTATTGATAGATCGTATGCACTTTAAAGCAATAAAGTTTATCTTCGATTTGCTTTTATTCCAATACGCGTAGAATTTTGAGATAATAAATTGATTTTTTTTTCTTCCCTCGTGTCTCACAAGATGACTTTAATTGGAGCATTTGTTAAAGTTTGCCATGTGAAGCTTAACAATTTCTTGTTTCTCTTTCATCATTTCTCTTTCTTCAATAATTTTAAATCGAATGGTTTTTTTTCGATAAATAATTTAGATAAATAGAAATTAAAAAAGAAAAAGAAAGTTTCTAACAAATTGGTTCTATTTAATCATTCTTGTTATCGCTAGTTAAAACAAGACAACATTATAAACGTCTTTCAATTGATCGTCCTCATATCCGGTGATGAATAAATCTATAAGTTGTTAATAACATAGCTTAGACAAGTTGCGTTTGACGTAATAATTCTATACAAGTGGCGCCAAGATGAAATAAAGCAGAAAAGTGCAGCAACGTTGCGGAAACGCTTGCAATCATCATCATAAATTTGTTGTCATAACAAACATTCTATCAACTCATTGATCTTCTTTATGCTCTTAGGTTAATAGCTCGCGGCTAATGTTTGCTTTTCTATCGATATTCACAAGATGAAAGAAAAAGAAGAGCATACGAATACGACTGCAAAAAGCGCGAATCATAACGAGTTCAGGAAGACGATGAAATAATATTAATTCGCCTCCGAATGGATGCGAAAATAAAAAATCAAATCTAATTAACATAAACCGTTTTATAAACTTCAACCGACTTGCGGTAAACTAAAGTATTTAAATTTCTTCTTTTTCTTCTTACTTTTCGATAATAAACACCAGTAGCAAGAAAAACCTTCGAGATTTGATGCTCAATTTAATTTCATTTGATGACAGTCGTTTGTTATTATCATTGCTGTAATACCTATGAATACTTTTTCGCTACTTACTTTAAAGCTACTGGTTTACATCAATTCAAGCTCATATTGAATTAAAAACAAATTCATTTGTTTCTATGCGAATTCACATTCAAATCAATTCAAACAATTCCTTAAATAAATAGAAAAATTGAAAAAACTCTCTTATGGCTCGCATAAAGAACATAAATAACAACACATTAACGTTACGAATCAGTATCTCAATACAAATCTAATGTCGTTGGTAGCTCGATAGAGAATTTCTTAAAATATAGGGCGTGCCTTTTCATCTACAACTTGCTACGTTACAAACAACCCGAATATCTTTATGATAAAATAATTTTTACGAAATCGTTGCGGAATCGAGTTTTACAAATACCTTCACACCTAAGATCACAGTATTCTAATTCTTTTTTTGTTCTTGGAATCCAAATATGGAATAGCATCAAAACAGACATAAGAATGACTAACTCTGCTGCGGAATTCAAAAAGAAGTGCTTGTCTTACTTTAACTTGCAGTGAATATAGAAGTTAATGCTCAACCTTCCCCTCTCCCATCCTTAAAACACAATGAATCATTGCTAGCCTATGTTGGCTGAAATTTATTTGGTGCTGAGATATGAAGTGATAATATTTTACTTCATTGAGATTGTATGATTTTTATCAATCATGTCATAGTTTTAATTTGTCTTGTTTCAAGAATAAAATTTCATAAGACAAGCTGTAATCATGAGAAGATTTTCTTAGGAAATCTTAAAAAGAGCATGCTCTTAAATGTTTACAAATGAAGAAATAAACAAACAAACAAACAAACAAACATTTGAAATTAGCTCAACATATTTAATACAATTTATAACCATTTCTAATCTAGACATTGAATAACAAATTCACCAAATGAAGTTGTTTCAATACTTAACAACGTAATGTCATTGGCTTGCATAAATGTCGCTGTCGCTTCACCTGTGCAACGATGAATTAAGTTCCCTCAGTATAGAAACAAGTCAAGATTAAAATCAGAGACTGCCATGCTTGGATTTGTCCACTGAGACATTAAAATTAATGGAACGTTTGCTTAATGTTGGAGAAATTCTACTCAATTATTCATCTCTCGTAAATAGCTCGCTTGTTGTGCTGTTAAAAATTGGCTATTTAAATAACGATAACCTTAGAGTTTATAAAGCATGATATTAAGTGGTAAATACGCGCTAGTAGTCTAGTAAAGTCTAGAATATCTAACGAAGCATATGAACAAATTTTTGTGGAATTTTTCCATTCGATTCTCTCGCCTTATTAACACATTTTGCTTTGACCTTTTCCGCGTTTAACTGCGCTACACATTGTGCATTATGCATTCGCTAAAAAATAAAATTAAACAAATGTGTTCTACTTTGTGAAATATTTACGAAGAAATTAGAACAAAAATCTGAAGCTAATTTAATTTATTCACCTTTAAAATACTAATGAAGTTGACATGACATGAACAACGAGAGAGTTTAAAGTACACGCCTTACTTTTAACTACATTTTGTTAACTTGGTATGTTTGGAGTTTGCATTAATTTTTGGAATTATTGTGCGTTATTTTATGTGTTTATTTGATTGACGCATGTCCGCCTCGAGACAATTTAAGTTTTATTACACTCATCTTTCATAACTTCGGCTATTTGTATGGACGTTGACTTGTCACAACTCACGCATTTTCAAATACTCTGACTTGCGACATGCATGTCTCTTTTTAGAATTAATTTCTTTTCTTAGAATATTTAATAAGATTGCAGCACATCAGTGATTCACATGGAAAAAAACTCCTCCCGGTTAATTATGTAATTTGTCATAATTTCTGACCACAAATACTTTATCATCACGAATTCGATCTGACTACGAAGAGATTCTTCGAATCATCATCTAACCTATCTGAAGACGTTCGTAACTGTAAAAATGAAATAATTGCAATTTGCTTCATTCACAACAACAACAACAGATGTAATAAATTAAATGTTATTAATTTTTCTTCAATGTTGAAAGCCTTGACTTTGAAGAAGAAATTTACACACATTGTGTGTTTACATTTATCGATTTTATTACAATTACTATATGATTGTAATTATTCATTTAAAATCATATTTCATCTGTCACATGCACAGCTTCGTTCTTTTATGAGAAGCTTTCATTGTTGCACAATGTATGTTTAATGTTTTAAATCCCTCAAAATCCTTTTTTATTTCAATAAATGAATATGAATGAAAATTTCCGTCTAATACTCGACCGTGTATGGTATCGAGATCAATCATTGTTTTATTAAAAAATCAATTCCTTCAAGGGAAAAATGTTGAAGTTATGTAACAATCAAATTTAACTCACGAGCATTGTTCGATGAGTTCTGAATAAAAAGAGAAAAATTATTCTTTTCTGACATTATTTTATTAACATGTTCCTTTCCCATTAAGCCATCAGTGTCCCTTGTCATTCGTCCAGCCAATTTCAATGACAACATCATGTTGAAAAATAGCTGACATGGGATGAGGGTTAATACATATTTTTATAAAGCAGACAAGGAGAAATGCGATGCAAAATAAAGCAAAAAAGAGAATAATCTGACGAGTAATAAATGAATTTATTGATTTACATTCACATGAGATCAAAAATTGTTACCATACTTTATGAAAATAAACTGTAATTACGTTCCACTGTCAATTTTAATTAATAATATGTGCTAATAAACATGCAAAATCATGACTTGATATTTACTGTTCCACTTTTCGTTAAAATATTTATTAATAACTTTTTGTGAATGATGTTAAGAAGTTAGCAGGTCAATCACCAATTCTTAATCTATTATCAATCGATATCATGAAATATTTGAAATTAAGGAAAGAGGTTCAAGGGTAGATATTTAGCTAATGGATCCAATGACCCTTCTATCGGCAGACAGAATCAAGTTGATGATAATGCATTGTCAGTCGGGAAGTCACCGCATTGACCAAAACACTAAATGAATCTATAGGCCATTAATTTAATGACATCACACTTTTTCAAAACGTGGTACTCGTTCAAGTTGAACGTTTCGTACATTTCCACAACAAAAATAACTAAAAGACGCATATCAACCATTAAGATGTCTTCAACTTAGGGGAAAGTAAGCTAACTGTTCTTTTATATCATATGTCATTTTAATAGAATCATTTTCACAACAAGCAAGCATAAAGAGAAGATTTTATGGATTACTGTCTGCTAATAAGCCTATAAGGACGAAACAAAATAAAAGAAAAAAAGGAAAAATGCAATTCACGGTTTATTATTTTTGATGGCGTGATGCAAAGGAAAATAAGAAAAGTTATTATTGATATTGATGAAGTCTTTACTCTCAGTTTTATTGTCATTCACACACCCCTGTTGTTTGATTTCCATCGAAGAAAGGAAAACAAATTTTCCAAAGGTTCTAAAACTTTTGTTTTTTTTGACTGTGTTCACGCTTTCGAATTTTTCCCTCATCTCAATTGTTTGTATTTCGAGTCAGAAAAAGTAGTTTTCATGTGGAAAAACAGTAAAATTTGATTTATGCCAGTTTTTTGTGTCTGAATATTTCACAACAATGCAAACAATTGTTGAAAATCATAATTTATGTAAAACTTTTATGATACCTCGTATGTATAAATTATTACAAAATGTGTTTCTGGAAAGATTTCTGACGAGCAAATGTGATGTGAGATGTGCTGCGAGTGCTTTTTGTGTTGAAGCAATTGTGCTTTGTGCTCGAATGAAGCTGTTTGTTTAATAAGTTAATTTCATTTTATTAAAGTTGCTTTAAAGTTCATTCCGTGAATGATGTATGAACTTTGTTTGACATTCTCTTTAGAAAATTATGGAAAATGACTAGAAACAGAATTCCTATTGCTAGTCAACAACAACAGAAATACATTCTTCGAACATCTAGATATTGAAATAAACAATACAGTTTCAAGGAGGGTGAAAGTTTCAATATGAAATTGAGAACAATTCTAGTTACGTGTGCTAATGATTTTATCAGTCGTTTTGTTTCTCACATTCCAAAATTTTCAATTTGCAAAACGAAACGACCGAAGATAAATTGTTTCTTGAAAATCCTACAATAATATCTATGTATAAAGTTCATTTCCCTTGGAAGGATCATAATTCTCTTCCACACTACGAGTTTAATAGATTTTGAACAGAATCAGGTGTACAATTTTCGAAAAGATGTAATGTTGTCTATGTAGCAAGTGGAATTTCAGTTTTGTAACTTTCTCTGTCTTTCGTATAAATATATCTTTTGTGATTTGTACAAGAGTCCCTAAAGCTTCAACCTGTTAAATGTTCAAGCTTTTTATCTATCTTTTTAAACATTTTTATGATGTAAGTAAACTTTTTCACTTGTAGAGATTTTCAATTTCCATGTTCACCCATTTCCACATACCTACCTAGAGTAGAGAAGAAGAAATGCTTAAGTTTATGTTACTTTTAAGTCGTGACAATTTATTGAGTTGTAAAAATGCTCGAAATATTTTCTGCATCAACATTTTCTGTCGTTTCTGCATCATGACCAGTAGCAATAACATGTAGAAACAGAAACTAAATAATTAAATTTCATTTTCGGTAGAATTTCCTAATTTTATCATTTCATTGTGCGGAAGAATCTTTTATGCATGAGTTATTTGTAGCAAGTGATATGACATGAAGGAAATTGGGACAACCATTCCATGAATTTTATTACAAGTGTCTCTTAGAATGTCATAGCATTTGCAGAGATCTTCATTTAGTCAGACTCGTTTAAATTTATCGCTTGAAATATTAAAACTTCGTCACCAAAATGCTTTCATTAGCTTGAAATGTTACCACAGACATCCTTGTTAAAATGTTGCCGGGTAAACTTTTATGTATTTATTCTCTCTTTCAACTGAAGAAAGTAAGTACTTTTCATCTCTTAAATGTGTCAAAAGCAGATCGGTTGGGTAAAATTGTTTGTTTTCGATCTTGAAATAATTTCTCGGTGCTTCAAACTTTCCTCAGACAGAACACGAAATTTCCCTGTTTTCTTAGAAAATGTGTCGGAAATATCTAATTCCTTCAACATAATGGATAAAGAAAGAAAAATGAATGAAAAACACCAGCCAGAAGAGAAAGTTTCAAGGACTTTTTCACCCTGCATTGAACAACATTCTTCATGTCAAACCAGACGCTGAACCAACCCCTAAAATAATTCTAAACGATGATTTACTTTTCTTTCAGAAAATATATCCAAATATTTACCAATTCTCAGTCGAAATTCGTCTTCTACCGACAAACAGAATTTTCTTGCTGAGATTTCTCTTCACATCTTATACTTAGTGAAATTTTTTCAAAGCGAAACGAAAATAATGTTGAGGGTTGAAGCGAAGTAAACAAGTATTTAAGACGATGGAAAAGAAAAGGGAAAAAAGAAATTATTTAAGAAGAAAATGAAACAAGGTTTCCACGAGAAAACCTAATTTTCGATTTCAAGATCAGCAATAACGAAATCTAATAATTGAAAGTAAATAAGTTCACCCACTCACACAAACAGACAACATTTCATTTTCAGACTAATGAATTTTAAATTGAATACTTTTTTTTGTATTACTTTACTTCATCAACTTATTTTAAAAGTAAACGCGTTTTATGCCAGAAAATTAGAACTCACAATTTCACCGAAACGTTCGCTTTTTTTTGCCACTTTTGCTACTGATGCTTAAACACATCAACATCATCAATTGAAAACGAGAAGAAAACGAAAAGCACTTTAAGAGTATCTTCCATGGTCATTACGACTGGATATGTACATGAATGGTTAATTTCTTTAAAGATTTCTGTCTTACTAACCTAAAAACTTCTATTCTTCTGCTATGGCTACGGCCCCGGCCCCGACCACTTCTCGTTTCCATCTTTCACACTGATGTAAAGAGAAGCGGCGACGAGTTGATTCGAGGCGATAGTCGTGTTGTTGAGAAGAGAAATAATTTTCATTTCATCGCACTGAACACGCTAATGCTTCGACATATTGTTGGCGAGATGTGTAAACGAGAAGAAGCATAAGCAGAACTAACGACGAAAGCGAACAAATGCGTTTTGAATGAAACGATAATTGTTGGACCCAATTTTTCATATGCGATTATGATTTGTTAACAATATCATTACAATTGCTTCACTGGTTTGGATGGTTTTTATTTTGTTGGAGAAAGGAAGGCAACAAACGAGGCAGTTGAATCTTCTTGGGAAATTTCCTACTTGACCATAAAAAACAGTTTTGTGGTTCTTCAAAGTAATTCGATGATGTCGACCATTCAAAGTAGATTTAATCGATATCCGGTAGAGTTTTTCAAGAAACGATAATCTCTCTCATGGGAGTCAAATACAATAGATCGGCTTGCCTCGTTTCATCGAGAATGTCAGCCACACAAAACGTTAAATTAATTACTCAGATACTTACTTATACTAGAAGAAACAAAAAAAAAGTAGAAAGAATAAATGAGATGAATTTGAATGAATGAATAAGAGATAAAGTCAAAAGTTACACGCTTACACCCGAAAGGTGCGTAAAAGATACAAACAAGGCATAAGAAAAGAATTTTTCGAATGGTGTCGGATCGCAAAAAGCATTGTCATTAGTTCTGCTTGGACTTGAGATACTTTGATCATGTAAATCTTTAATCGGCTCAATTTTTTCTCGTGTTATTCTCGTGTCCAGGTTTAAATAACGGTCAATGATGAAATTTCATTTTAATTCCTTTCGCAGTTTTTTTTTGTTGTTTTCTTTCTGTTTTTGGGTCATTTATGTCTTACCGGAAGAAGAGTTAAGAAACATTGTCACGTTATCCAATCGCGTTCATTAAATAATGGAAATTCCAAAATACTTTGTATCTAGTTAGTTATTTATTTATGTTCTACTTTGAGTTTAGAACGAGTAAGTACAAGATGCATGCATGATTAACTACTTTCATTTAATTTAATCTCATCATCAAGCATAAAGCAACCCACGAAATAGAATTAAATAAAAATCTGCAAAACAAAAGAAATTTTACAAGCAAGAATAACATAACGAGAATTATGATGATCAATGCCAAACGATAAAGCGACTTTTCTGTCCGATGAGTAATAACAATAAATAAAAATAAGCGTGAAACGACTATCAAAGTTCAAATGATCTCGTCGAGATTTTCTTTTACACTTTACAATTTTTTTCTTCTATTTTTACAAAGCTTCGATAGCTCGCGAGTAATTTTCACGACATAAGCTAACAAGAATGCCAAGCAAATCACAGCAACAATAGGATGAATCTACGCCTCATGAATGACTCGATCCAAGATGATGTTGCGACCAGGGAAGATGAAATGAGAGAGTGAAGGAGAGGCCAAGAATGATTATAATTTTGTGATTAATAGGTGTCCCACATTCTGCTGTTATTCATTTATTTTTCGAATAGCGAAACAACATAGAAAGAAGCATAAACAAGACCTACACTTAAGCTTCACACAGCAAACACAACAATTCGTCAAAAAGTGTGAAACAATCGCGCTTGCAAAAAAAAGTTCTTCAAATATTGCTGACTAGCTTTGTAAAGAGTTTTCGTTTGATGTTGTTTTGATTTTCTATCCTGACTCATCATCATAATAGATCGAGTAACGAAAAACTATTACCACAGTTTATCTATCACCCTTTCCAAGCCACATGAAGTCAATTGAGAAATGAAATTTCAAGATAGAAAAACAAAATTCATGACGCTGGAAAAAGAAAGCAAGAAAGCATTCATCCCATTAGAGTTAATTCTATTTTTCGCATAAAATGAGGCCCATCTTGTGAGAGAGAAATTGATTGCAAGCACAAACATCATGTACATGTTGATGTTCGTTTAATTTCAGTTTTACGATTTTCATTTTTCGCTTCAATGTGATTTGAGGTCAATTTTTAAACTTACTTTAATACCATCGTCGTCTCAAGCATCATTTTTGAGAAAAAAGAATAAACATCATGCCCCAAAATAATAATAATAACAATAAAAGTTTGGTCGGGAATACTTTACTGCTGTGAGAAAAGCCTTCAATGATTTCGACCGGGTATGCCTTCTTGTGCTTGTAACTGAAATTGATGGGTGTTTAAGGCGATGCAAACATCGAACACTGACAAGAGAAGAAATCGATTTAAATCTTAGGGAATTGGGGGAATCATCGTGGTGAAAGCAAACAAACAGAAAACGAATTTTGCTATTTATTTTCATTCGAAAATTCGAATGTCTCTGTCTTATTCAGATATCATAATGTCAGCCATCTGTGCTATATTCTACATGAACAGCAAACATCTGAGAACATGAAAAACAATTTTATAATGAAAAAAGAATGAAGTTTAGTGTTTTGACACGCAGCAACTTTAACATGCTTAGAAGTTCTAATAACGGATTGTTGGGATTGTATGTCACTTGTGGTGCATTACTTGAAAGGAATTTCTTTAATGCTTTAAGTAAGTATTTATTGCACTTTTCCCTTACTCATTTCCTCGATGGTCGAATTATCATGTAGACAAGTTGATGTGAAGATATCCATCAATGGTTGTCTTGTCGATGCTCTTGAGTCATTGACTGACTGCTATAACTGCTTGCTTTCCATCCAAGAGATCCATTAATATCTCATACAAAATAAGCATCATTGTTGTTTCACCGGTCGAACCCCGTCATCAACGATTATCGAACGAAACGATGCAAAAAGCATCTTTCAAGCGTCTCAACCTTCGGGGCCACATCTCTCGGACTGTCGAAGCAAGCGAGATGAAAATCGCATGAACGACACGTTTCATTTCACATTGCGCGGATAAACATAATGTGTTACAAATATTTTACTCGACAAACGATGGAATTTTGTGTCGTCGTCGAAGTCGTCGTCGTTGCTGAGCAGTGCCAGGGTTAACAGTAAAATTAGAGCAACACTCTCTAAAGATACGTGAAATGGTTACAAGCGATTCTTTTTCTGATTCTTTTTCGTTTTATTTTATTTAACTTTTTTTTTTTAAGAAAAGAAACATTTTTGCCACCTTTTTTATATATTCTTCCACATGCTTTTCAAAGCAAATTCATTCATTCATCTGAAGAGATTTTTTAGCACACATTTCTTCGATATTATGTTCTTGCTTTGTTATGCTCAAAGCTGGGAGTTTTTCAAATGCTTCAACAAATTCAATACTTCGTTCGATTAGCATTTAAAGGGAAATATTTTTTGAAAATAGCGTAAAAATCGATTGTTAACTGATTTCTTTCACATCGCATATCGAGTGATGAATGACGAGACAAGGAAGTGTACTGTTCGTTGAAACTTCCAATCACATCAAACATTGACGAAGTCAAACGTGTTCAAGAGTAAAAACACCAAATCGGTGTGGAGTCTTCGTGTAGAAACAACATGAACGCGACAGAAAATCAGCAATTTTCCTTCATTGTTTCTACTGTTTACTTCAGTTAGCTACTTGACTTGTTGACTTGTTGTTTCAATCATCAGTCTTTTCATTCTCAAAAGTAACAGTTGTCAATCCTCTTACTTTGCTTTTTGTATTGAAACGTGATAGCTTGTTATGTTGATATCAACTCAGATAAAGTCTCTTATCACGCCTTATACAATCGTGCATAAATTCACAAACGAGTTTTGTTGCTAATGTCGTTTAATCAATTCTTCAATAAATGCGCAAATCTTCTTCTCAACACAAGTCATCGCGGTAAATTGAAAACGCTGCTAATGTGAACTTGGCCTTCACAGCTTCGTTCCATCCTCATATTGCTTCTTCACAAATCTCTTGAATGATGATTGTTTAATACAATTTTTTTTTAAATTCAAATAGTTGCTTATAATAAAAATTCATAAAATAATGAACCACACAGCAGTCTAGGATTAATTTAAAAGTAAGGTTTCTAATTTAAATTCTAATTCTTTAAGAACTCTTCAGATCATTACATTACTCATAACGTTAACCAATTGCAAAGGAAAACAAATGACTAAGAATATCGTGTAATATTTCCAGTGTTTCTTATTGTGAAGATTTCGTGATTTCATAAAAAAACAGGCGAATTAAATGAAATGAAATGTTAAACTAGGTAGTCTCGAATCGAGACAATAGACACAAAAATATCGTTTTTGATGTTCAAATCTCATAAGCAGATAAAAACGTACAATTTTTCTTCCCTTTTGATTCATAGTTAGAACAAGGAATGCCTTTTAGCTTCAAAATGATCATGTCTGAGTCGTTAACAGTCACTTCTGATGTCATTAGTTGGAGATTCCTATTGAACGTGAATCGAAAGGGATTTATCTTCTATCAAGTGAAGGTAGATGAACAAGATCCTTCCATAAAAGTCATCTCTATAAAACACTCCGAAGCTAAAGTTAGTTTTCAGCTTTCACATCTTTTTTTAGAAGATATTTTATGGAATGAAAAATAATCCCATGACACTCGTAAACTGTTGTTTGCAACAGGAAGGTGAGAGAGAAAACTAAATATAAATGGAAAACTTTTCTCGGTTTTATGTTTTGCCATAAAAGAATAAAATTTGAACATTTTCAACTTAATACAGATTGAAGCTTTAAGAAAGAAAATCATGATTCGAATAATGACAATAACAATAATGAAATTTCGCGGTGAAAACTAGGAGAGCTTAAAAACCGCTGACGTTGTAAAAATTCCAGCTGGGTTCGTTCAAATGCTGTAGGCGTGAGGTTAGCTTGTGTCACACATACGAATAGGATTTTATTGTGATTTTAATTATTCAATTGAGAGGTTTTTAAGGGTAGACGTGAAAATTGTGGATCTTCCATCCTTTGGTTTAGTGTTGAATAATTTGTGGTAAAGTCATTATAACGTGTCTGTGTGAATGTTGTTAAGATGAATCAAGTAGTTGAAAGAAACTTTCAAAACAATTTCCATATAAATTTCAAATAAAACAATGTCAGAGTCTTATCAATGAAGCTTTGTAACTCGTGTCAAATTATGAATTCAAAGTTCTAAAGTTTCAGTTTATGTCTTAGAAATAATTGGAACATCGTCATGAAACCTTAGAATTTATTTGATCATTTCCTTTGATCCTATTTCAGATAATTTGACATAAACTCATTTATTGATTTTAACTTTCCAATGAATGAAAAGCTTTTCTCTCGTTTAAAATAACACAATTCTTTCGCATAATTAAACTTAATTCACGGTACCCTCGATGCTGTCATTAATAAATTATAATGAATGAAAATCGATGTTTCAAGCTTATGGTTTTGAAGCTTTTCCGAGGTTGTCGAAGCTTACAAAAGAGAAGAGAGAAAAGAATAATTCCTGCATTATTTATAACAATAACGCGTGTTTAACGTTGGTTAAAGCTTTAAAGCAGGATTTAAATCGCTTTAATATCAAAGACATAAACTTTTTATGAAATTGCATATTTCCACCCTCATTCATATATTTAGTGAAATGATATTGAACATAAAATATCTTAAAGCAAATGACAGTGCACTTTACGAGACTTTTCATTCATGTTTAAATATTTTAACTCCCTTTACAACTTCCTTCAAGCGAATCTACTTAAAATGACTGACGAAAGTTTTTATTTTCTTCGTTCGGAGAGCGACGTATCTGACCTATTTGACGAACGAATAAAAAATTATTTTTCAATTTGTTATTCAAAAGGAAATGGAAAAAGAAATCATCTTTCATCACTTTTATTGTTCAGTGAAGAAAGAATTGTGTACTTGTGAACGTTTATCGTCGATTCATCAAATTTTGCAAAAATATGAATGTCAGTAGAGATTAGGAAGGAAGAAAATCGTGTATGAACACATCACTCAAGGATGTCTGTAATGGAGCATCCTTTCCCAAGCATTATTCATTCCATTCAATGCCTCGTCTTGTTTTATTTTCATCCAACCATTCGTGAATTTTTTATTGTCTTTTGAAATTCACAAAACTTTTTTTACACTTCAAACGTTACGCACAAGGAAATTTCCTTTTTCTCTTTCGTAGCATTCATTCATTCATTCAATAATAGAAAATTCGTGAACTTTTATGTCCTCTTCGTGACGTTTTCAACGCTTTTAAGTCTTTAGAGATTGAATATAAAAGAAACAAAGTTGAAATCGTGTATAATGAAGCTTCCGTTTTGTTTTCTTTTTACATAAGCAAATCAGCATCAATTCTAACGCCCAGTCTTAGGTTTGAGGCCCAATGGTCTCGTACATAAATCGAGGGTGGATGAATATTTCGCATATTTTCATGGTATTTTCAATCCATGTTCTATTGCAAATTTCTTTAATATAAATTGAAATTCTTCTCAACAGCACGACCTTCACTAGCATATCACAATATTTTTTTCAAAGATTATTTGTTGGATGAACAAAAGACGCTTTTGTATTAAATCGAAATTTTCTACGTGCTTTCATCGAGCTATATTTAATTTTCTTACAGAAGCCTTCAATTTATTTGTTGCTTCCGATTGCTTTTGTTTCCCAAAAAAGAAAAAAGATAGAAGTGAAGGGAAAGAAGACTGATACATACTTATTATATGTTGGGAAAGGAGACACAAATGAAAGAGTTTATCTCTATCTTGTCCCTTTTCCTCTTGAGCTTCCTTTCTTGTCTTAATGTTTGGATAAGGATACATACAAATTATCGATGTATGCCAAACTGAAGATGTTTGTTTATGAAGCCCCCAAAACTTGATAGTCCTTCGGTCCTACTCGTAAAATGTTGTTCATTTTAAGCTACATAAAATCTTATAATAGCAAGAAAGAATTATTGAAATATATTGACGTAGAATTCAGAGCTTAAGCGCTTGAAGCTTTTGAAGGTGAAGTAGACACGAAGCAGACAATAAAGCATATTGCAAAGAAAAGTCCTTAAATTTTTATGTGACGTGGAAATTTATGTTGTAGGGATAAATAAAATAAAAGCTTAAGAGAAGTGTATCATTACAACCCCATTTTTATTATTTTATATCTCTCAAAAACCAAAGGATGAATGTTTTTCTTAAAGATGAACTCAAGGAAAAGGAGAAAAACGTACAGAAGGCATCGATTTTCTTCATATTTTTTCCTGTATTTTCTTCCTTAGATTTTCTTAGAGGGTCGAGTGATGAAAGTAAAAATGAAAAATTGATCCCCCGGGACTTGAAGATTTTCACCAGTGAATATCAAACATGATTCGCAAGATAAAAATCAGAATTAATGTTTTTATTAACAAGTTCATTCTGTCTCATGAAATTTTTCTATCTTGATATTTAATTCATTTTATTTTCTTTGTGTGTCGTCCAATTAAGGAGACCAAAAAACGTGCACTTGTTAGTTCATGAAATATTCCATTCAATTTACATGCTAAAGTCGTAACGCATAATTTTATGTTTCACGCCGTGAAAATTCTAAGATTTTATTGCTGGCGATTGCTTTGCTTGTTAGTTAGAGCGAAGAAAAAGAAGAAAATTTTTGAGAGGAATGGAAATTTTTTTGAGAGGAAAAAGAAAACAAGAGAAAAAAATTCCTTCGAATCGAAACATTATCCTTGAAACATTGCAACATTCATTGGAGCAAAACATTAATCCTTACAGCATCCTTGGGAAAACATGGAAAACTTTCCGTTTTCTTAATAAATTTCATTTCACCTTTTTCTTAATCCTTTTTCTCGAAAAGTGAAAGTCATAACCATTCTAAATGAATTACAAAATTCATGTTTTCTGTTTATTTTATTTATAATTGGTAATTAAAACCCTTTTTCCACTTTAATCCTTTACACAACGCGTAATGAATGACCTTTTTTAATGTAAATTTTTCATATAAAAATACATTTCATTTCAGTGAGAACTTATTTCAATGGTTATTTGACAGAATGGATGATTGGAATATTTGATCGAAACATGCAATTATACAATCAATTGTAAACACAAAGGAAGATATTCTCGCCGAAGAACATTTATTATCAATTTACACGTACACGTTGCAATGGAAAATAATCGTAAAATCAATCCACGGAATATTATTGCATTATGCAATTGAATTATAAAATCCCATGAACTCACTAAACACAGAAACGCATTTGCTTATTTCAATATAGTACGAAGGATGATAAATAAATTATTACCATTCACCTATTTAAATTGCACGAGTTGAGGTTCAAGTTAATGGAATATTTTCATCATTCGAAATTTGAACAGCTGCTTTGATTGTCTTTCTCGATCAACAAATATATTTAATCAATGGTTTTTATTTTAAAAAGACATACAAAGATGACAGATTAACCTAAGCCAGTTGCGGTTACAATTGAAGGAAAGTAATTATGACGAGTTGCTTCTCACATTCTAATTTTAACTCTAAACTCTTTACGCAACTTGAGACATTGTCTCGAAGAGTATCATAAACATAAATCGATCACAACCAAGAATCAATCAATACTTTTTCTCTTCTTTTCATCATGCACAATACCAAGTCATGTGAAATGAAAAATGAGTTTCTAACGGTCCGTCAATGCACTTAAAAGTCCAATGACGATGAACAAAACTAGGTGTTCGTTTCACAAAAGATCAATGCAATTTATAATAAATATCTGCATGTTTTGTAAGCGAGAGTGTAACAAACATAGAGCATAATAAATAAAAGTATAATCATTACAATTTTATGTTGCACATTCCATGCTTAATTAAAATCCCAAAGCTATTTGAAGTCGTCATGTTACTTGAATAGAACAAGATTATAACATGAGAAAAAACAAGAAAAAAAGTCATAAAACGTCAGCTTATAATGCAAGCATATTTGCTTATCACAATTATTAATTTGAAATTGCTAATTTGTTGTTTTTATTATTATTTCGGAATTAACAAATGTTTTGCGTGTCGATTTTTTTTATCATCTTCCACTTTTAAATAACTTGTGTGTGACTATGAAGAATAAAAAAGAATAAAAAACAGAAAGAAAAGCTCATATGCTTGAAGGCGCAATAGAGAATCACTAAAAAGTTGAAAAGAAAACAACTTGAAACTAAGAACATGAATTTGAACACATAAATAATAATGTAATATAGCAAATAAGGCGAACTCTTGAGGTTCTGTTTCATCGTCAATACACAAATGGACGGCGAGAACCAACAAGTAAGTCAGGTATTCTCAACTAGAACTTATTGGAATTCTTCCAGCTTTCATTTGAAACTTTCATTTTCAACAAAAGGTTGTCCACTCCTTACGAAAGTCATAATATGTTGTAGAGGAAACTAGCGGGGATAAGAAATGGATATACATAAAAATACCTAATAGCAAAAAAAGGGAAAACTGCAACTCAACATCTACTCGCTATGGACTATGGAATCACAGGCATGATCTCGCAAAACATACGAATTACAGCACAACACAAAAATTAACATATTTTACTTGCTTTGTATCAGGTTTGTGTGCGATTTTTTGCAACTTTTTTATATTTTTTTTTATTTTATTTTTTTACCACGCTTTGAACCATCTTCTTTGCAGAGGCTATGTTTAAATAGATTAAAAAGAGCATAGACTCAGTTTCATTCACCTTTCCTGTGCGCTCAACAACATAAGAAGTGAAAAACAAAGAGTTCTTGAAGAAGAAAATTTGCGTGCTTTGCGATAACGATGACGAGTTGAGAACAGAACGTTGAAGTGATGACGATTTGAAATGTAAACTTATGAAACAAACCTTCATATCCCTAGAAACTGGAGAGTGAAAATTTATGCAAAGCAGTTTAAAGAGAAGACGACGGTCTAATGTTAAGTTGGATATTTAAATATACGGCGGATACTGCAGGGAATGTAATTATGATTTTACCGAGAAAATCTGTGTTGACTGTCATTATGAAAATGGTTATTTTTGTAAAGCAAAACTAATGAGAAACACCATAGTAGCATATGTAAGTGAAGCGGTAGAGGAATAAAGTATCATCATCGTCGCAACAACTTTCAACAAATTGCAATTCCTTTTATGAATCAAAATCGAAGTTGTTTTCCAGTAAGTTCTCTTCTTGTCCATTCCCTTTTTATTTCTCATCTCGGTTATTCCTTCTCCATGGCACAATCTCAAAGACATTATCTATGCACAAATTGTGCAATCCAAGCTCGTTTGGCGTACATGTTCACATTATATCCACAATCAAATGCTGAAGAGTCATCAACAAAATGGAATTCAATAGTCCATGGCTCACTCGTAAGTATTCACAACTTGTGGGACATTGTCGGCCTTTGATCATTCTTTCAATTTATTGAAACTTCATCTTAAAGTTGAGAAAAAAAGCGAATGATTTCGCTCTTCTTTGGGTCCCGAGATTCCTATTTTCCAGCTATTCAACATTATTCGATTCGCAAAATGTAATTTCATTTACTTTTTTTCTTCTATTTTTCCTTTCTTCATCTCTACAGCTTCAATTCTGTTTTCTTCTTATTTTCATGTATTCTCGAGTATGATTCTTATTCAATTTATAGCATACCTTAAAACACATAAAAATTAAACATCTTAGAATAGGAGAAAGAAAGAAAACGAAACGAAGACGAGCGAAAGAAAAGAAGGAGAAACATTGGCTGGTGCATTCAATGTTGTTGAGCATTTGATATGTGAAACATTCAATGTTTCATTTCCCCTGAAAACATTCCCCCACCTCAATGTTCTCTGTTTTGTATGATGAACTTCATCATAGTTTCCATACCGGCGTTTTATTCGCGACTTTTTTGAGACGTTCTCTCTCGTTTTTTGGTGTTTTTTTTGTTCATTTAAATTTATATCTCACGATGAAACTTGTTTCTCAAATTCAAAAAAAAATAATTTTTAATAAATTATTAGAAAAATCATTTTGAATGTTAGATTGAAAAAAATATGCTAAACTGCATCATGATAGAAAATCACACAAAACACAAACATTCAATGTTTATCAGCTCGTCTCAAACGTTGAACATCAAAGAATTACATTCTACATGTACGCTCACCAAGGCGCAGCAAGTGCTCGCGACGATTGTTTCATCTTCAATTCTATTTTATCCGAAAACAACACTCGAGAAGGCTATATAAATACGGTGCAGAGATCAAAAATTTCCGAGTCTCTCGCACATTATATAGTTGTTAGGCCGATCCGAGAAGTTTTTCCTGGTCCCGCCAGTAATCGAATATTCTGTGAAAAAAGGAAGTTTTTTTCTAAAAGCAATTTTTTTATTCAATTGTGGATGACAAAAAAAATAATTTTTTTTGACAAGAAAAAAAACTTTTTTTTGGATAAATTTCGTGAATAATTTTTAAGAACATTTAAAAATTATTTTGGAGAAGTAGTGACAATTGTGGCTGATAAAGGATTAAAAGCCCTGAATTTTATTTCTTAGAAAGAAATAAAAAGTTGATAGTGCATCATTCTCAAAAGATTATTTAAACTAAAAGAAACGAAAGCAAGTGCTAACAAACTGTGCACATAAACTGTGAAGCGAAAAAGAAAGGTTTTAAAGTTCTTTGACAAGCTCTTAAGTGAAAGAGGTGAGTTAAAGTATGATTATTATTTGAAAAGTGCTTCAAAAAAATCTACATAAACATTTAATATGCTAATAGCATAAAATAGTCAGTGGATAAGTGATAAGGATAATAATCAGTAAATAGGATTATTTATTAAATAATTTTCCCATAATCTCCTCCGGAAAATAATCTTCGTGTTGTGGCAAAATTGATTTCTCATTATCTTGATAATCTCAGAAATTTATCATCGGAAATTTTATGAAATTATTTGCAAAGAAAAAAAATTGTGCACTCCTTAAAAATCTTAATTAAGTGAGTTCGGTGATAGAAATCAACCCCAAAAATTGACATTTTATTTATTTAAAGCAATTAAATTTGGGTTTTTTTTTTAAATAAATATGCTGAAAGGAAAAACTTTCAAGTGCGCTCTATGTAGGGAAATCTCATAAAATTTTCCAACCCTTCATTTAATTCACGTTCATATTTATTTTGTGTTGAATTAAAATCGGGAAACTGTTTTTCCTGCAACTCTGAGAAGATTGTCCCCATTGGTTTCAGAACCAAAAATTTCGGGTGGATTTGTAATGATTTGTGTTGAAGTCTCGAGGGCTTGTGAAAAGGATTTTAAAGACGCGAGGCGTGGAAAGATTTTTTATGGCCTAAAGGATTTTCCTCGAGACTTAAGAAGTGCTGAATAAATTTAAATAATATTGCCACTCAATCCTAAATGTTTATGGTATAAGCGTAATCAAACACTTGACATCGTTCGCATTGTACAACAACGAGAAAATAATGTTAAATATTATTGAATTCTCCCGAAAAGCCAATATTCGAGGGGTTGAAGTGAGAATCAAATTGGAAGACTAATTTTGTAGCAAAAAATCCATTTACGACAATTTGATTTCCGAGTTGAAGATTAAAGATAACGAAGTCAACAAAGAACTTTAATCCTTTTCATTGTTTTAATTAAATTTAAATCTTTTTTCTTTACCACTTCTTTCATCTCTTCTTTGGCTTGCTTTTATTTTATTTTTTACTTTGAAAAAAGAAAATTGGTTAATTCATTCTTCCATCAGCACTGAAGTTCTTCTTCTATTTTTTTTTGGTCTACAAAAAGAACTGTAAAAAAGTGTTTTTTAAAGAATGGAACTGATAGAAGAGCAAACAAATGAATAACACATAGTGACTCTCTCTTGCTTGCTATATCCAGAATTAGAGAAGAAAGATATGTAATAAGTAAGCAAACAATTGGTCAATTCTGGGCATAATGCAAGCGACTTGAGAAAACAGGAAAAATTCCATTTGAAAAAAAAATGTTGTTTCATTTGTTGTAGCTTGATTCTTACGTGATCATATTGGGTGTGGGTTCAAGACACATCTTACATCGCACTCGCCATGAAGCCGAGAAAAAAAGAAACGAATTAAGTCTTGAAGGAAAATCTTCTTTATCGTTAAAGGAGAACAAAAAAAATGTCTTAATTAAGCCAAGTTTCGTCTTTGCTTCCAGTTTTCATTTGAAAAATTGCTAAATAAAGAGAAGGTCTCGGGTATGGGTGCTGTTCGTGTTATGTCAATTTATTTAACATTAACTAGTGTTTTAAAGATGAGGGAACTTCTTCTCATTTCGATTCACTAACTATAAACATCACGTAAATTCAACTCAGCGAATGCAAACGAAAATTTTTCCTTTCGAACGGGCACATCCCAGTGATTTCCAAACTTTTTTGTTTTTGTTAATCGTCTCGTCAGTCATCCAACGGAACATTTTTTTTCGTCTTTTCCCAATGAAAATTGAGTTGCGAATTTTGTTGTTTCGTAATATTCTAAACAGAGTGACATCGAAAAAAAAAAGATTGAAACAATCACGAGTTTGATGACACCGTCACCATAATATTATCTCCTAAAATTAAATTTGAAACCCGTTTTGTGTTTTGTTTCGCAACTAAAGCGTTGAAAATAATCTTTAAGAAGTTGGAAAGAAACCAGCATTGCATTAAATTTAACATTCTTGTAAATTATAATGAGATGTTTGTTTTTTTGTTTGTGATTCGCTCCACTCTTCTTCTAATTAAATAAAGTTAAGAACTGAAAAAGAACAGAACGGAAAAAAAATCTACACAAAACGATGACATAACATTGTGTGTGATAGTCTTTGGTTGGAAGTAACAAAAACGGTTTCAGTTTCAACTAAATAATTATCAAGAATAAAAATAAATTTTTTTTGGTGAGTTGATAATTCTTTTCTGACGCCACAAAGAATTAAATTAACGAACTGGAGCCCCCATGTGAACAGTGACCACATCGAGATGTGCTAATTGAAATTTCACAATCGTCGAGTTTCGAGCCTTTACAATTGTCTTGTCTTATAAGAACAAACAAAAAAAACGTCTTCAATTTTCATCGGTTGAATTGAAACGTAAAATCCATTTTTTAACATCCGCGATTTTTCTTCAACCTCGAATCATTACCTCACCTGTGCAGTCAACAAAGCAAGCATCTGTACGATGAGCAGGGGGAGAAAAAATGTGTAATAAAAGAACCGTGGATCGTGAAGATGTTTGAACATTCAAATCACCCAATCGCACCTCATTAATTACACATTTTTAAGACAAAACTAGTGACGCAACATTTAAACATTTACCAAGCACGAGAATCTCAACGGAATCAATGATTCGTTTGATGATTATTAAAGTTTTTTTTGCACCTCGCACGACCTTGATCACTTCAACAGGGCTCTGGTCAATGTTGCGTCGCGACGAGAGTTTCCATTGAATCATTTTTTTAATGAGTCGACTGAAGTGTTCGCTGAGTTAATAAATAAAAATTGTGTAGAAAAAAATATTCATCATTGATTAGCGTAGAATTAAAAATAATCGAATTACTGTTGAGAGTTCGAGTAAGTGACGTAATGTCGAAGATTGCATCAGATTTAAATATTATTTGCATTCATCTTATTCAATTTTTCTGCGACTCTTCAATTGACTACTCCGGAAGACAATCAACGTCTCTTCTGTTCTTCTTTGTAAATATTTTCAAAGTCAAGTTCATTACGAAAGCAGCGCTGAAGATCTCCTGTCACTGATTCTGTTTTCATATAACTTCGTTTCTTTTCTCTTCCAAGCTTTCAACGGAATAAATTGAACGAAGATCTTTTTTTGCATTTCATTTAAATCTCATTAGCGTTCACGTATTAAAGATTTCTGTTGTTATCTCATACTAAATTAAATTTCACCGCTGAACCAGTTGTTTGTCGTGTTTTCTTCCTTCTTTCTTTAGCTGTTTTTTTTTTGCAATACTTAAAACCAGTATCAGAATTGGAGCAATAAATGTAAATGAAACATAAAACAAAATTCGCTGATTATTTTTGAAAATATTAATCACGCAAGTAGAGAAAGAGAGTGAGTGAGAGATATCTAATGGGAATCTGTGGGCCAATAGCACAAAGTCTTTCATGAATGGAGATTCCATTTGGGATAATAAATGCCTCGTTCGCCTATTTTAATTTCAATTTGTCATTAATGACAGACATGTAACAGCGAGAAGTCATGAGACCTCTAAAAATAAACACGAAAGAAAAGCTTGGGAGAAAGAAGGAGAAAAGATCATGGCAAATGGTTTGACGGTACAAGAACATTAATTACTCGAATAGGCTTCGCTGAAATGGGATGAAGATCGAGGAAAGAAAGCCAACATGTAACCTACATTTTAAAAGCGTTTCATTCTGTTTCTTCTTCATATTATGCGCCAAGGGGACTCGCAGTTCACCGCTTATTCGATGTTTTAGACATATGAAGTCTTTCTAGCAAGCAAGCATAGAACGAACGTAATGAAGAAGTGTGAGAATTGAAAACTGCCAGCAGAGTTTGTGCCTAATTTGACCACAATAAATGTCATGTCTTCTTACTAACTTCTTCAACTGAATTGAACATTTCAAAGAATTTATATGACGTGAAGTGAAATGCAGCAGTATGAAGAGAAAAGTTTTAACGTCAAGTTTAGCAACAGTCACTTGAACAAACAACTTCTGATTTGCTTCGATGAATAACTTCAAGTCAAATGTGTTTTTTTATGCTGCTGTTGGTCATTCTAATCTCCCACTAAATATTTCATCTTCCCACTTCTTAGCAAGTCGCACAAAATGTGTCCACAAAATGTTTTTCTTCTTTCTTCTCTTCACAGTTGTTGCTTTGAAGTGATCATAACGGTTTTCAACTGTGTGGCTTTTCATTTGACTTGATGCTTATTTTCGCTACATTATTTATCTAATTTCTCTTCTATTCTTCTTATCCATTCATGATTCTCTTCTTTTTCTTCTTCTTTATCTTCATCTTTCTTCATATCTTTTAAAAGTTATTCTCTTTCATCGACCGTAAGTTGATACATTCTCAATATAGAGGCTGGTCAATAGGTCAAGTGGCTCTTGCGTGAAATATTACTTACATAGAAGAAAGCACAGATTCACTTCCCTGCCCAACTCAATTGACACATTAAACTTGGAGCTTTTCTCTTCATTCCTTTATACTTCTAGAAGAAATTCTACCAAATGCCATTCGCTTCGCATATTTTCTTTTTTTTTACGATTTGCAGAATTTTTTCTTTCTTTTGTTCCCATCACATTCCATTCAAGTCGTCACCATTCCACTCAGCAGTACACCCATCGACGATATTGCGTTAATTAAAATTTCTCTCGCTCACTGATTTTTTATGCGAAGCAAGACTCACAATCGCATGTATTGCGTTGGCTGTTCAGCGCAATCGTTTTTTCGTCGAATGGCTCAATGTTCGAACGTAAAACTGATTAATATTCTGATTGAAGAAATTGGTCAAATGTAAATTACACTCGCAGAACATCATAAAAACATCGTTAAGAAGAAAGTTCTACGACATTGGCAATGCATGGTAACAAGAGAACATTCCAGAAACTGAAATGTATTTAATTACAGCACATCTCGTACATTGTAATTAAACTCTCACCTACTTTTCGCTTATAAAATTCCATTTATCATTTCTTTCACTTATGCTCATTTATGCTACATTGCAGCATCTTTTGTTACCGTGAAAAATGAATTGAACAATAAGCAAATTAAGATCATATTACTTCTCAATTGGAACAATTCAATGTTAAATATCGAATTTAATTATGGAAATTGATCTCTTAATGCTTCCTCTTTGAAATGAATCGGGAGTAACGATCGTGTTATTGAACAACAGTTAACTTTTCTATTGCATTAACTGACCTTGAATGTGCTGATGCGGTGGAAATAATTCCACTACGCTAACCAGAAAATGCACTCAGCCCATCATTATCAATAGAAGATGCTTCTCATTATTCTTGTTTTTCATCCATTTTATTTTTTCGCTTGCATATGCAATTTTTTTTATTATTTTTCAATCAAAAACATTTTCCTCTTTCCCACCTCTCAATCCCTTATTAACATGTTACAATGATTGATATGAAACGTGATGTTTTCCATGCTTAATAATGATGATGATTCTTAAGTTTCTTCGTGGCGAGGAAAATTGTTCTTTATCGCTAGCACTCGACGAAGCTGAAGAATGAAAGTTATGCCAGTGAACATCACGGAGAGTTTTTATTTTTGGCTAAAGCTAAAGCTATGTGCATGCGAGTATTTAATGGTTTTGCCTGCCGATGAAATTGATTCACGTTCCATGAGAATATGTTTGTGCTGCCTACTTTCCAACGTAATATAAGGCTGATGATATATGGCGGGAGCGACGTTGCTGCGGGGGGGAAGAAGCAGCACTCGTTGATTTGCGATTGCAAGTCATGTTTTGTGTGTGTGTGCTGAAATCGTTATTACAGAAAATTAAAATTTTTGGCAGAAATTTGATTATAAAATCTTTTTTTTGGCAATATTGTAGGATGTGCGTTTAATATTTTGTAAGATATGAAGCAGCGTTATTTACCTCCGTCAGACTCAAACTCAGCTTCTTCTCGCATTAATTTTTTTTATTGTATTTTCAAAAGGAAATTCGAAGAAACAGTAAAGGAGAAAAATTAATTAATATTGTTCAAAGGAAGCGAAATAATTATAATTAATTGAAAATTTCTCCTCACGTTTAAATTTCATTATCTAAATCGATTTAATGTTGGATCGGGTATCATAAATTTAAAGGATGCTGGATGAAATTACACTCGGCAATAGATTGCGACTCAAAGCGATCATGTCGAATTTCAATTCAAAACAGTTTTGCCACTTGAAAGAATAAAAAGATGAATTAAAACGAAATTGTGGAGGAAGGAAATAAATTTTACGCTCTTTCAATGCACGCGAGAAATAAACGTTAACGATTATTTAACATTGACATTGAAAATTATGCTTTTTTTGCTTCACTTCAAAGACTTTCACTGCAGATTGCTTTTTTTTTTCCCCATTCGCTTTACAACATCACCATCATCATCATCATCCCGCAACCAATATGCAGCAGAGCGAAAAATCTTTTATTAAATTCAAGTTCATTGTCTGCGATGAGGTAACCTTTCATAATATTTCTCGTTTGCTCTCCGTGTTTTGTTAAAATAAAATTTATACAACACTGACGATGGCTGAGTTATTAAAAAAGTTCATTTTAAGTAAAGAAAAGCTTCTTGATAAAATCCAATACCATTTATCTCAGTTAATGCAAAAGGAACTGACGCTTTGATATTCTTTAAGGAAGAATTATGTGACGTTGAGCTTGTCAACTGAAGGTCTTCCTTTATACTGACACATTTTTTCTTTTTTGCATAAACAGACTCTGTAATTACCAAAATTATTGCATAACTCAACGTCTGACTTTTTTATGTTCGTGACTGATCTTGAAATAGTAACGTCTGCCATAAAATGCTTCGTCAACTAAAACTCAAATCGTCGTACGAATGTAAAGCGAAATCCGACGAGGCATTAAATGATTCTTATCGCAAGCTTCATAATGACGTTAATTTAAGAGAGAATGAAAGATTCTTTTTCCTGTTTTTTGGGTACAGGAAAATAAATGTTTCAACGATAAGAGAGAAAGAATGTTTGTGTCACTTTAAATCGAAATAATAAGAGACTTTAAGTTCAACTTGACCTCGTCATTAATCTTATCGTTTAAGCTTCTTGATTCTTCCTTTTCTCAAACTGTAAAACATTATAACACATTAATTTACTTCTCTCTACGTTTTATTTGACGTTGGTGTGGGCTGTCATAAAGACAAATTTCAAAAATTTCTCACTCACTCGATTGTTGACATCGCTGTCGAAGATGGTTCTGCGGTTTGTTATTTCTTCTTTCTTTCTATCTTAAATTCATCTTAAAAATGAGCTTAAATCATGTATCTCGCACTCGCTTCACCATCTATGGATTCGAAACCGAAAAAGAATAAAGAATCGTGCATTTGGGTCAGTGGCTGATGAGTTGTCATAAAACATTCCGATGAGAAGCTGAAGAGAAAGTCTCTCTGTCAATGAATTAATGACAAAGTGCTTATGTCGTCTCTGCATTGCGATGGCTCATATTTCGAAGATCGAAGTCTGACAAGCCCAACCAGCTTTACAATCGCTTTGGAAGAATGACGTCAATTATGATGTGAAAATAAAAAGTTCTTCTCACGAAAAACAAACGACATCGTCAAGAAAAACAGTTAGGAACTTCACAAAAAAAAAACAGAATAACAACCAAACTTTTACATGCTGAAAAAATTCTCTTGACAGTTGTTTTCATTAATCGAATATCTTTTATTTGGTTGGTGAAGTTTTATGACGAGTTGGTGGATTCGAAGTCCCAAAAAGCTTTCACCTACGCTTGTAAAGATATTTTTTCGATATCGTCATAAAATTATTTCGCTATGTTGTGCTGTTTTTATTGTTAAAGCTTAAAAATATCAACACAACAACGATGAGATGGTAATAAAAGTTTGTGCTGGAACATCTAACGAAGCTGGTGCAAATTAATTGTTATGTTGAGTTTACATGTTCTTCTTCACTTCACGACTTTCATATGCATTTAATGAATCGCTCTATGATACGTCATAATCATAATCTTCAAGATGAAGCTTAAGATGAGTCGAAAGAGAAGAAGGAACAATTACATTAGCTTTTTTCCATTCAACTAATTATAATTATATTGTGCAATTGTAATGTATCTCTTCTGGGATATGTTGAGTAGATTTCTAAGATAACGAACGGCATCTTGAAGCCGGCAAAAAGCAGAATCATGGAATATTATAATCACTTTTCTACTGAACTAGAAAATAGAAAAATAAAAAAGTATAAAATGTAAGGAAAGAAAGAAAAGATGACGAATAATGAGCTCAAGAATTATTTCAAGAGTGAGAGAGAAGCAAGAAACATGTTGCTCGAATAACGATTTGCATCCACATCTCAAAGCGCTTAAATTATTCCGAAAGCATTCCATTCCGTAATAATTTTCTCGCCTTCAACTACCTTTGCGCGAAAAAATGTTTCCCTTACAAAACATAAATTTCCGTAACGAGTTTTTCGGGAAAGGAAGCGAACAAACGAATAGTTCTTTCTCTTGAGCCAACCTACCGCGTCAGCCCATTTCAAGACGCTCGACGTTACCAATATTTTCGCAATAAATTCAGTCCCTCGAAGAGTTCTCTCATTGCTTACTTGCATAAAGCAACACCACACGACGTACCAGCAATGAAACGAAAAAAGAATGAATCTTGGTTCGCTTCTAACAACAAATCATAAATTATTAAAATCACGTACGGTTACCGAACGATGAGAATGAAATATGGTAAGAGATAAGTTTTGAAACAAGTTACGAAAAAAGCGAGCCTAGAGTTTCCACAATTCGCGACGTAGCAAGTTGCGCGAATGCAATAAATTCCGAAACCCATTTCATTTTCCTGAATGACGATTTTCTTCAACATGATCTAAAGCACTTTTCTCTTGGCGCTTAGTTTTGTACGTGAAAATCTCTTCTCGATTGTTTGCAAAGGTATTTTTGTTTCTTTACCCGGCATCGTTTACTTTGGCTTCAGTTCTTATTTGAATGAACGTAATTAAATGTAGACTGTGGTGAATGACTGCCAAACTTAATTATCTAATAGAAGACTGTCAACTCTGAACTTGAGATTATTACTTATTGACATCATCATTCAAAAATGAAGGTAGCCATAAAAAATTTAAGATAAAAGTCACGCAAACTCAATTCAATGCCATCAAATAATAAATTCATGCTTTTGTCGGTTGCTAAAAGCTTTTCGCCGTTTAATTACAAGCATCTGGAAGCGCACAATGAACTCACTGTCGATTTTTCATCTTTAAATACTAAGAACACAATCAGTGGCTAATAGTTTTCTCGCGCTAATTGTGGATTTAACTTTTTCTTTTTCTTTTTCTTAAGATTTAAAGAAAGACGCTTTTTTTCTAATTGTTAATTCAACAATTCATTAGAAGAAGAACGAAGAAGCAAAAAAAAATTAAAAAGACAAGGAGAAGAATCGTAATTTGTTTTTCTTTCAGCGTAATTCAATCTTTTCGCTTTTAGAATTTTAAGAAATGTTTTCAAAAAAAAAAAAGAGAAACTAAGCTGAAGCGAAGAATATTTTAACGAAACTATTTTTATCTGAAATCTCAGTTGAAAGGAAGAAAAGCATCTTAATTAAATCTTCGGATTACATTCCACACTAACAACTGGAAAGAAATTTCAATTCGCAATAAGCAAAACATCTGTTGAAAGCTGACGAAAAAGAAGAAATTAAATAATTCAAGTCGAGTTGTTTAGCCATTTCCCTTTCGATGAATAAGCATTGGGCGACCTTAACCATAATACGTCTCGCCTCGTCTAGTCATCGTTTTGAAATAGAATTTATGAATGAAATGAACGAACCGTAACAACACCGCAAATCCACAAATGTTCTTTTAAGAAGATGATAATCATTGTGGTTATAAGATCTCATCAAGATCAGAGAAATAATCTCGGTAGCTGTCGTCTATAAAGAATATTCATGAGCTTGTTTAACGAATGTAACCGCACGTTGGAACTAGTCGTGCCTAAAAAGGCCATCTCACTTCATCTTATCCAGAATTCACGTACATGTTGTTGTATGAGAAATAGCGAATCATTTCATACTTCATTACCAATTAACACGTCGTAAAATCAAATTAAAATGTGACGAGAGAAGTCATCGCGAGGAATTTTTTGTGTTTTAATTGATTTTGGTGCTTTTTGTGCGCGTCATAAAACGATGAAAAGATGAGAAAATTTATGGAGTTTATCCAGAGTCGAAAAAAAGAATGGAAAGACAACCGTAAATTGAACAATTTGTAACGCACACGTTAATTGCAACGACTACTCGTCTTTACTTTATCTTAAAAGCTCCTTCTTCACCTTGTCATTCGTTGTTACAATGTAAGTGTGTTAAGAATATTCTATTGGCAACATTTACTTATAATTTGATTTACGATCCAATCAACACGTTAGAGTTACTGCTGATGCTGTTACTTCTATTAAAGCATGAAAAAAATAACAATTGGGGACTTAATTAGAGTTTTGGCCCAGAAATGAAACTTCACGAGTAGTGTGGAAAGAATTTCTATATTTAATTTATTTTTCTGTTTCGCAATCGAATTGAAATCGCATATCCACAGGGGACTGGTTTAACAGCAAACAGAGATATCAGATAGAGTTCAAGTTTAAATGAATTTAAACAACCGTAAAATCAGGTTGAACATCTTTTACAGTTTCTGCAATTGCCTGCACGTTCTTCTCACTGACTGTGAAGTTTTACTTTGTCACTTTTTATTAAAGGAAGTTGACAGTTTGAGTCAGTTTAATGGAAGGATCTAATGAGAGATTCCTGTTGCCTTTGGCCACTCGTTGTTCACTTAAAATGTTGCCTAGAAAACTTATCTGTTGGAAGGAGAAAGAAAAGCGATCTTTATTAATTTACATCGAACGTAAAAGGTGAACATGGAATAATCAATAAATGTTTAATGTAGAAATCCAAGGGAATATCAGGAGAAACATTTCAGAAACAATTTTTCCTAACGGGCTAGTATCGATTTCAAATATTGATTTTCATTTTTATTGCAATCTGTTTTTCTGTTCGAGAGTTCGAATTTTTTTTTATTAACATCAGCACGATGTTTGCTAAGTGCATCTATGTATAATTTCTCGTATGCCAATCCCGCTTGTGAAAGCAGTTTATTTAAGAGAAAAATGTTAAACTATTCCCTTTACTATCCCTTCAAGGCACACGACGCTGCCCGCATCGTTACAACTTCTCGTGTAAACTGGATTTTCAGAACTATTTTTAATGCAAAAAAAGCAAACTCCAAAGCAACGAAAGAACAGTTACGTATATAAAAATCTCTTGTATTTGCTTTCCACAAAAACGATCCCTTCTTTTCACAACAATCCACATGTTCATGTGAAATTCTCACCGCCACACTGCATCATAATGGCATCATAATTGTCTAAGTTTCTCTCATTCTTTTTCACATCCCCGCGTACCGACAATTATTTATCTATCCATGTAGAAATTGCTTCTCTCTGTTTAACGCCCAACAATTGTTCTGCTTTCTGAAGAAGAATTTAAGAGAATTATGTAATATAGTAGAGAATAGTATGAAGATGACATTCTTTGAAATGTCTAATTGCTGTGACACTGTTCATGGCACTTCGCTCCTGAGGCTAAGATGTAAATTATAATCATTAGATGAAATCAACTGTCGAACAGCAAGCGACTTGAACTTCGAGTCGAACATCTTGTTGTCACAGTAACTCCATTGCATAATTAACTGCAGGTGGAATTTCCGATGCCTTCCATTAACGACGAGAAACCGACACAAGCGCAGAAAAAAAAGTTTTCTGCTTGTTTATAATAAAAAATGACTTTACAGGTGTTTAGAGAGTTAACAACGGACATTTCATACAACATAAGATTATGATTATAACAGAATCTCATTATAGAACGTCAACTGTATCATAGTTCCGCTCACTTATTATCATTTCCATACAACTTTGTCAAACTATGCGCCTGTGCATGTTTCATTGAAAATAAAAATCATAAAAATTCTTCCTAGATATTAAAAGCTGATTGCAAACGACAATCATTCGCTGATTTTACAGTTATTCATGACTTCGAACTTTAAAGTTGAACTGTTAAAGAATGTTTTTATGGGATTCAATTGTGAAGTCGCCAATCTTTGAAAATCTCAAAACAAAAAAAGAGATAATTGAATATAATTGAAACTTCAATTAGAATTCTTTTTCCTAATGCGGATTTTCACTATCAAATGCTCATCGTTCTTGAACTTCCCAAATGAAGGTCTGATTGAATATTCATTCGTCGAATTCACCATTAGAATCATGACCAATATACTTAACAAATCCGATCCGTATAGCAACATTAACTTATTAATATTCAATGGCATTTCGCAATGATTATCATAGAATGATGTTTTATGAGAAGTTTTCACATTAAGCCTAGTCATTTGACTTTTTAAAAAACGACTAAAAACACTTAGAAGTACAATTCTATAAGTTATTTATTTCCAACAATGTGTGCAGCAACTACTAAGTTGAAGCTGATAGATGGCCAAGTTCAAGTGTATTCGATAAACAATCAGTTTGATATGAAACCGTCCCAACAAGACGAAACCGGTTGCAAAGTCTCATGGAGAAATGAATCATAATTACTGGAGAATGCATAAAATAAACATTACCGGGCTATCGTTGAAGAAAGCAAGTAAAGATGTGAGTTAACATTGGGACCAGTCATGATACACTCGACCTCCTTCTTAGCCTCGTGGAGAAAGAATTTTTATCGGTTCTGTGGGTTTCGATGGTACTTCAACATACTTTAAGTAGTTTAAGGGCTTTTAAGTGGTGCACAAATGCGACATAAATCCATAAAATGCGGTTCATTAGGAAGAGAATAACATCAGACAAATGAATAAAGTTGGATATGAGTCAACTCTGAGAGACTCTTAAATTATTTTGAAGACAATTTATTTCTTGAATTTCATACTCGAAGAATTATTAGTCATTTAAACTGATATTTCGCAACATCAGTGATTTAATGATTATGTAAACAGACGACTCTGCTATCGAAAATATTTCTTTGTGCTTGTCCCAACAAGCTGCAACACACACAGAACGATGATAAGTTTTGAAAGCTTGTCTCTTAGGAAATACGAGACCTTTACAAAAGGTCCCATAAACAACATCATGCACGTACATAAATAAATCATACAAAAGGAATTTTGGTTTTAAAAATAAACTTCAAGTTTTAAGCTCAGGAAATTGATAAAATTCTTGAAGAAAAATGTTTAGAAAAATGTCTTTGTAATCTCATTGCGACGACTTAACTTCCTTCTGAAGAAAAAATGAAGAAAAAAAAGTTACAACGACGTTCAGTTAGTTATCATATCGGTTTAACCGACTTAAGTTGGTAATTGAGGCCACATAAGTGACCGAAAAAACTAAAAATTATCCTCAGTTGGTCATCTATGAAAATAATTGCAATTCTTTCACTTCATCTGCATGTTGAATGTGATTGTTTTTCGTAATATTTTTGAGGTCGTAAAACTTCTTTTTGTTTTTGTCTTTCAGCAAGAGAAAAAGAATTTTAAATGATGTCTTTAAGAAAGAAATTAAAGAAATGGCAGAGAATGGAAATTTACGGTTCATTCTTTTTTGAATAAATTCCCTCGCATGTATATGCATGCAAAATGGACAAAAAAAAACTTTTCTTGAGCTTCTTATTCGACATCAATTTAATGTCGTGCGCAACAGTTTTTTTCTTTTCTTTTAACTTTTCGGCATTTCTCACTCATTGCCAGTTATGAGGCAAATTATTGTGTTGAGTGCAAAATGCTGTAATTTTTGTGTGCGCTTGTGATGTAATAATAAGTTTTGTTCTGAAATTCCTTTGCGACTTAAATTTCTACTTAGCCAAAACAAAAGAAAACACCGCGGGAAAGAGAAACAAACTTTTCGCAAGCTTCTAAAGACAAACATATTAAAAAAAAGTTAAAGAGAAACAGATCATCAGTGCCGAAGAACCGTTAATCAATCGAGAGGAGAAATTGGGATTTAACGTTTTAAAAATAGCTTCAAGTCTTGAGTTAATTAGAATTTATTTATTGCTGTCAATAGATCGGCTGGTATCGAAAGTCGTAAATTAATATTTTCTTAACTTAGTATCGCTTCATGTTGGTTTAAACTTCGAACGAATAAAAGGTTCGACATTTCTTTTCCTCTTCATTTCTTCGTTCTCTATTCTTGGAGGAAGTTGTCGATTACTGACGCGAGTGATTGTTACGGTAAAAAAATGTGTTCACAAGCTGAGAGCTGGAAATTATAAGAAATTGCGAATCATTGCGAACAAGGCTTTAGCTCGTTTTTCTTTATATCTTTGTTGGCTTCACATATGCAAATAGCTTTGGCTTCAACCTAAAACAATAATATCTTAATCATCTGTAGACTTCTTATTTTACAAGCTTTATGTCCGATTTTAATTGTCATGATAAATTTACGGTCTCAAGATGATGTTTAAAGTCGATTTAAGCACAATTAATTTCGTATTAATTTTATCGCAATCATAAAATTCCCAATTTAGATGGTTGTAAAAGAATTTTTATTTACGAGATATGATTGCTTGTTCCCTGACTCAATTTGAAGCATATTTATGAATATCTAAACTTTTAATTATTTCATTATTTTCTAACTCATTAAAAATTTCTTTTTTTCCCTCTTTCCAGATTAAGCGCAACGCCACCAGAATGACTAGAAGGGATCCTTGCCTTCTACAGCTCAAGCACGGAGCACTGTTAGTTTTAGCGTTAATTTTTGCCGTAACAGCAGGTATGTTGATGAAAATTTATGGATGATAAATATTAAACCATGAATCATGCAACAAAAATGCTTTTTTTTTGTTCGTTTTGTATCGTACGATTTCGATGAAAGGAAAGTAAAGGAATGCACGATTGCAATGCAATGATAATGAAAAAGAGACGACAAAACCACAAAGTGCAATAAATCACTGGTTTAAAAACCATCAACATGTAAAAGCTATTAATTCAATTATACTTGCTTATTACTTTTTTTATTATTCTTCTTCGTATGGTCCATGCAAGTTACGCCTAGTCAGCGTGTGCTTTCCCAAAACTCATTTCATTTCACCATCTTTTGCTGAGAGTAGGTTAGTTAGTCACACAAGTGTGATATAGAAATACCAAAGATTATGACTCAAACGTAATTAGATTAACGATGAATTCAGAAATGCCAACATAAAATCAATATTTAAAAAGAAACTCAAATTGAAGTCACATCTGCAAATGGCAAAGCACTCAATTATTTTATTAAATGTTTCCATGATTAATGGTATATGAGATCGCAATTATGCATCAATTGTGTCTCTCTTGTAGCACAAAGTTATCGAGAAAAGGAGATATTTGGGTCGACTTAAGAAGAAATTGAGTTGATTCGAGTCGAGGAAATGCCCGCCAAGATCTAACAGTTTATGCTTTGTTTAATTTCATATTTTTATCGCATCAATCAGACAAAAATTCTCAGCGCGATCTTTTACTTAACAAAAAAATTGTTTTCATTTCGGGTTAAATTTAAATCTCACTTGGTGAATGTTTCTCTTTTTTATTCCATTTAAATTGATTAGATTGGATTGGGTTTCAAGATAGACAATATTTGGAGAACAAGAAAACAATTTCATGCAAACTTGTTATTAGCATAAGACATGACAAAGAGAACTCTCTAGAGAGAACTAAGTACAGCATGAGGCTTGTTTAATATTAAACAAAAATCATCTCAACGTACGTTGTGTGTCCAACGGCTTAAATTAAATTTCATACTTAATAAACTTTGCTATTTATCACCACAATTCTGAATTCATGGCCATTTAGAATGTCGTCTACTCGTTAGTTTGAACACAATTGTTTATCGTCAAAATTTCAGACCCTACAATGAATATTATGTTTCAAGTTCAAAGTCACATCGTCGTCAGTATTTCTCGAATTTCGCAGTGAAGTGTAAACAATGTTTCACGTTCAATAAGTTTGCGGATTTTCGTCATCGTTTGAAGATCTTGCAAATCTGTGAAGATTTGTTTTCATGCTGTCAATTATTGGAACGGTAAGTTCGCGAGCATTTTAACGGAAAGAAAATAAGTTGAGAATATTTGGTGAGCAAAAATTAAAGAGAAACTCCCGAAAAGGTTCTAAATTATTAATCACAATGAAGAATCTTCAACTTGGCGTTTCGTGTGTTATTTTTTTTGTTAGTGAATCGAATAAAGAGAAAAGAAAAGTTCAATCCCCTGCTTTGTTGCGGAATATTTAAGCCATAAAGTTCATGAACCGCGAGAAAAATCCGCTAAAAGCGAAAAGGCAAAAGAAGCTTCAAATTTCTGCTTGAGAACGAAGAAAGAACAAAATACTTTTTAATTATTTTATGGCTCGAGCGAATTTGTTTATTACCCAAATCATCTCCTTTTTATCTTAGATAATCTTAAAAATTATGATCTGAAAAACAAAAAATTCGCTTGAGAATCATTTTCTTATTTTCTTCTTTCTCAACAACTTTCAAGAAAGAAAAAATATCTCAAGAAAGCTAATTTGTTAATTATTTTATTTCTTTGAAATTGAGATGTACTTAAAATGTCGATGATATCATTTTTATTCTTCGTCACAAGCTTTTTCCTGTTTCCAAATGGGTTTTTTGACATTTCCAATTTGCTGCTTTGGCAATAGAATTCTTTCAAAATTAATTACATTTTTCCCCTCTTTTACAACGGTTAAATAAAATATTTTGATTCTTTAAAATATGCTTCCATCATTAGCAAACGCAGAGACACAAAAAAGCAGTCATATTAAAAAGAAAGAATGATTAAAAAAAATGTTCTCAGACGCAACATTTGCATAAAAGATTAATACAGAATGGTGAGAACCACGGTCAACGTTCAGTTAACTTGAGAAGGAAATTACCAAATCAAACAACATGAGAAAGAATATTTATAAAATTCCATGAATCACTCAAGAACTGTCCGAAAGTCGGAACAAGGTTCGCGTGACAAAAACGTCAAAGGCATCATCTCGAATTTTGATTTATTTGTGACACGTTTTCACTTACAAGACATAGATATTTATGTATATGCAATACATGTAGATATGTGGGAGGAAGACGACGATCTAAAATAGGGAAAGAAGCTGAGAGAAAAGAGATTCACAAAGTATCACAATTCACCTTAACTGAAATGCATTCATATTCTTTAAATTGACGACATCCGTTCTGAACAGCGTTTCTATCAATCATTTTCAAGTTCAACGATAAAGAGAAACGAGAAGCAATTTGTTGCTATTTCAAAATTAAATTATTCATTTGCTATGCCAAATCTATGCGTCGTTTGCAGAGTTTAGTTTATAAGGAAGGCATTAATCTCGTGTTCATGAGCAAAATGCTGCGAAGAAGTAAAAATCCATGATGATGAGAATAAGAGATTCGCACAGAAATAAAATCGTTCATAAAAGAAAACGAAAGTTCTTGACATTGACGAGAACGTAATTTCGCAGAATAAAAAGTGCAAGTACATAATGAGTCGCAAGTTAAAAAGGTTTTGTGGCGGATGAGAAAATTCAATTTTGATTGTCAAAAAAAAAACTGACATTATGATATAGAAAAACGATTCTTTTGACTCAACAAACATCCGCTGTCATTTGATACTTGAATCAAATTCATCACTCAAGACAAACATTTTATTTAAATGCAGGTTCCTAAGTTTTAATCAAGTGTGTGTTTGTTATTCACCGCGATGTTTTAATGATGATGGCAGAATTTTTTTGTTGCGCAACAAATGAGTTTTCTTTTTTGTTGCTTTTTATTCCATTCGTTTTCATGACTGAAGCCAAATATAATTTAAATAATATTTGGATGAAAAAACCAATTCGAAGAGTGTTTATGAAGCATCACAAAATGACTCAGATTCTAAACGATTTTGACTTGTCGTTCGATACGAAAGAGTTCAACGAATTCATTTCATTTTATCGTTTGTTTACGTGGATGAACGAGAGTCAATGTCAAGGATAATAATAATTAGCGGATTTGTTGTCATTCGTAGGCAGTCAGAGGCAGAGCGTAGATTTAAAACCAGTTTTTTCAATTCAGTCAATTGACTATAATATTGCATCATTGGTAAATTTAACCCATAGATGCGCGATGTTTTTCTATCCATCGGCAACTCTATTTAAATCGAGGTTGTCTAAGGGATCGTATCGAGACAGGTTTAACGAGTGAAATCACTTCATGAAGTAAGCAGTAAAGTTGTAAAGGATGAATAAAATATTACCGTCAATTAACTTATTCCCGTAACAAGCAATTGCATAACAACAACTACTTCAGATAATTCTCCACTCAAAATAAAAATAAAACAAATTGAAATTCAAAAATTTTTCTCCTTCTTTTTGCTACTTTTGCCATCTTAAAAACAACTCACGCCGTTTTGAAGCTCAATCCGCGATAGTTCATTGACTTTGTGCCAATAGTAATAATAATCATCATCATCATCAAAAAAGGAAGAAAAAAAAGCAAAAGCATAATCGAACCATAAAAAAATTTATTCATTTTATTTCACATTCTTTCTTTAGTAATTTTCTTAGAAATCGATGTTTCTTATCCACTTTGATTTTACTTCGGCATTTCTAATAATCTTAAAAAGCAGCTCCAAACATTTTGGCATTCGAATACTGTGGGATGTTGAAGTTAATTTCATAAAAATTGCATATTTTCTTTTCCTTGGTTCGCCTGTTGATTGTCATCGTTTGATAACCGCAGATGCTTTTCGTCATGAATGCTGAATAATTTTTTTGTCTGTTCAGAGGCATTGAAATGATGATGAGTTTGAAAAGTTCACGATTAAGGTTGAGTGTTTAATAAAAACCCGTCATTATAAATGATCTTGTTCTGCTTCTGGGCGATATTACATCAGAAGGAAATTTTAAAACTTTTTTATCGCTTCGACCCAAATCGATAATTGCATGTAGCCGATGTCGACGTATTGAGTTGCTTTTTTTAGGAGAATCATCAATAACTTCTCACTGTTAAAACTGTAATTAAATTTGCGTATCGGATATTGAATATCGACATGTTCGTATGTGGATTAAATCTCATTTTGAAGTTTCTCGACCTGATTTATTTCGATTCATGGCATGATTAAAGAATGAGTGGCGGAAGTGTTTTCGAAAACCGTTTTTAAAATTCTTTTTGACATCGTCGCGTCAACAGAATATTTGATTCATTTGAAATGCTCCAGTTTAAGTCTTTCTGAAACTATCTATTTATATTATTAAACAATCAAAATCAAGAATGAGAACAAAAAGTTATTAAACAAGAAAAGTGATTTCGCAAATGAAGAATAAATAATTAAAATGCTGAAAAGAAAAAAAATGTATTAGCGAAATGGTAAAATTAAGTGGAATGCTTGGATAGAAAAATAAATAGTCAACAACATAAATTGAAACAAGATGAAACATAAATGGTCGAAACTCGAACGTATGAGACTCAAAGAGCTGTGGGTCATTAAACTTTATTTATGAGGCTCTTCGCAGCATACACGAACGAATACAAGCAAAGCATACCTGCCGTAACTATTGGAAACTTCTTCGTCGTCGATGTCATCGTCTATTCTCATGTCCCAAACATTAGAGCGAAAAAAAAATGTTATCTCTTTTGTAGTCTGAAATTAGGTGCACGACGAATAGAAGAAAATCTACTTTTGTTTCCAAGGGCACGGTTTTTAGTTCTTTGCTAAAGGTTTTTGCGAAATTCAATTAGCTTGTACTTTACTTTGCTTTTTTTCCGTTTATTATGCTCAAGTTCTCTGATATTGTGATAAAGAAATGTACAAATTTATACAGAAAAGTTTATTAAATAAAGAGAACTCTAATGACTAATGAATTTTGATGGAATACTTAATCAGAGAAAAACTTTTATTGCTTTTGTTGCTAAATGCCAATCAAATGAAAATCTTTCAGTTTGCTTAACTATCAGAAAATCTCACATATTTCCATCGAGACCACTTCACCTCATTTTATGCTCGAAATCCATTGAGATCCATTCTTAATTGAATAAAGTTACCTCATTTGAGCAATGAAAAAGCGAATCTAATTAATCCATAGCTAAGCTTCTTAAGCTGCTGATGAAACATCAAATGCACAATAAAGAGATCTTGAAAGCGCAGCAATTTAGATACCAAAGGAAAAAGAATAAAAGAATGAGAAGAGATATAAAATCAACAAACATTCATCATCAGATGCAAACAGAAAGCGAAGATCGGAAAAACTATGAAATCATCAAAATAAAAATTTCGATTAAATTCCATATGCTTGTTGTTGCCTAATTAAAGATAATTGCAATATTTTCAAAGGAATTAAATATCTAGAACATGATTTCAATTTCATCTGACGTTTTTTATAGTCTAAGCAATTCAAAAGCGAAAAAAAAATGAAGAAGAAGAATAATCATAAAAAATACCAGAGATTCTCAAACTTTTCTGTCTCTTTGATCAATTTTCAATGCACTTGATGGGAGATTTCCAATGTTATGTCAATTCTTTCAATATTATCTTCTCATTTTTTCAAATGATAAGAATCTTGGTGAAAACTACTTCTACTTGATAGACTGAATATAAATTCTTATATCTACTCAATTATCAATAAGAATGAATGAATCAACAATCTTTTATTCAGATTTATGCACATAGTTTTTCCATCTTCATCTCAAGTATAATAAATGCAAATCCCCACGTTCTCTTTCAGATCATGATTATTGCTTCTCTTTTCAAATGCTTAGTTACTTAAAAAGCGATGTAACTTCATCGAAACAAATCATAAGCGGAATGATTTTGAATTGCGCTTTTCAATAGTTGCTTGCTTGATAGCTTTTTAAATCACAACTTTTATTGCATTTTAAGAAATAATCCCAAATAATGTGTGTTTAATGTTAATTCACTTGATACATGTGCATGCATCAACTTCGAGAACCAGAGAGAGGGAAGAAAGAATCGGAAAGCACGGAATTGGCGGTGTTTTGCATGTTTGGTCCAAACCATGTATTTACATATGGAAATAAGCTGCTTCATTCTAACTTCCCTAACCACAGTAATTTGTTAAATGAATTTAACGTATAGAATGCGATTAAACTCTTCTTCCATGATTCAATGAAACCCTGAAATTGTTGAATTTTGTTCATCGTCGGCGTTCGTTTGATGAAAATCGGCTACAATGTCCCAAACATTCCCTCCAGTCGCTTCTAAAAAAAATAATAAATAGATAAAGTTCATCTTCGAAGTTCGTCTAATCCTTTTTTTCTGCACCAAATGGGCAAATGCAGATTAATTTAATTTACGAGTATTATCCATATCGCCTCAAGGCATTACACTTCGCTCCATAAATCGTAATTAATTTTTGTTGTTCCATTTCTATCTCTATCTCTCTCTCTTTTCTATAGTAAATATTTTATCCCTTGCCTAACGATGAAGTTTCTTCTTGAATTGTTGAGATTATATGTTTGAGTAAGTAAGGCAAAGTCCTCAAAATCCTTTTTGCCATTTTAATTTACTCTCCGTTCAATCGCATCATAATAAAATGAAGGAAAAACTATTGTAAGTTAAGTTTGAGTTGTCTGTAAGATAAGCAATGGAATAAAGAAGAAGGAAAGAAAGAAAAAAATGGGAAATAATTTCGTCTGATTAAAGTATTAAACTGATATGAGTAGGCGGAGGAGAATGAAGAACATTGAATGTATTCCATTGTGGACTATCATTAAGAACACATTCTCTCATTTAACTACTGCTGCTTCTTCTTTGTAAAGGAAGCTGAAGTTGTGCAGTTGGGAATTCTTTTCTCTTTCATGCCTTTCATCGATTCAACTTTTGCTGGTTGTTACGATAAGGTTCACATAATGTAGGCAAGAAACTCCAAAAAAAAAAACATAAAAAACAAGAAGCACATTGAAAGTGAAATTGCTTTTTATTATAACTTTTTCTTTGCCTTTATTTTTTACTTTTTTTCATATTTAGTGCGGCTTTGGCAACAGCAGCAAAATATTGCGTGAGAATAAAAGCAAATAATCTTTAGACTCTTCCAAGCCTTGTAACTTTATTAAAACACCATAGAACAATATCACGACTCAGAATATATTCTACAGCTTGCTAAATATTTTTTTGCTTGTGTAAATATGTTGATGAAATGTAACAGATGCGCTCAGAACGTAGAGAAAGTCCTTGCGAATTTCATATTTATGTATTTAAGATATGAATTGAGACATTTCAACAGAAGAAACAAAAAGAGAAATAAAAACTTCTCTGAAGCAATGAATAATGATGCCTTAGACTTATTGAAGTTTGCGGTCAAAGTTTAATGAAATTCATATCAGGTTTCGATGAAATTCAATTAGATTGAGATTTCGTTTCGGTCAATTTACGATAACATCGATATTCCTTATTCTTTCATGTAAATACGGAGATAGGAAACCGAGAAATCGAGAAATCGAATATCGCTTCGAGTGAATACACAACTTTTTTATGTGAAAGAATCAAACAAAAAGAGCTTTGAAGGATGAAATACTTAAGCAAATGAATTCCATTACTTATTCATTTAATTTTGAATATTTTTCTCTCTTAGCATAGCTGAGTTGACTTGTTGATTTTCATCGTTATAGAAACATTATCAAGTTTCAGAAGCTTTTAAACATTTTAGTTATTCATTCCCATTCTTAGAAAACTTGCAAGATTGTTCAAATTTTCATTACTGACTTTAGTTTCATCCACATCCAACGAATTTCAAAGAATCTTTATGCCAGCGGCGACGATTGAAATGAAATTTCCGATAACACTTTTCTTTCTTAAGCGGGTTAGGAAATAATGGAAAGAAGCTTAATTAGACCATCTTCTTCGATATTAGAGCAAATTAGCTGAGCTTGAAATTACTTTCATTATGGGATTAATAAAACCAACACGTTCTTCTGATTTACTAATTTCGATTCAATTTCTTATCATTATTTCAGTTACAAACTCTTCCACGATGAAACAAATGAAAAATCATTGAATTCACTTCGAAAATTTGTAAATTACCGTTTAATAACAAGAACAGTTTCAACGGCATTTACATCATAATTATGACATCAATAAAACCTTAATTCACTTCATAGGTAATTTTTTAAGAGCTGCTGATCGCTTTTTTCGATTGCACATTAATCCCTGCATAAAATTGTTCATCGTGAATCGTCAATAAAACTTCTCTGTTAATGATATTGAGCGCTAAGCTCATTCATTAAGAATGAAATAATTTTAAAGCTTGTTTATAGCTTGAAAGTCAACGTTGAAGAAGAAGAAGAAACGAAAACTGAAGAAACCGAAAGAGGAAGGGTAGAAAGAAACAAACTTAAATTTTTGAAGATTGATAGCAAAGAATGAATGGAATGGAATGACTTATTACTTCATTCAACCGAAAACGGAAGCATTTTTGCTTCTTCAAAAGTTATTTTGCGAAAACAAAGCGCAGGTGCTTTGTGGAAATGAAATGCGATCTATCATTAGCACGCTTTACTGTTTTCACTCTTAACGGAATGGAAAAATGTGATGTTTCAAAGCTGTTTAGAACATAACAAACTCAAGCGTGAGAGGTTAGTGACATGCGAAATTAAAATCTTGCTTAAGAGTTTAGTGTGTCGAGCGTAGAAAATATCCATAACAATCTTATGTTATATTCGCATTGTGTCTGTACAAACAGTGACAAATATTTGCAGAGTAATTATCGAGTGAATGTAATTTAAAAATTAAATGTAATGTGAAGAAAGTTCACACTATTTGCGATACTTTTTAAGAATGTTGACATACTCTTATACTTCAAAGTTTATTTTCAATATGACAAAAGTAAATTTAAAGAAGAAAGAACAGCATGAGAACTGAATCAGCTCATAAAATAATAATTACAAGGTATATTTAAACATCCATTAAATATGCGACCTGCGAAGGAAACGATGCGAGCGGGTCTAATGTATAAACAGTTAGATTTTAATCTCTCAAAGCAACACGGTGGCCAGATGAGAATGAAGTTCTTTTCACTTTACTTACTTACAATCTTAATTATTGTGCTTGATCATGAAAAGGCTGAGGGAGTCTTTTAAGATCTTAATTGAAGTTCTAAAATGATTTTTTATTTGATTATATTTTAATTACATTTCACTCCAACAGTGAATTAAAAATAGAAATTCTCGACCGAGAAATTATTCAATCGAATGAAGAATGTTCGGTTAAGTTCAAGGCCAAAACTTTTCATTATTCACTCAAAACAGTTATTTTGTAGTAATTAAATTTTAAATTAAATTCGTAATGAGTAACTTTGACTTTCATTCGAGAATTTTCTTCTTCTCTTCATCTCATGATTCAATATGAAAACCGCTAATGCTTGAATTACTTTTTTTTTGCTGAGATAAACTTTTCTCACATTGTAACTTTCGTCGAATTGGGAAATCAGTTGGCAAACTTTCCTAATATATTTTCTTATCTATTCCATTCTGATCTAATAAAAGCTTCACTTGAATATATTCTCATGCCATTAAAACTCCCAGAAATTGTTTATTTTTATTAGATTTAAGGCAATCGATCAATGTTTGCATAACGTTTGGTATTCTATGTAGGCTTTGATACTTAATAATAAATTTTTTGCAGATCCAAGCAAATTTGATTGAGCTTGAAAGCCAATTTCTAGTAAATATGCAAATAGAAAGAGTCAACAGATGCTTCAGCAAGTTAGAGAAATGGATAAAAATCTTAACTTGTTTGCATTTCCTATTAAAATAAAAAGAAACTAAAAAGGAACAGATACGGTTTACTCAACCCTTGTACAACATTTTTATTAGCAATGTACGAATCTGAATTCTGAATAATTTTCACCCACGAAATTATTCTTTGTACAACGAATATAAATGAGTTCTATTGTTTCTTCTCTTTACATCTTATCTCAGCTTTAATTGAAAAAGCAGTTTGCCTTAAGGGATGTTTCATGTACGTGTTCATCTGACGCTGCTGATAGGTGTCAAGGAAGATGAATTGAGATAAGAAAATTGTCTAGAAAGAATTTAAGTTAAATAAGTGAAAAGATTTTGTTTTGCAGATTCATGTTTTCCTCTTCTCTTACTTCTACTTTCATAACAATGAACCATAAAAATAATTTTCTTTTGTTTTATTTTTTCAGCACCCGTTTATGAAAATGAACAGACCGCAATCGAGAGTTATGATGGTGGTAAGTTAAAAATAAATTACCATTATTAGTGATTCTTTTAAATATGTTACGGTTCTTAATATCCAAGCTGGTTAAATAACTTTTTTTTATTGCTTCTTTAGTGGAAGATGGCTGTTACTACAATTATAATCACTATGGCGAAGGTGATAGAATCATTACCAATGAGCCATGTCTAAATTGTACTTGCCATAATCGCATGTTAATGTGTTATCTAAGAGTTTGTCCATTCACAAAGCCTATTGGACAAGACTGCATCGTAGAGAAACGAGAGGATCAATGCTGCCCTGTTATCACATGTCCTGAAGGTAGATTTTCTTAAAACAATCTTTCGATTTATTTAATTTTTAACATTTTGATTCATTTTAGTTCCAGTGGAACTTTTTGATAACAGCAGCACAACTGTTTCATCAACAGAATTAGCATTACCAGATAATTATGGATGTTCAATTAATGGAAAATTCTTTGCTGAAGGTGCCCAAGTACCATCGAATCCTAACAAACCTTGTGAACTTTGCTATTGCATAAGAAATATGACTGCTTGTGTGATGCAAGAGTGTACATTGCATATTGATGGCTGTCAGCCAATTTATAATAGAGGCGTGTGCTGTCCCGTACGATATTCATGCGGTAACATTCAATAATATTATAAATATTTGATGACAATATTAATTTCATTAATTTCTCTTTTAATTAGATCATGATTCAGATACGTTACCATTACTTGATGATCATTCATCGACAACAGAAAGACCTACAGAAGGATTTATTCTCACGACACCAAAGACAGAATCACAAGAGTGTTCATATAATAATAAAACATATGCTGATGGTGCTGAGATAAGAACAGAAGATTCATGCAAACATTGCTATTGTATGAAAGGAGATATGGTGTGCGCTGTACCTGAATGTGGTTCTCCACTTGAACATGAAGATAAAAATTGTGTTGCAGTTGATCCTAAAGAAGGTCAATGCTGTCCGGATACTTATATTTGTGACGGTACTGAGACAGTTACAATCCCACCTGAATCCCAAGATCAAGAATTACAACAACATATCCTTCCACAAAAAGGAATTAAGGGTGGCACAAAGACTGCTACAAAACGACCAATAGAAGAAAAACCAAAAGATACTAAGGCTGATAAATCTTCAGAAGATGATACAGATGATGATCTCTTAATGTCAACTCCACCTCTATCAATTGTGACTGAACCAGCAATTAAAGAAACAACAATGTCATTTGATGAATCAGGAGAAGATGAAACAGGAGAAACAACTTCTGCACCAAAAGAAGACGAAGAATCTGAAACAACAGTTCGTATTCCTGGTGAGACGATTGATTTGGATGTAAGAGTGTCTGATGGTGACAAACAAAAATCGACTGAGAAACCAGCAGAAGAAGATGAAACAACAGTGAAATCTGAAGATGAAGAAGTGACAGCTAAGCCAATAGATTCAGTTGTGCCTGAAGAAGGCGAAAAGGAAACCACAGAATCTTCAGAAGAAGCTCATATAGAGACTACAGCTAAATCTGTGAAAGCTGTTGATGAAGAAATTTCTGAAGAAGAAATGACAACACAAGTTCACGTTGAAGAGCCTATTACTGTGCTTCCTGGAAAAGATGATGAAGAAACTGAAGATAAGACTGAAAAGAAATCTCAAGAAGACACAACATCACAGCCTGAAGGTGTAACTGAACAACCAGAAGCTGAAACTGAGAAATCTGAAGCTGTAACTGAACAGCCAGAAGCTGAAACAGAAAAGGCTGCAGTTGTAACCGAAAAGTCAGAAGCTGAGACTGAGAAGGCAGAGATTGCTACCGAGAAACCAGAAGCTGAAACTGAGAAATCTGAAGTCGCAACAGAACAACCAGAAGCTGAAACTGAAAAGGTTGCAGTTGTGACCGAAAAATCAGAAGCTGAGACTGAGAAGGCAGAGATTGCTACCGAGAAATCAGAAGCTGAGACAGAGAAATCTGAAGTTGCAACAGAACAGCCTGAAGCTGAAACAGAGAAGGCAGAATTAGCAACTGAAAAACCAGAAGCTGAAACTGTTAAACCATCAGACATTGAAGAAACTACAACTGAGAAGAGAGAAGAATCTGAAGAGAAAATTATGGGCAAAGATGAAGGTCCTGTAGGTAGTGGAGAAAGTGATGAATCATTTGAAGATAAACTTCCTGTAACTGAAGTTCCTTCAGAAGTTGAAACTAAGAAACCATTAGATGAAGAAACACCTCCAGCGCGTGAAGAAACAACATTGAGAACACCTGAAGAAATGGAGAAAGAAGAACAGACAACTGAAGTATCATCGAAAGATGAAGAAGCCACTACACTTAAGCAATCAATTGAAGAAGCTGTTGAACCAGAATCCACTGAGTTACCTTTAGAAGAAGAAACAACTGTGAAAGATTCTTCGATTAAAGAAGATGAGATGGAAACAACAATGGCACCTGCTTTAGATAACAAAGGACTGCCTGTTGTTGTTGAAGAAGAAACAACATTATCATCAACTTCAGATGAAACTGAAGAAGCAAAGACTGATAAGCCTTCTGTTGATCAAGAAGATGAAACTACAGTCAAATCTACTGAACCTGAAGGACTCGATATGCCGACAACTAAACCAATTGACTTAGAAGAAACAACAGAATTATCTGAGAAACCTGTGGAAAAAGAAATTGATGAAACAACAGCCATTGTTCCAGAAATAAAAGAAGAAGAGAAACCAGATGAAGAAACAACTGTCATAAGTGTTCATGATGAAGAGACTACACCAAAATCAGTTAAAGCTGTTGACGTACCCGAAGAAGAAACTACTCAAGCTACAGCTGAAGTTGAAGAAAAAGAGTCAGACACAACAGCAGTTCCATTAGAAAAGGAAGCTGAAGTTGAAAAGGCAACAACAGAGAAGATTGAAGATGAAGAAGAAACGACAAAGAAACCTGAAACTGATTACGCTGAAGTTCCTCCAAAAGAAATAGCAACTGAATTGCCATCAATTCCTGAAGAACCTGAAGCAGTTACCATGCCACAGAAACCAATTGAATCCGATTCTCATGTAATGGAAGACACCACGACTGTAGAACCTGCAGTTGAAGAAGAAAAGGATGAAACTACAGTTAAATCTGTTCTTGATGAAGAATCTGATGATATGAACACAATTATTCCTGAACGCACTACTGACCAACCAGAAAAAGAACATGCAGCACCTACTACACATCAACCTGAAGTGGAAGAAGAAACAACAGGAAGACAAACGGAATCTCCATTCGATGAGATGCCTCTACTCATTCCTGGCGAAGGCGATTGTCTGTTTAATGGCATTACTTATACAAATAATTCACCAATTCCTACTGATGAAGAATGCCTTGAATCATGCGTATGCTTTAATAGCATTGTTAGGTGCAAGAGCTCATGCGATTTGGGTCAAGATACAACAGAAAAACCAGAAGAAGAAGAAGATACCACTGCAACAGTTGTTGAAGTTACAAAACCATCTGCAGAAGTACCTGCTGTAGTCAAGGAAATATATCCAACTGAACAACCATCAGAAGAAACAACAGAAGCAGCAGTTGTTGAAGAAGAGAAACTTACTGAAGCTCCAGCCACTGTAGCCCCACTCCAACCAGAAGTGGAAGATAAGACAGAATTCGCTGAAACAACTTCCGTACCAGAAGAAGATCAAACAACTGACAAGAAGGTAATAGTTGATGAAGCTGTTGTCAAAGACGAAAAGGATACAACAGCACAACCACCAGAGTTAGAAATTTCACAAGAAGACACAACAAAAGCACCAATTGAGGAAGAAGAATCTGAAACAAAGAAAGTAATTCCTGATATGGAAGAGTTTATTGTAACTTCAAAACCTTTAGAAACTGACGCTCATATGAAACCAGAAGAAGAAACAACATTGACTCCTATTATGATTGACGATAGAATAGATCTTGGTGTTACTGAAAAATCTGAAGAAACAACAGATAAACCAAAAGAAGGAGAAGAAGAAGAAGTCACTCAACGGCCAACAGAAAAATCTGCTGAGAAACCTGATGAAACAACAAAGGAATCAGAAGGAGAAGAAGACAAGGAAACAACATCAGTGCCAAAAGAAATCATAACAACATTGAAACCTATCCTTGAAGAAGAAGAAGAAGAATCAATTTCTACTTCAGTTCCAGAATTAATGGTAGACGATAAGAAAGAAGAAGTTGAAACCACCGGAAAACCACTTGAGGCTGAAGTTGAAACAACATTGAAACCAGAAGTTGAGCTTGAAAAGGAAGAAGAAACAACTCATATTCCTGACGAGAAAGAAGTGGAACCAGAAGAAAAAGAAGAGACAACTGTTAAATCTGAAGTTGAAATTGAACCAGTAACGAAGAGCGAAATTGATGAAGAACCAATCACAATCAGAACTGACCTTAAACCAGACTCAGAAGAAACGACAGTTAAAGAAGGTATTGAAGAGATCTCAACAGAATCTTTAACTTCAGCTCCTGAGGTTCTTGAAACAACAGCTAAATCGACTGAACTTCCTATAACTGATGAGGAAACAACAATCAAATCCGTCTTGTCCGAGGAAGAACTTGCCACCGGACCTCCGAAAGATATTTCCGAATCGATGGAAGTTGAAACTGAAAAGACACCTGAAGTTCCTGAGACGACAGACAAAACTGGATCTGAAATTGAAGTCCAAGATCAAGTCACAACAAAAGGTGAAACTTCTGAAGAAACAACTCATAAGATAGATGAGCACGTACCATTGTCAGAAGAAACTACTGTTTCTGCTATTGAAAAAGAAGAAGAAGTCGATGAAGGTTTAACTACAATTGCTTCAATTGTCGAAGAGAAACTTGAAGATGAAACAACAATTAAAACTCCTGATTCAATTGATACTAAATTCAGTCCTGAAGTTGAAGGAGAAACAGTCAAACCAATCGAGGAAGTTGATGAAGTTATTACAACTCTTAAACCAAGAGAAGATGATGAACAAACAGTCGCTCCAATTGGTGAAGAAGAAGAGAAAACTACAGTGAAAGCAGATCTCGAGAAGCCTGTTGATACTGAAGTAATTCCAGACAAAACCGAAGATGAAACTACAGAAAGAGTTGTGGAAATGGAAGAAATCACCACCGAAAAGATTGAAGATCTTGAAGAAGGCCAAACAACTAGTAAACCAAGCGGTGAAGAAGTTGAAACTGAAAGACCAGCAGATGAGAAAGAACTTCAAACAACTCAGAAATCTGACAAAGTTGAAGAAGATGAAACTACAAGAAAATCGATTGATATTGATGAAACAACAGGTAGAGTCATTGAAGCTGAAGAAGAAACAACAGGAAAGGTTATTGAAGTGCAGGAGCCAGAAACTACTGCTAAAGCAGCTGAAGAAGAAGAAACCACTGGTAAACCACTTGAAGAAGAGCATCCAGAAACCACTGATAAACCACTTGAAGAAGAGCATCCAGAAACAACCGGCAAAACTGTTGAGGTTGTCGAAGCTGAAACAAGCAAACCAAATGAAGTTGAAGAACCAGAAACCACTGGAAAACCAACTGAAGAAGAAGAAAAAGAAACTACAGGCAAACCACTTGAGGAAGAACAACCAGATACAACAAGTAAATCTGTTGATACTGTTGAAGCTGAAACGAGTAAACCAGCTGAAGAGGAAGAGCTTCAAACAACCAGCAAGACAGTTGAAGTTGTGGAGGAAGAGACCACAGGAAGACCAGTTGTTGAGGATGAAACGACAGTCAAATCTATTGAAACAGAAGCAGAACCACCGAAACATCCAGAAGAAGAAAAAGAAGAAACAACCAGTAAGCCAAGTGAAGCTGAGGAGCCAGAAACTACTAGTAAAGCAGGAGAAGCTGAGGAACAAGAAACCACTGGAAAACCACTTGAAGAAGAACATCCAGAAACAACCGGCAAAACTGTTGAGGTTGTTGAAGGTGAGACAAGCAAACCAATTGAAGTTGAAGAACCAGAAACCACTGGAAAACCAGCAGAAGAAGAAGAAGAAAAAGAAACTACAGGCAAACCACTTGAGGAAGAACAACCAGATACAACAAGTAAATCTGTTGATACTGAAGCTGAAACAATTAAACCAGCTGAAGAAGAAGAGCTTCACACCACCAGCAAGACAGTTGAAGTTGTGGAGGAAGAGACCACAGGAAGACCAGTTGTTGAGGATGAAACGACAGTCAAATCTATTGAAACAGAAGCAGAACCACCGAAACATCCGGAAGAAGAACATATTGACACCACAAGCCAGCCAATTGATGTTGAAGCGGCTGAAACTACTGGAAAACCACTTGAAGATAAAGAAACTCAAACAGAAAAAGTGGAGCAAATGCCATCAGCAGAAGAAACTACAAGCAAAGCAGAAATTGATGAAGCAGAAACAACAGAGAAACCAATCGAACACGATGAACCACAAACAACAGGAAAACCTTCTGAAGTTGAAGAGGCTGAAACAAAGAAACCAGAGGTTGAAGGTGAAATGGATACAACAGTTAGAACTGTTGAAGAAGAAGAAGCTGAAACCAAAAAACCTGAAGACAAAGAAGAAGTTCCTGTCATTGTCCCTGAAGGAGCAGAGACAACGCATAGACCTGCGATTGACATCGAGGACAGACTTGACGCTGAACAAACTACTGCTGGTAAAGTTGATGTCGACGTCAGCGGAGAAGAAACAACATCTAAACCTGTTGAGTCTGATGAAACTACTGAAAAACCAATCGATCATGACTTACAAGCAACTCAGCGACCAGATGATGACATTCAAAAACAAGTTGATCATGATTCTCAAGTTCCACAACATCCTGAAGAAGAGACATACACCACTGATGCATCAATTAAACAACCTCCAGGTGGCTACCCTCAACCTACATTCCCAGCATACGATGAAGATTACACAGAAGAAGATGAAGATCCAGCTCAGTTTGGTCCCGGAACTTGTCGATATGGTGGAAAACTTTATGTTTCAGCTCAACAAATTCCACGAGATGATCCTTGCGACTTTTGCTTCTGCTTCCGTAGTGACATTATTTGCTTGCAACAATCATGTCCACCACCAATTCAAGGATGTCACGAAGAACCAATCTCTGGTTTCTGTTGTCCACGTTATGAATGTCATGTGGCAATGGCTACCGTTATGAACATTACCACAAGTACAACAACTACTACAACGACACTCCCACCTCATTTCGTGAATTCCTACAAAGGTGCCGCACGAAAGAGTGGCTGCCAAATACAGGGTAAAGGTTACAGAGTAGGTGAAGAAGTGTCGCAGTCTAGTGGGCCATGTATGCGTTGCGTGTAAGTATTTCATAAAATTTCTTTATCCATCATAAATACTTATGAATTGTATTTGCATAAATTTCAGATGCGGCGGAGATGCACAAATGAAATGTGAGCCCAAAGCTTGTAGTCCAGCTCCAATGCTTCAACAAATGATTGCCACAGCATCACAACGAAGAAGAAGATAAAGTGATAGGAAATTTTAGTGGAAAGGCAATTGAGTTTAAGGTTTATCTTTTCGTATGAAAAGAAAAGTCGTGTTTTTTTGTTGTAAATTATTATGTAAACTTCAGAACCCGAATTATGAATGAATTATTATTTTAAATTTAAAAACTACATCTTGACAAACAATTGGAATCAATTTAAAAAAATTAAACGGGAAATGCAGTTTTTAAAAGAACAAAATGAATCTTAAAAATACCTTTGAAATTTTTTGAAAAAATCTATCTTGATGGTAAAGCAAACAAACAATCGCCGTTTTCCGCTAACGTACTAAACAAACTTATAGAAATTTTTTTTGAGGGTAGAAATTTGTGATGTAAGATATTGTAAAATTTTACCATCAAAATACTTATTAAATTATTGGCGGCATTCGATCTTGAATGAACTAGCTAAAGTTATTAAGAACAGCCTGTAAACTGCCAATTATTATTAACTTATTAATTTAAATTAATTTATTCAATATAATTTTCCTATTCTGTCTTCATTTTTTTATTTGAAATATAATTTTGGTATGTAAGTTGATAGCGGATGCTTTCAACAATCCTCACAAATTTTTATGTTGAAATTATTTCATCGATTTTGCATCTAGTCTCTCTTTAAATTGAAAAAAAATGTTAATATGCAAATGTAAAATTGAAAGCAGTAATAAGCCGATCTTGTCGATCCTAAATTTTTTTCTGATGTTTTTATTTTGAACAATCTTTATCTTATATCTGCTATTAATACATGTCATAAGCATTTAATTTCTTTATATTAACTACCTACTCAACATTGAATGAAAGTCTGATTGTTTGATTTACTGAAATATTTGATTCGCTTTCTTGAACATTCAGATATGTATTTCATAAACTTTAGTTATGTTTCCTTTCAATTTCCAACCTCTTACTTATGTATACCTGGAACGTTTAACGAAACTCTAATTTAATAAACAAAAAAAAATCAAAACACAATTTCTTATGCCATAATCAACGATTTTGTTTTAAAAAAGAAATAATTAAGAACAGGAGAGCGTTCAATTTAGCATATGAAAAATTTAGAATATTCATTGATATGCAAAATTAAAAGAAAAAAGCGATTGAATATGATGTCGATTGAGCCGAGAAATAAAACGCGTAATTTGATAATAAAAGTAATTGTTAAGAATTAAGTGATCATAGGTTATTTTGTAGTTATTTATCCTTAACTATCAGAAAAATGAAATTTTCAAAATTGAAATTTTATGTTTAAGTTATCAGGCATCGTTTTTGGAAAAACCTATGAAAGAAAATTTCTGCCCATTTTAGGAATAGTTCAATGTCTCATCTTGTTATGAATTATTGTGAGTCAAAAGCATCGATTTAAAGATAAACAACTTGTGCATTCGAAAAGAGAGACATTTTCCGCCTACAAATCTTTTGCTTCCTTACAATAGCTCATAACCAAAACAGAGACTGTATGTGAAATCTTTTAATTTGTACTTTAACTCTAAGAGGATATTTTTGTTTAAGTGTCCTTTTATACGAAAAAAAAAATAATAAAAAAATAATAAAACGGAAATTATCTTAGTTTGAATAAATTTTCAGGAGCTTTCAATGTTTTTGATTTCAATGCTGATGATTTATGGCATAGAAAACATTGAAATTGTAATGTTTTGTTGAATTAAAACATTGAAATTTTGAGAAACTGCTTTACCGACATTTTAACTTTTTTTTCTTCATTCATCATGCCCAAGAACGCTTGTTGACAACTAAAGTAGAGCAATTTGAAAGGCAATTAAAAATAATTTCTTTGAGATTTACACAGTAAAGAATAATTTATTTTTATTATTTATCACAGTATAAATTATACATTTTTAGGAGACTTTTTCTTATTTTTCTCTTATATAGCAAAATTAATTTGTTCTGAATTCTCCTTAATTATTCTTGTCTTTTCATTGCACATCTCAAAAAAAAGCTTTTCCACTTGATACATATTTTTAGTCGACTGATATGAAAGAAGACAAACATAAAAGCTCACAAAATACATACAATAATGGAAAAAGATTATTTGGCAAAGTTTTTTTTATGATTTGTAATCATACTTTGGTTTGTCTTATATAATGTAAGAAAGCGTTAACGGCTTCTGTTAACGGCTTTTGTAAATATGTTGGTTGGACTTTTTTCTTTTACCAAACTTCACATTTTTCCTTTGGATTCATTGGAGAGCCAAGAGGGCAATTAAATTCCTTCGAAAAATCAGGAAGATTTGATAGAGAACCAATAACTCGGAAATTAGGTGGACTATGTGGATCTTTCTCAATTTGAAGGTTTATCGTTTCATCTGTTATTGAAGAACACCAAACCTGAAAAGAAAACCGATTATAATTAATTTGATAAAAATGAATTGAGGTTGTTAAACAAACTTGTGCAAATGCAACGAAGAAAAGCTGTCGTTGTGTCATATTTAGACCAGGTAATGGAAGTGTATCAGATGGTCGCAAATTCCTTTTCGATTGCAGATAAGCATGATATGCCGATTTTAATCCACTGAAATTCGAAATGTAATGAAATTACAAACATTTCATAATTTATTAATGTTTACCCATTATCAGCAATATTTTCCCCAAGTGTTTGCTTTCCATTTAAATTCTTTCCATTGATTTTGTAATTTCCATATTGTTTCACCTTAAATCAAATCAACATTCAACTCAATTCTGATTTCTTGAACAAAGTAAATATCTACTTACAAAGCAATCAGTAAGTGATTTGAATTTGTTGATTGTTTTGTCATTCCACCATTGATGTAAATTTCCGTACTTATCATATTCTCGACCTTGATCATCAAACGCATGAGTAATCTTTAAAATGAAAGCAAAGTTATTATAGAATTACAAACTGATTAAGTGAAGTTTACCTCGTGTCCAACTACTACTCCAATTCCTCCGTAATTCAAGCTTTTCGGATTGTTGAAATCAAAGAAAGGCATTTGCAAAATGCCAGCAGGAAAGACGACTTGATTCTTAGTCGGAGTATAATAAGCATTCACTGTTGGTGGTGACATTGACCATCTCGTTTTGTTGACAGGTTGATCGAGTCTCTCCAAATTTTTCTTTAGATTGTAAGTATTTAATTTTAAATTGTTCTCAAAATACTGTTTGGCATCGATATCGAGATCTTTATATTTCTCATCTAATTGAGATGGATTAAGGATGTAATCAGGAAAGCCAATCATATCAGAAATAGCATCAGCCTTGTCTTCTGCAAGAATTCTTGTTTCCTTATCCATCCATGATAATTTTCTCAAGTTTTCCTTGAAAGCTGTTCGTATCTCGTTAATCATTTCTTCAGCCTGTGGTTTTGAATCGCCATGAAAAACTTCTCGTACAAAAATCGCGCCAATTGCAAATCCCAAAACTAGAAGAACAATTTAAATTAATTAAAGATTATTAATTTTTAAGGATTTTAATTACCATTGCTTGTGTCAGTGACACAATATCTCCAAGGTTCTTCACCTCCATCCGAACCAATCAAAGCTTTCCTCAAATTCTTGTAAGCATCACGAAATGCTTTCGATAAGCATGCAGCAAAATTGCGAACAGTTTGCCAAACCAGATAATTGTGAAGAATTCTGGAATGTGGAAAATTTTCGTATAAATCTCTGAGACATAATCAAATAAGTCAACTCACATTTTTCCATTATCCGATCTTGTGTAATTGTTGACAAGCAACGTGAGATTCTTTAAATATGTTGGCGCATACACGACGACCTTTTCCTTGTCCGATATCTTCCTGTTAACAAGTCTAAATGCATCTTCGAAATGATCTCTCCAATTAATAAAAGGCGCTAAATCTTGAAGTTCTGTAAGTGTCATTAAGTTGTAAAGAGATTCTTCGTCACGACGATCTTCATTTGGAATTGTGATTCCAGCTAAACGAGTCTCAAAGTCAATAACTTCCTTCATTTGCCTTCTTGTATCGTTTTTATTTGTTGCTCCTAAAAGAATTCCTATTTTCGTCATATATTCCAAGTAAGCAACCAAAATCTTCTCATGCTGTGCCGTTTTGTTAATATAGTTGTCACGTGTTGGCAATGTCAATCCACCTTGGTCAATTTGAATTATATGTTTGGATGAGTTTCTGTCATCTTCACCCACTGCCCATCCGAATAAGCCGCCCATGTTGTATGTGTTGTGAAGCTTCTGCAAGACCTTTTGAAGTGACCATTTAGTTATGTTAAAGTTTATATTTGTCACATTCCATCCTCCAATATCTTTCAATAATGACATCATGGGCTTTGATCCCAACTTTTCCATTATCTCATCACTATCCATACAACTTTCATAATACATTTTGGCTTTCTTTTCAGCTTCTGACTTAAATTCGGTATAATTTCTCTCCAATACATTCTTTACGACTAATTGATTCTGTTGCTCTAACTTTCCAAACGTTCCCCACATTGATTTTCCATCAGGAATCGGATTGTTTTTTATCCATTGATTACACGAGTAAGCGTAAAAGTCGTCACATCTTAAACAAATAAGATTATAGCTAAGTGGCAATTAAAATACTTTTTTCTTCATCGACTTACGGATTAACTTTATCATCAATTGACTTCAATATTTCGCTAGCAGCAAATACACAATGTTTGTCTAAGCATGGCATTTCTAAGAAGAAAAAGAAATCTTTCATTACTGATACAAATCTTACGATTCAATGATCAATTTAAACAGGAATAATTTCTCAATGATGTTTTGAATTTTGCTTGAGCAAATCTTCCATTCGCTTGTTACCTATGAAAGGATGCTGTTTGACATGTAATATTCTAGTTTCTGTCTCGAATTCTTTCAGTGATACGACAGCAAGTATGGCACATAGAATGAACAACACTAATGTGATGATTAAAAGATATTTCTCCAATTTACTACGACGATCCCATAGCGACGGAAAAATGCTCTGTAAGGAAAGTTTATCAATAAATGGAAAAATGTCGAGCATCTGTTACCACAAATTTATTTCTACTCACCCTATTTGCAAAACGTATGTGCATATTAGGACTGGTACGAACCTCGTTGAGATGAATAGAACCAATGCTGCTTGTTTCCTCGTCAGCAAAATCAGTTTGCTTATAACGAGTCATCTGTATGCGAGAGAAAAGGAGAAGAAGAAGAAAGTTTTATCCTTTCAATATTTAATGAGAGTAACAGAACATTGCAGATGATTTGAGATGAAAGCAATTTACATAATTGACCTACTCCACTGTTTCTGTTTGTACCACCAAACAATGTGCACACTGTGAGACAATGCGCTACGATGTGAATGCCGCTCATGAGATAAGCGCGGTTTATTCTTGAACAATCATTTACATGAGTAAACAACGAGATAAGAGCTTCGCGAGAATTACTTTTCATCTCAAGCAAGTGAGAGAATACACAACACAGTCACTAAATTAAATTAAAGTGAGTAATTGTGAGTAAGCAAAAAAGAAAAGCTTCAATTTCATTTCTTCCAAACTGTTTCACATCGTAAACGAAACATCTCGTTTTAATAATTTTCATGAAAATTTCTAAAATTAAAAATTTTTATCAAAAATATTTGGAATCGTAATTTGTACACGTTTAATTCACTAGGATTGTTGGTAAATATTTACATAAAGAAGTCTCAATTTCAACAACGCACAAACTCATGGCAACAAGTAATAAAAGAAATCTTAGCAAACTCTGACGTAAATCCATCTTATCTTTATCGTTAAATTAATATTTTCTTTCCTTGGAAAATTAAACCTTCGTTTTTGTATTTTGTTATTTCAAACTCTTCTAATTCAATTTTAATGACTGAATAACGTTTTTATTTTAATGCTCTAATGCGGGTCACATTGTTGATAATTTGAATTCGATGATGAACTGTCAATAACAGATTTCATGTTTAATTAATTTTTAAAGATTACAACTTTTTAACTTTGTTATTCACTGAGGAAGATCTTTTCATCGCATTAATATCCGAAAGAATAAAGAATCATTATTAATGAATGGAAAACCGAAATTTATGAATCGCTTTCCTTGACATTGCCGACGAAATGAGAATGAATAAGAAGCGATAAAAAATCGATAATTTGTCACAGAGTTTTTTCATTTCATCCATATTGCGATGTTATTCGTTATCAGTAACAAGTATCACTAACAACAACCAACAATAACTTGAATTAAACTTCTAAATTTAATTATTTTTACAACATTCACCTCAAAAGTCATGATGATTTCCAACTTTTTCCAATTCTTTGATTTACAAGTTGCTAAGTCCACCAGTAAATATTTTTTCAGCTTTCATGAATTTTTAAATATTTAATTAAATTTCAATTCATTTCCTTTTCATAATGATTGATTTGTAAAAGTTTCCATTCTAATAAATATTCATTTTTCTTAAATTTTCTATCACAAACACTTTTTTCTTCTCTATTCCGATTCTAATGTAAGAAATTTCCTTTTTTCGCCCTTTCACATCCCAATCTTTGTAACAAACTGAAAAAATTCCCCTTCGATCAAGGATTTTTTTCTTCCGCTGTGAGATGAAATTCTCTACGTTTGTTATGTTTTTATAAGAACAACAACAGTTGACAGCCGGATCGCATTACGCAAGATTCTCATTTCGCTCCTTTTGTAATGTTTCTTTCAATGGCAGGGGGTGTAAAAAATATTCAGATGATTGTAGACAAGTGAAGCAAAGGAAAATTCAAAGAATTTCCAAACCCTGTTTTGAGAGAAAATTCTTGAAATTCTCCAGGAAATATTGTAACAAAATTGAGAACGCACATTTATCTAAATGAGATTTTATTTCATTTTTCAATTCTCGAGGATTTTAGTTATCATATCTCTTGAAATTTAGATCACGTTCAACTTCCACTTCAACTTCAATAGACAAAGTGCGGCATTTCAATCAGACGATAGACGTTTTCCATATGGCACAACTTACGAATCAAAATGCAATTTTAAAACATAAAATCATAAGATTTTGTGATGAAAGAGTGAAAATGTTTTTCTACCGATTTAAATAAAGTGATGAATGATTAATGTTTTTCACAGATTATTGAAATAATAACACAAACAAAAAAAAAGTTTTAAATCTTTCTAAAATCTATTTGATTAATAGCGGCATGCTTTCATCATTAATCTGTTTAATATTATTCGTTCTTGTAAGTAATATAAAAATACATTTTCGCTAGAACAATAAAATTAATCTTCCGTCACTTTTATCTGTTGAAAAATGTTTATGCAAAAAATATGCGGAAAAGTTTACAAGCGGCTATAATTCTTTTACTCGTTTAATAATGAAAATGAAACATGTGATTGATACTTTCACTAACACTCATAAAACATAACTTTTCATTATTTATAAAGAGCGTGGAAATCGATTTTTATGAATGCACTAAATTTTCATTAACTTATAAGTCTTACTTTGAAATTGTTAGGGTTGATAGTAACTTTTTGTATGAAACTTCTTTAATCACAGACTTCGGGAAACTATAAAAATAAATTTTTTAAGACTTTTCCCAACCGCAAGGATTGAACTGCGATTGACTATTGAAGTAGAGAGAGAAAACAACTGTTATGAAAATGTGAAAATTTCTCATAAGAGAATCTTTGAATATATTTTGCTATTGCGCAATGAAAACAACATCAAAAGAAAATTTTAATGTTTTATCAAAAGAAAATTTTAATGTTTTATCAAAGTTTAAAACATCCAGCGGTGAATGGAGAAACAACAAAACATTGAAGGGAAACATTGAGAAAACATTGAATTCATACTGCTTTTCATGACGATAATTTTTATTTCATATTTGAATGATTTATCATTACAAAAAATAATTTTTGTTGGATTCTATTTTAAAAATTTTAACTTTAATTTAGTATTTCATTCTCAAACACTGGACAGATAGTTGAACATGTCCTTCTGTGTCACAATCGCAAAAGATTTTTTTCCCATCGAATTATTTTGATTCTCTTCTTCTGAGAAAAATAAAATTTTTAAATTTTTAAATTAATTAATCAATAATTTACTTACGTTCATCATTATTCTCACAGCAAGCAACAACGACGAAAGGTTCTTTTTCTAAAATTCTTGAAAGTCTTCCAACATTAGTTTCGCAATTCACTTTTACAAACTTTTTAAATAAAGCTTTTTGAATTTGATCGGTGTTGTTTAACGATGTATCCAACATTTTGTTCATTAGAAAGTTGACTGTTGCAATACCTTCAAGATCCCCTTTTTCATTAACAATTGGTATTTGTTCGACATTTTTGTTCTTCATGTTTTGTATCACTTCTTGGCATGTTGATGTTGTTGGTAAAATCAGTTGATGTTCCTTAATTTCAGCAATCATATCTGAAACTTTGCGATCCCACCATGAATGAAAATGAATGTTCAACGATTCTTTCAAGTTTCTTGCTTCCATCCATTGATCAACAACGAATTTTGTCATATAGTTACGAATGTTATCGGGACAAATAACGACGCATGTTTGATCTTCTCGTAGCTCTTGAGCGACTTTTAAAGCAACAGACATTGCGGCACCTGATGATCCACCTGCAAAACAATGAATTTGATCAATTTGAGAAAGAAAAATTATTAAAGGATTTACTAACCACATAGAAAACCTTCTTCACGAATTAACCTTCGTGATATTGGAAGTGCCATTGCATCGTTTGATTTCACCCATTGGTCAACAACAGAATGATCAAGAACTGTGGGAATGAAATCATATCCAATTCCTTCAACATCATAAACAACGACATCAGAATTGTTCAATGATTCAGGACGTGCTAAGATCGATCCTTCAGGATCAACAGCAACGATCTTGCAATCAGGACAAACTTCTTTGATTTGTCTTCCAACTCCAGTTACAGTTCCACCAGTTCCAGCACCCAACACAACCATGTCAACTTTATTGTCAAGTTGGTAAAGAATTTCAGCTCCAGTTCCATCGTAATGTGCCAATGGATTGCCAGAATTTGTATACTGATTTAAAATGACAGAGTTGGGAATTTCTTTTTGCAATCTCTGTGCAACTGCAACTAATGAATCAGGTTCATTGAACTTTGCTTCAGTTCTTGTTCTGACGATTTCAGCACCAAGTGCAGTTAAAGTGTTCACTTTCTCATCTGAATTCTTTTCGGGAAGCACAATAATGCAACGGTAGCCACGAACTGCACTTGCCATTGCTAGTCCTATTCCTGTATTGCCAGATGTTGGTTCGATAATTGTTGACACTCCTGGAGTTAATAATCCTTTATCTTCTGCATCTTGTATCATCCTGTAACCGATTCTATCTTTCACTGATCCACCAGGATTAAGAAATTCACATTTGGCGTCTAAAATTAGACAAAAGTTTTAATAAAAGTTGAAATACAATTTTATCGATGACATTTCTTACACATTTTGCATTTGATTCCAAGTGATTGCGGTACATGATTAAGCTTTACCAATGGCGTCATGCCAATCACTTCCAAAATGTTGTCAAACAATTTTGGTCTTTCTTTGCTGCTGTTATTCCATAGAAATAAAAACATTTGATAAAAAAATAAGTCTTTTCATTATGATATTATTTCTTATCAGTTAATTAAAACTGAATTAATCATTTGAGGGCAAATTTCAGTCGTAGGACTTACAAAGATCGCTTCGAATGTGGTGATGGTTGGCTATTGTTATTAGGATCCCAAGTACATTTCGATGGTAAGTCAGGATAAACAAAGTCAGGCTCCAAGACTTTTGGAATATCAGTGATGGCTTTGAACTGAGTATGATTTCGACAATTTTCAATTTTTCCGTTTGATTTTCCGTTTTCCATCTTTCACTTTAACTATTTACAAAAATAAAAAAGATTTAACCTTCTGAAATCCACAGGTAAAAAGATTTTTTAGATCTAATCACAACGAAAGGCGTTAGTTGACTGAACTCGCATTTCATTTTAAACATTTATAGAATTTATTTTTACATTCACTACTATGTTGAGAAAAAGCTTTCCTTGTAACGGCAATACGTGAATGGTGTTAACAACGCAATATTTTTATATGTTGAGTTTCTATAAATGTTCACTCATCGTCACTTACCACATGACCTAACTTACGAATAGAAAACAATAGTTGAACAACTGAAAACCGCATTACATTTAAATGCCACAGAAATAGTTCAGATTTTGGAGATGCCAACAGCTGCACAAGGCACAATACGAGAATTTTCTATTAAAGAGATTAATAAGAAAAAGAAGTTTCGCAGTGTTTACGAAACTTCTTTCGTCATCTCCTTCGGATGTTACAACATTGAAATGGAAAATATTTCAATTTGATTTTTCTTTTCGTGCCTTTATATTCTGTAGTCGTTCGATGATCACGTTATAAAACATCATACAAAACAGACTCATCTGTTCAAAAACAGATGTTTGTGTTTACTGAGACACACCTCGAGAACTCTTTTCGATATTCATGACTCACATTTGGCTCAAAAGTTTAATTTTATTTGATCTTTTATAAAAATTTCCATTAAAATATTAAGACATAAGTAAATTTTGAAAATATTATTGTTAGTTAGTAATTTACTTCAAGTATCGCAAAATCAAAGATTACTTAAATGTCTAGATATCTATCTAATTGATTGATGATTGTTTTTTAATGGAACATTCAAGCTTTAAATCATTATCGATGATTTTTTTTTTTTGATGAAAGAAAACAAAGTTTTACACTTGATCCGACTTGAGATAACGACGTTGAAGAAATGATAAGAAAATTTCAATCTGATTAATTTTCGTAAGATTTTTAAAAAATAACAATAAATTAAGCATAGAAAAATTGTTATCAATTATTCTTATCTACAAATAGGAGTTCCCTAGTTGTATTATTTAAATAATCAACAACTCAGAATTTCTGTTTCTTTTGTTGCACATCCATAACGAAGTTGATATGTAAAAAAGTATGATAAATTTACAGTTTTTTCATCTGAAAACAAATTGACGTCTTATTTAAGAATGAGTTCATGATTTCCATTCCAGTAACCTTAATCTGAGTGAAGTTTAAAAATCTGGATCATGAATTCTTTCTTTTTACGCTCGTAGTTTGATTCTGGAAATAAAATTTGAAGAGTTTTGATTTACTGAAAATTAAGAAATATCAAAAATGTCTGAAATAAAATTCTTCAACACCGTCAAAGTTTTACATGGAAGTTTTGGAACCTTTTTTTTATTTATCTTTTCTTATCAAAAGAAAAGCTTTCACCTAGAAACAAGTCAAATGTTATAATTTATCTGCCAGCATCATCAGTTTTAACGCAGTTAACTACGTTAGAGCAAATACTCAGGTGATCTTCATTAATGAGAAAAACGTGCGACCGTCCTTGAAAAGCTGTGTTTATCATGTCAATGTTGTTTTCCCTTTTTTCAGTGGAATATGATAAAATGATGTATTGATAACAGTTCTTATTTAATATTAATAATGAAAAAGTTATAAGATGTATTGAATAAAAATCGTCTTCCATTGATCCATGACTTTATTAAATTCTCTCTGTGTGTGAAGCCAACAGAAAGTTCATTAAGCTTAACTTAAAATATTTTTGTGATGATTCAATAAACAACAACAGTTCCCAATGCTATGTAAAGGAGTCTTTCTTGTTAATAATTAAGAGTCTTGTTGTTGGATTGATATGAATTATTATTAAAGTTCAGAATAATTCAACGACTTCTGCGTTACTAAGAGTTAATAATATTCCAGATCTTATTCAATTGCTATGCCAAATGTAGAGCGTAATTGCTATACAATTGCTTTTTAATTATTCTTTGTGGTGGAGGATCGACACATACATACTACACAAAGTTTTCCTTTTACCAAGTAATCAGAGAATTTGGTGAAAGCACTATTATAAATGATGAAAAATTGCAACTCAAATGTCAGTTGAACTTAAGACGTTGATAAATTAAGGAGTTCACGATGAGGGCGCTTACTTTTTTCCTTATTGCTGTGTTGGCAGTTGCTGTGCTTGCCACCAATAGTATGGAAACAGATCACTATTTTAATCTTTAAATTTGAATTAAATCTTATGTTGTCTATAGATAAATCTAAGTCAGAGAAAAGCAAGTCGGAAAAATCCAAGTCGGAATCAGAAAAAAGCAAGTCTGAGAAAAGCAAGTCTGAGAAAAGCAAGTCTGAGAAAAGCAAATCTGAAAAAAGCAAGTCTGAGAAAAGCAAATCCGAAAAGAGCAAATCTGAAAAAAGCAAATCTGAAAAAAGCAGATCTGAAAAGAGCAGATCTGAAAGGAGCAGATCTGAAAGGAGCAGATCCGAAAGAAGCAGATCAGAAAGGAGCAGATCTGAAGAAGGCAATAATAATCAAAGATGTCATCATAAAGCCTATGTCTGTTACCCAAAATGCGAAGCTAGATATCGCACCGTCTCGGGAGTCAAAAAAGTTTGCTTTGACTGTAAGTTTTTTTTCTTATTAAATTTGTTCATATTGTATAATTTTTATAATTTTATTTCAAAAACAGTTGGTAATGGCGACTGCGTCAGAAAGTGTGATGTCAAATATACTCGTGTTAAGGGAGATGATTATATTTGCTACATCAGTGAGTAGAAGAATGACGTCACGTAAAGTTTTAATTTTTATTTATTCATATGTTTCTCTACAGAACATCCTCTATGCCCAAAATGCTAACTGTTGAGCTGCTAAAAAAATGGAACTTAAAGACGAATGTTTCGTGAAAATTTTGTCTGAAAACATTGATTGAAAAATAAAGATTCAACCATATTTATATTTAACATTATTGCAAGCAATTTCTGGTCTTATTAATACGTTGTTGAATTACATTTTCAAGAGAATTTTCAGAGTTCTTGGATGTCTAGTTTTTTGCATTTTATAATTTCAGCTCAAACTATTTTTTTTAAAACAAATTTCGATGTTCCTTATTTTTATTAATAAAATCTTCTGGAGAATTCATTTACTTATTGTGATCTTCTATTCATATCTTGAACATTTTTAAGACACTTCCAGAACGTAGGCAGACAATTGTTTTTCAAAATACAAAAATGTGTTACTTCTGAAAAATATTTCTTTTTGTATTTATAATTTATTATTAAGTGTTGATCATACTTAAATTGAACATGAGATGAGTTTCCATAAATTTCCGAAAGCCTTTATTTAAATCTACGAAAAAGTTTTGAATAACTCTGACATTACTAAATAGATGGAGTGATAACAAGGAGATTGATGTCAACATCGAGTTACTAAGAGCTAAGATATTCTGGATAACATTGAATTGCTATTGCCAACTGTAGCACAATTTATTTAATCTACGTATCGACATACGACGTATGTGTCGGAAAATATTCAATAACAGAGATCATGGAATAATTTCGTATCAAATAATTATAAATTCTAAGATACTACAATTTAATTTTCAGTTGAACTTAAAACGTTGATAGCTCAAGAGGTTCACGATGAGGGCGCTTACTATTTTCCTTATTGCTGTGTTGGCAGTTACTGTGCTTGCCCACAAAGGTATGGAATCCGATTACAATTTTCATCTTAACATTTAAATTAAATCTTCTATTAACAGGTAAATCTAAATCAGAGAAAAACAAGTCGGAATCCGAAAAGAGCAAGTCGGAGTCGGAGAAAACCAAGTCGGAAAAATCCAAGTCTGAGTCAGAAAAAAGCAAGTCTGAAAAGGATTGTGATAAGAAGACTAAATCGGAAAAGAGCAAGTCGGAATCGGAGAAAACCAAGTCGGAGAAAAGCCAAGTCTGAATCAGAAAAAAGCAAGTCTGAAAAGGATTGTGATAAGAAGACTAAATCAGAAAAGAGTAAGTCTGAATCGGAGAAAACCAAGTCGGAGAAAAGCAAGTCTGAGAAAAGCAAGTCTGAGAAAAGCAAGTCCGAAAAAAGCAGATCTGAAAAGAGCAGATCTGAAAAAAGCAAGTCTGAGAAAAGCAAGTCCGAAAAAAGCAGATCCGAAAAGAGCAGATCTGAAAAAAGCAGATCTGAAGAAGGCAATAATAATCAAAGATGTCATCATAAAGCCTATGTCTGTTACCCAAAATGCGAAGCTAGATATCGCACCGTCTCGGGAGTCAAAAAAGTTTGCTTTGACTGTAAGTTTTTTTTCTTACTAAAATTTTCCATATTGTACAATTTTTATAATTTTATTCGTAAAACAGTTGGAAATGGCGACTGCGTCAGAAAGTGTGATGTCAAATATACTCGTGTTAAGGGAGATGATTATATTTGCTACATCAGTGAGTAGAAGAATGACGTTATTTAAAGTTTTAAGTTTTATTTATTCATATGTTTCTCTACAGAACATCCTCTATGCCCAAAATGCTAACTGTTGAGCTAACTGCTAACTGCCATCAATCTTTGGATCTATTAATAGTAGATTTTTGATTCAGGAAAAATAATAAACTTGATTGAAAGTGGAAATCATAATTGAACCACTTGTTTTTATTTTCTTAAAAAATAAAATTAAAAATAAAGATGCAAATATAAATTTTATTTGTTTACTTTTGAGATATTTCAGTTTATTAAAATTTAACGTTTCTCTATAATCATTGAACATTTTAATTGGTTATCAATTGGAAGCGAAACTAATCACAGGCGATAAAACATTTACGAAAAGTCGTCTTATCCAATGGTGTTTGTAGTGTTATCATTTTCACAACAGTCACATGATAGACTGTTGTCGATGAAAGAAGTTTAAGTTAATTAAATTATTTTCTGAGATTGCCGATAATAAAGTGAAAAAACTAATTGAAGATGCGCTACACATTAGGATATACTTTCACGGGAACACTCGTGACGTTAGCCTCATTGTGGATTCTATGGCATGTGTTGACGGGTCAGGGTGAACGAGTCTCTGTTGGATGGTTCCTTGAAACCACCAGCCCTTACATGTGGGGAACTCTTGGAATTGGTCTCGCAGTTTCTTTGTCAGTTGTAGGTGCAGCAAGTGGAATTTTTGCAACTGGTACCTCTATCGTCGGCGGGGGTGTTAAAGCTCCAAGAATCAAAACAAAGAACTTGATATCGATTATTTTCTGTGAAGCTGTTGCAATCTATGGACTCATCACTGCGATTGTCTTAGCAGGTGTTCTTGACACATACTCTTCAGAGAAATTCATGGAAAATGAAAGAGTTCGAAGTGACAATTACCTTGCTGGTCATCTCATGTTTGGAGCTGGAATTGCAGTTGGATTGGTCAATTTATTCTGTGGTCTTGCTGTTGGTGAAGTTGGATCAGGTGCAGCTCTAGCTGATGCAGCAAATGCAGCACTTTTCGTGAAAATTTTGATCGTTGAGATCTTTGGATCGGCTATCGGTTTATTTGGACTCATTGTCGGTATTTACATGCTAAGCAAAGCTTCAATGGGTGACACCAATTAAAAGTGAACCAACTTTTGATATTTTTATTGATTTTTAATCAGATTGATTGCATAGAAAACATCATAAGAGATGAAGAAATTTTGTTTAAAATTGAATAATCAAAAGTGTAAATAAAAGGAGAAGTTACAATTCATATCAGCTGACTACTTATCTTACCAAATTTTAAATGACAGCTTGTCACCAACAACTAAAATTGGTTTTGGTTATTTCAGATTGATAATGTTGTGAACACATGATGAGAGACATTTAAAGTAGATATGAGTCATATTAAAAACGATTCAAAATTTTATTAAAACTTTTATTTTACAAAAACAATTTAATAATCCTTTAGAATGATGTAAAAAAAAGTTAATTAAATGCTTTTTTCTGACACTTCACAATGTTGAATAATTGTAATCTTTTTTAAGATTCTCCATCAGTTAACGTTCCATAGGATTCAGACTTCATGATGTAGTTTAAAAGGTCACGTTGTGTGACTATCCCAATGATAATTTCACGAGTGACAGTTTCGCCGTTTGCATCTGAAAATATTTTAATTAAATTAAAGTTTAAGAGTAATTCTCAACTTACATTCTTTCTGCGATTGTGTCACTAACACATAAGGATCCTTCTCTAAAATTCGTGACAAACGACCAATTGACGTATTTAAATTAACTTTTGTGAATTTTTTAAAGACAGCTTTATCGATCGTGTCAGTTGCCTTCAGATTAGCATTCAACATTTTGTTGACAAGGAAATTTATTGTTGCCATTCCTTTAGCACTTCCATTACGATCAATCACTGGGATTTGATCAATGTCTTCATTATGCATGATGTCAATGACCTCCTGACAAGTGACATTCTCAGTTACAGTTAATGGCGGTCTCAAATGTAAATTGGAAACTTTAATGTTCCACCATGAATGACTTTCAGTGTTAACAGATTCTTTAAAGTCTCGCGCTTCCATCCAATTGTCGACAACAAATTTCGTCATATAATTGCGAATGTTATCGGGAAGAATGACGACACAATTCTGATCTTCACGAAGTTCTTTAGCAGCCTCAATTGCAGCAGCCATTGCAGTTCCACTGGATCCACCTAGAATTTTTTTTTTAATTACATAAATGTGATTTATGCCTTCAACACAAAACAAATTTCTTACCACATAAGAAGCCTTCTTCTTTGATAAGTCGACGGGCCATGGGTAGAGCTGTTTGATCATTCGATTTCACCCACTTGTCAACAATGCAATGATCCAAGACAGTTGGAATGAAGTCATATCCGATCCCTTCAACTTCATACATTGCTACTGATGATTCATTCAATTCCACTGGACGAGCGAGAATGGAACCTTCAGGATCAACACCCACAATGGTACACTCAGGACATTCTTCTTTGATCTTCCTACCAATACCAGCAACTGTTCCACCAGTTCCCGATCCCAAGACAATCATGTCGACTTTATTGTCGAGTTGGTAAAGAATTTCCGCTGCAGTTCCATCGTAATGTGCCAATGGATTGCCACAATTCCGGTATTGATCAGGAATCCACGAGTCAGGAATTTCCTTTTGCAATCTCTGCGCAACAGCAATCAGTGAATCAGGTTGATCAAAAGCTGCTTCTGTTGGTGTTCGAATGATTTCTGCTCCAAGTGCTTTCAATGTGTTGACTTTCTCGTCTGACATTTTTTCTGGCATGATAATGATGCAACGATAGCCTCGAACTGCACTTGCCATTGCCAGTCCAACGCCAGTGTTCCCTGAAGTCGGTTCAATGATTGTTGATATTCCCGGCTTCAAAATTCCTTTTTCTTCTGCATCTAACACCATTCGATATCCAATTCTATCTTTCACCGACCCTCCTGGATTTAAAAACTCGCATTTTGCATCTAGAATTGTTACAATAGTTTTGATTACATTTGCTAGCCAACCTGTCAACTTGTTGACTTACACATTTGACATTTAATGCCCATTGATTGTGGAATATGATTAAGTTTCACAAGTGGAGTCATCCCAATAGCTTCAAGTATGCTTTTGCAAACCTTTGGACGTTCTTGACTGTGAAAACAAAACGAAGATTAAGTTTAATGAACGTCACAAACATTATAATTATCTGTTATCAAAATCATAAAATTTATGTTCCATCTGCTTATTCAAATTCATAATGACGAGCGATTTCTATTTCGAACATTATTAAACGAGTTGGTATTTGATTAGGCATTATGACTCTGTTATCAATGAAGTATGTCTAAGTATATCAAATAATGTTATCAAAAGACTTCTACATTCATTTTCAAGGTCGGGATAATTTTAATACTTACAATGGTCGTTTTGTGTGTGGAGAGACTGACTGTTCGCCTTTGACTTTACTCCATATGCATTTTGAAGGGAGATCTGGTCGAACGAAGTCAGCCGGTAGAACGTTTGGAAGATTTTTAAGGATTTTCGACGGACATAATGGAAGATTTCCATTAGAAAGCGGCTCGTTAGACATTTTGTGGTATCTAAAAAAATGATGAAGAAATTTAATAAGACTACAATAAAAATAAGAGGCCCGTTGAAATGTTTTCAATTCAATTTTCACATCAATGTGTTAGTTTTGTAATGTTTCTCATCTTATGCTAAAACATGCTTCATAGATTTTCATTCAATTACTTCTTGAATTAAATTTACTTCCAAGAAATCTTCTAAATGAAAATTTCTAAAATATTGACAAGCACTTACTTCAGTTAAAAGAATTAAACAAAATTCAACTGAATTCTTAAACAAGTTCTGAATAACTAAACTCGTGTGTCAAAAATAATAACTTTTTTTTGCTCCACGCAGTAAAACCAAAAGTAAAACTCAAGGGGCAGATCATCGGAAAAAATTGGAGGGCAAAAGCACTATTGCTGCATTGAAGCACTAGACAAATTCCAAGAAAAAGTAAACAAATTCTTGGAAAAAGGCCATTTTTCTTGAAAAGCACTAGTGATTTTCGAAGCATCACTTGGAGGCAGCGGGCAGAAGCACTACCATGATCTGCCCCTTGGTAAAACTGTGGAAAAGAGAAGAGAAGATGATGATGATGACTGAAGAACCTGTTTGATTGTGTGCATTGCAATCATTGAAGAGCTTAGAGAGATTATTGAGAGGAACAATTGAAATCAGGGGGTCATTCATGACACTGTTCATTCGACACATAAAATTAATGTAAAATAACTAAGTACAAACATGAGATGAGATTGAAGTCATTACTTATGAATTCCCCCTTGATTTAAGTGCGATTGAGAGATACTCTCACGTTCATATTGCCGACCCTCCAATTCCTACGAGAACTAAGCAAGTGCCACTTTTAATTTATTTAAAAAACAACAATAAATGAAAGGAAATAGATCGATATGCATCAAAACGCATGTGATAATTGACAAAAATATCCAAAAGCTTAGAAGGAAGCATTTAAAGAGACAATAACTTCAACAAGTGTATTCGTGACCGAATGAAAACACGAAATGGAAACAAGAACAAAACAAAAGTCGAAGAAAATGAAATTTTCATCAAAACCAGTTATTCAATTGTCTTTCTTTTGAGTATATCTGCTCTGTTCTCGAAGGAAAGCAACAACATTAATTTTTATTTCTTAAGATCTGCTGTTTACATTGACTTTGAATAGAAAGCATGCCTTGATGTTCTCTAAGATTTGATTATCTACAATCTTTTGTAGTCTTAAAGAATGTTTTGGATTGTTAACTTTTATTATTGTTGATCACTGTAATAGTTTGAGAAAGTTGCAAGAAATAATAATAACAATAAACTTTGTTTATGTTTTATACAAAACATTTTATTCACAACATGATTTGTGATAGAAATTAAGATCACTTTTATGATTTCATACTTAACACTGTGTAACTTGATTAAATTAAGAAGATATTTTAATCCCCAGTAAAAGAAAATTATGTGTGTTAATGTTACTTTATAAAAAAATTCATAATTTTAATGCTGGTTGCGATTCGATTACTGTAACAGAAGCCCTGATTTCTTCGACGATATTTGGATTTCTTTAACATAAAAAAATGCCATTGTGGATCATGGAAAGTTTCCTATTCAACTTCATCTAAGAAGAAAAGTGTGAAAGCTTCTCATCTTAATTATTTACGCATTCTTTGAAGATGCTTAGATTTTAAAAAAGTAAACAACCACTGATAGACACATATAAAGATTGATAATGTAACTAATGTAATGAAGAATCGCTCGGGTTGGTTGGCGAACGGGATAAACTGCGTAAAATATTGAATGGAGAATTCTTGTGACTCCAATAATTCTCACCAACCATGAAGCGACAGTCTTATGTGGTTCAGTAAATATGAAGAACAATCCAATTATGAGAAATGGAATGACATTCTCCAAGTCATTTAAATGCGCCCTCCGACATCTTTCCACATCTTCATGTGTTTTCACTTCAAAATTTTTACTAAGCGCGCAATCTTCAGGGTTAGCCACCGCCTGAAAAGCAACAACAAACATGATGTTATTTAATCAATTAATTAGTAAAGTATCTAATTTCAATACTCACTTTATTTTTACGACGATTATAAACGGTCAACGCAGCCATTAAAAGTGTTTTAATTATTAAAATGCCACACCATGTAACATACACGCGAAACAAGTCATTATTGAAATTCAACACTTCAAACACGGTCATCGTGAATGAATTTAAATGGTAATTTCCGGATTCTTAAAGAAACTTTCCTTTTGTACTGTAAGAACTCTCAAAATGTGTTAACGTTACACCACGAAATCAACCGCACTGTATGAAGCAACAAGTGGTTATGCCGCGGGATGGAAAAATGCTGTTATGAGCTAGTAAAAGAAACCGTCAGTCAAGTTTTATTTTTGATTCTTTTTTCTTCTTTTATTCAATTTTTAATGTTATTGTTGGTTGTGAAGAAGAAAAAATACTACGAAAGAATGGAAAAGCAATTTATGTAAATAGAAACGAGTTCTTCGAGTTCGACGAAACTAGTAAAAATTAACTTAAAATTTTGACTATTTGTTCTGAAATTTTGTGTGAAGAAGTCTTCTAATACTAATTAACAGAAATGTTGAAAAAAAAAAAAAATGAGTGTTGAAACACTCAACAAATGAAGATCTTAATGGGCTCAAAACTTGTTTTGTCAAAAGTTTTGAATTTAAATGCGAACGAGTTTTGAAACTGAGGAATGTTTAACGTTCTTTGACTTGCTTTTGGGAGAATCTTTGAGACGATAAAAATCAATAATTATGACATTCATTAGTTTGCATGATGGTTAGTTAGAAAGAGAATTGAATGATTTTATTAACAGCCAGCGTTAGCATCAATTGCTTTGTCTATTACTGAAACTGTTAAGAAAATTATTGAAACTCTAGACAATAATCTATTGAAGCATAGAAAATATTAATGTGATGACCTCAAAATAAATACTTAAACTCATTTAGAAATAAGTTGAGGCTAGACGAGTCGAGGGATTTCACTTAAATTGCTGTTCATCAATCTCCATTATTCTGAAATTAATTAATTGAAGATAGATTTCTAATCCATGAAAATAAAAGAAATAATTTAGTTTTGTGGTTGAAATGAATCTCACTCGAGTATTTTATTTCATGATAAATTGAGGATGAGTAAAATAAAATTAATTAAAAAATTACATGAAAAGAAATTTATTTGCTTAATAAATACTCTGAGTGCGTCATAATTTCTATACGACGAAAGCTTTATAACGGACAATTATGAATTATGATTATTATAAATGAAACTCAAGTTTGTTACAAATAAAATTAAATTTTGAAGAATGCGACGATTGATGCAATTATCATGAATAATGTAATCAAATAGCATACGATGAAGCAAATTCCTCTAGCTGGTTGACGAACAGGGTAAATAGCATAAACCTGCAAATTGTAAATATTCTTTGACATGTTCTGGATGAATCAATTTTGAATGAATTAAAACTTACAATTGTGTGGACGATACGAACAAGAACAGCGATGCGGAAAAGCCACAAAGCTAAATCTACGTTTGGTTCTGAACATACGAAGAACAATCCAGCAATCAAAAACGCGGGAATATTCTCCAAATCATTTAAATGAGCTCGTCTAACTCTTTCAACATCTTCATCTTGCTTCACTTCTGAATTTGGACGCACACCAATATCTTCGGGGTTCGCATAAGCCTAAGAAATTGAATTAATTGAATAAATCTTTTTAATTTAAATATTCTCGTCACATACGCCTTTTCTGAAACGTTGAACACCCGTCAATAAACTCATCAAAAGCATTTTAATCAACAGTAATCCACCCCAAGTAATGAAGCCACGAAACACTTCATTGTTGAAATCCAAAGCGTTCATTACAGACATTTTTCTTCCAAAAGAAAATAAAATAATTTATTTAAAAAATGCACAAATTTCTACTACTTCCGATAGATTCAAAAGTTCTTTTACAACTGAACTGTAAAGCAACATAACAAGTGATGTTGAATGAGAATAAACGAAAGCAAGAAGCATAAAAATCGTGTAACAATGTTCGTTATATCCACGCTTGTTTGACGATCAACGGAATGTTGAGTAAAAATAGATTTCAATGATGATAATGATGGTGAGTGTGATGACGATGACGATTCTCAAGTGTTTTTTAATGATTCTTTCATTTTCTAACTTTCGTCACAAACACAAACTTAAAAACATTTCAACGCACACGATAAAAATATTTCAATTACTGATAAGTTGTTGATTGTCACATGGAATGAGTCAAAATTCAAAGTTCTTTGTGAAAAATTAATTAAGATGTCAATTTTAGATGTTTTGAATGCTGACAATGCTTCATTTCGTGTATTTGTAACATGGGGAGGCTTTTTGTTGATTAAAATGTTGTTCATGTCAATCTTAACAGGCATTCAGAGAGGACGAAAAGGTGTACGTAGAAATCAATTAAAATAATTAATGAAATAATCAGATATACATAAATTTTAGGCTGTTGAAAATCCTGAAGACCTTGGTCGTCAGGGTGTTTCAATTAGACAAGATGAAGACGTTGAAAGAGTCAGACGAGCTCATTTAAACGACCTCGAAAACATTCCGGCATTCCTTGCTGCTTCATTTATTTATATCATGACAGAACCTAATTTTCTGGTGGCATCTTGGTTGATTCGTGTGGGTGTAATCGCTAGAATCGGTCACACAATTGTAAAACATTCGATGACATGATTAATGTCAATTTAATTAACAAACTTCTATTTTATTAATTGAAGGTCTACGCAGTTTATCCAATCAGGCAACCAGCGAGAGGTATTTGCTTTATGGTGACAGCTTTAATAACAATTTTTATGATCGTATGGTCAATGGTTTACTTCTTCCACTTCTAAAATCATCATCAAAAGTACGCAATAAAAATTAATTAAATTATTCTTAAAATTTATCAATGAATTTCTATTTCAAAACTATCCACATGCAACATTGAGTTTATCGACTTGTTTTCTATAATTATTGTCGTCACGCTCCAAAATGTTGGTGTGATCTTGACTGGCTGATTAAAAAATCATTTGAGTAATAGTTGAGTAGTCTCAACAGGGGTTGCTTATAAATTTTGTCATTCTTATTTTAATTTCTCAATTCATTCGATTGAATTGTAATAAAATTCAGTAAATTTTACTAATTCTACATAAATTTTATCCACCCCCACATTATATTAAAATATTCAAGAACACCCCTGGACATTTCCATAGAAACTTACAATGTCCTTGTCCATGTCGTTGCTTTATTGTTATTTCAGTCTTGGTAACAAAATAGCTTACAATTATTAACATAGTTTTCCGTTTCAACCAAATTTTATTTTTATTTTCTTTCCCACGAGAAAGCAGAAATTACTTCGTAGTAAGTGAAGAAAGTTGAAACGGTGGAAAAACTTCCTTTCGACCATTCCATTCTGAAGTTTATTTTTCAGTTTCATTTGGACTTGGAAGGATTGCAGATTAGAAATTAAACTGTTGTGGAGTTATTGAAATTCATTCATTGATCATGACGGTTTTTGATGCTTTGAATTACAATAATCAAGTTTTTTGTGGATACATCACATGGGGTGGAATACTTTTGATTAAAATGCTTCTTATGGCATTTCTTACTGGCGTTCAAAGGACAAGGAAAAGTGTAAGTTAGACTTCCCAATTCTTTATAAAATAATCTTAAAATTGTTCTTTAGGCCTTTGAAAACCCTGAAGATCTCGGTTCACGTGGAGAAACTGCAATTAAGAAGGATCCCGATGTAGAAAGAGTTCGACGAGCTCATTTGAATGACCTTGAAAACATTCCAGCGTTTCTATTTGCTGCTTTGTTCTTTGTATGTTCGGAACCTCATCCTGGCGTTGCCTTATGGTTGATAAGAATTGCAGTAATCGCAAGAATTTTGCATACAATTGTGAGTTTGAAGATGAGAATATTTTAATTAAGACTTTTATAATTAAATTTCTTAAACAGGTGTACGCAATTTACCCGATTCGACAACCAGCAAGAGGAATTTGCTTTTTGACATGCTTGTTCATAACAGTTTTCATGATTGTTTGGTCAATGGTTCATTTCTTTCATATTTAAATGAAAATTTCATATTTTGTTGATTTTCATTTTTCAATTAACGACATCTAAATGTTCTTACGAATGTTTATTCTTAATTGTGTAACAAATACAATGCAATCATAATCATTAACATCAATAGAACAACCAATAAAAGCAACGTAAATATTCGTTTTTCCTTCCTCAGAAATGAATATTCTATTAATTGTATCGATTACTATCTACATATTGTCATTTTAAATTCATGACCATTAGGATATTGAGGACTAAGTTTTATTGTATCTTGTATTAGAATTTTCCATCTAACCCCATCCCTCAACAAATAAACCGTAATTGGACATTAAAATTGAAAAAAGAACAATCAATCCATGACTTCGTTTTATTGTGAGAACAAATTGACTTCTTTGTAGATGGTAAACAGGTGCGTTTGTAATTGCTTTAAAGTTTCCTTGTTTTGAAATATTTATTAAATTTTGTGATTAATTATAATCTCAGATTTTCTTTTTCTGTGAGAAAAATCAAAAAATTGTTTTGGAAGTCTTGAAAATTTTAATGATTTTGTCTTCAAACATTTTCTAAACAAAGTTTTCAACACGCATTTTAAGCTTAAAAACGTTAATTAAGAAGATATCAACTTAAGTGAAAAAAAGTTAAACCAACACTCAGAAGCTTATGAAACTTAAACTCTTCACACCCACACACATTCAACAAGTTCTGATCGTGTTTACATCAGTTTTGTTTACGTTACTGATTCTTTCATCTCAACAAAATTCCACATTCTCAACTGCTGTAAAACATCTAATACGTAATAGTCAGTAATTGCGTTGACCGTACTGTTGTCCACTCGCGTTTAGTATTCTTGAAACTTTTGTAGCGTTGAAACTTAATTTTCACATCAAATTTTTATTATTGAAAGTCAAGTTGAAAGTTATTGAAAAAAACAAAGGATGACAGTGTCGGATGCATTGAGCTACAATAACGAATTGTTTCGTATTTATATAACATGGGGTGGACTATTGATGATAAAATTACTATTAATGGCACCATTCACAGCCTTCCATCGACTCCGAAGTGGAGTAAATCTTCATCATTTCGTGGTTGTTAACAAATTTAATTAGAATCTATTCTCAGGCTATTGAAAATCCTGAAGACGTTATTCGCTCAAATAATGAAATTAAAAAAGATGAGTCGGTTGAAAGAGTAAGACGAGCTCATTTGAATGACCTTGAAAACATTCCAGCGTTTCTTATTGCTGCGTTAATGTATGTGATGTCAGAACCAGACCCTGACGTCGCCAGTTGGTTGATCCGAATTGCTGTTATCGCAAGAATATGTCACACTCTTGTGAGCTACTAATTACTTCATGGAATTAATAATTTATTAATTTAACATAAATTATATTTCAGGTTTATGCAGTCTATCCAATCCGACAACCAGCAAGATTTATTTGCTTCATAGTGACGGTACTCATCACTGCTTTTATGATTCTTTGGTCGATGGTTCATTTCTTTAAGATTTAAAAATATTTTCTTGTAATTTTTGTTCAGTTTTCCTACATTTTAAACCTCAGATATTTATTTTCTATTTACTTTATGTTTTGTTTATGGAATCAATTTTTGAATAAAACATGACTTTACAATATTAATATAAAGAAACAATTTTAATATTTCTTTAATTAAAATTCGTTTTTCGAGTCAAGCACTTCACTAAAACATTTATTAAAGAATATCTAAAGTGTATGCATGTAAATATTTAAATTTATCACATTTACATCTGATCTTACTTCACAATCCATAATTCAATCTAAAATTTATGTTTAGATGAAAGAACAATCTTTTGATTAAGCACGAAAAGATTAAAAAATAATTTCCTTTAGCAAGAAATAACATTGAAAAAGATGAAAGCAAAATAGCTTTTGATGATGGAACAAAGAGGCGAAGTTTTCACTTTTATTTACTTCATGCATACTTAATGACACAATGAAGAACTCAAAATTCCTTATTTTCTAATAAAAGTTTTCCTTTTTCCATTTTTGCAATTTATCATCAAAGACGAATAAAGTTCGTAAAATCTGGGAAAATAATTTCTACCTTTAAAGTTCTTCTCTTGTCTTCAGGATGAATTTATTTTATGTAGGTATTAAGTGAAGAATGATTAGAGTGTGGGAGGTAAGATCATAAATTTGAATATCATGAGTTGATAATGAAATTAAAATCTCGATGAATTTGAAAATTTTGTTAAAAACTTTTCCATAAATTCTCCGAAGGCACGCCACGCTGTCAAACTTTCTACTCACGCCGAATTGAAAATCGGTAAATTATTCAAATTCATTAATTTTCATTAGGAAAACTTTTTCTTTCACTTTCTGATGATGAGCTGATAAGATTTTAATTTTTGTTTTCTTTCGTAAAGTTTTCACGTTCTGGCTTTCTACATTGAAAAGATAAGGAAATTGCTTCTATTAAGATTTTAAAACGCATTTTATTATTAGTTTTAATTAGATATTTAGTGATTATTTATCGGCACGTTGAATTCTTTGGAAACAATCTACTGGAACATTTAAATGTAAAAAATTCTTTAATTTAATTACAATTTTGGTTGGCTCAATAAATATTTTTCGAAAGGGATGACAAACCGCATGCAGAAAATTCAGTTTGTGAAGCTTGATATGAGATTGAACCCTCGTTCATGTTATTGCTGCTGTTGTTGTTATCTCATCAAAGCATATTTGATTGACTAGAGGGAAAAATTACAGGAAATTGTTCTAAGGGAGCGAAGGAGAAAAAGGTTTAATTAGCAAAGAAAATATTCTCCTTCCATATGCTTTTAGCTTGATTTCTTTCCGACTGGATCATTTCTACTTCTCGTTAATTTTGTCAGTTAATGAAGCGTTCTAAATGTTCTTAACTAAAGAATTCGTCAGTAATTTCTTACACTTCAGTTGAAATTCTATGCTGAAAATTATTTAATTATAAATTGCAATATTTCTTTTGTAAAATTGTTTCTATTCAAACTAATGTGACTTGATTAAGAAACAAATTGTTTCATGGTGAAATTATTTATTCAAATTTATTAATAATTCTGGTTACAATAATTTACATTTTGCATAATATCCATGTAATGTGTATGAAATATAAAAGCAAAACTTCATCAATGATGTCATTAATAATAAGAAAGACGAAGTTGATGAGATTAAAGCCTCATGAAAGAAATGTCAATAATCTTTTGTTTGTAAAATAAATCAGTATCCAAATCCTCCACCTCCATTGCTTATCATTCAAATTTCAAAAAACTCCTCTCCACCTTAATTCTTATTCAAATTCCTTATTAATTATTCATGGATAAATTTTTTTTCTCTTCACAATAAATTCCCTCCGATGATTAAAAAACTTTCAACAACTTTTTATCTGTACATGAAATTATCTTCCACTTCAAGGAAGTTTTTCTGTGCCCTGGGGAAATTTTCGTTTTTCATTTTTTTTAATTTTTCAAACAGAAATTTGATGATGAGAGTAGAGAAGAAAGTCAGTCCATTGGTGTGCACACTTTCATCTCTCATAATTTTAATTAATTATTCCTTATGGCAATAGGAATGAATGTTTCCAAGTAATCTTATCATAGGCGATAATTAAGTTAACAAATTATAATTTTCCTTTGACATTCTTTCTTTTCAATCATCTGAGGCAGGTGACAACTTGAATTAGGTTTTAGGACCTTTCCATATGTATTTGGCAGTGGGTTTCCAACCTTTTCTAATCTTGCAACATTTTAATGAAATAAAAATTTTTATTTAATATTTTCAAAACAATTCCAAGTCGAAAAGATTGAAAATCACTGATTTAGATGTAGAGAAAAAAAAAGTTACGTAATCTTCTTAAAATGTTTCGTATTCGATTTTTTAATCTTCTTTCCTATCTACATGAATACATGAAATTAGTTTCGTATGCTTTAACATTTACATTAATAAAAAGTATTTTCATTATAAAAGATGTCGTCACATGATGTTCTTCATTTAATTGCCTTTTTTATTGAAATTTCATTTGACAGTTGGAAAATTTTGTTGCTGCTGTTGAGATGTTGATTGAGCCTGAACCCAATTTGCGAAGACGTCTTTACAATGTGTCGTGACACATTCATTACTGCAATATTCATCTTCCCAATCAATAGAAACGATGGCAGGATTCTTACAGCCGCTTCGAATGCAATTCTGTGTCGGAGTTAAAACTGTTGGTGTGACTGTCACTGGTGGCATTTGATTATTATTATTGTTATTGTTTATTTGTTGTGATGAGACATTTGAATGCTGTTGTCCAGTTGATGGTTGCTGACTTATTTGATGTATCTAAAATGAGAAATTTATCAATTAAGGAATTCTTGACAAACTCGCAATTTTACTTGTTGATTCATGAATTGATTTTGAGATCCAGTCTGCTGTTGTTGTGGCATGTTCATCATCGTATTTTGCGTCATCGTGTTTTGATTAATTAAAGTCTAAAAGTACGATTTTATAATGTTTATCAACAAAGATTTAGATTAATAAACTCACTTGATTCACAAAGCTTTGTTGATAAGTTTGTGTCATTGTTGGGAAGTTTTGCATTTGTTGAGGACTTGATATTGATGGTGCCTGTGTTAAAAGCGGTGCTGGACTTGATGTCAGCTGAATATTGTTTTGCGTTGGACTCAACGCTGCTTGCTGATTTGATGCTGATAATTCTTCGCTTCCCTAAAAATATGCAATGACATTTTGTTCAACTAAAGTGACATTAAACTTAAGTAAATATTGGATCTGGTTGTGTATAATTTTTCTGATGGAAATGCTTTCATTCGGTAAAAATCAGAGGAAGAAAAAAAAAATGAAAAAAAGAAAATTAAAAACAAACAAAAACGCGCGGAAGGAAAACATGATTAAATTCAAGAAAAATATAAGAATCTTTCATATGAGGATGGAGGACACGATAGAAACTTACGCTTGAAGAAACTTTCAGCGAATTTATAAATCGATTTGTTACATAAATCTTTGAGAAATGCTTTAAAATTACTTTTGTTTACGTTTTGCTGTTTCAGCGCATTCTCAGTAACGAATGGTTTGAAAGTGTTAGTGTTCAGCACATGTGACGTTGCTTGAGCATAAGTCAAGGGGCAGATCATGGTAGTGCTTCTGCCCCCTGACCTAAATGGTGCTTCAAAAAGCACTAGTGCTTCGTGCTTCTCGTTTCCTTCAAAACTGATTTTTTCCACATTTTTCGACTAAGGTAGTACCCAAGAGAAATTCTTTTCATAGTTTTAGAAGTTATAAGAGGTTCATAACTTTATTATCTGTTCAAAGTTTTTGAACTTGCTTCGAATTTAAAATGTAACAATTTTCTTGTGCAGTTATTTTTACGGGATACGGAATAAATTCATCATAAATCATAAATATATGAACATTTCATGAATAAAAAGATATCTAGATAAACAAAAATTATTTCATGTCTCGTTTATATTAGAATCGATTGAAGTTATTAGAAGAACATTGATGATAGTTTGTAGTAGGTATTTAATTTCCTGGAAATTTCTTGTAAAATATAAAATGTAAAATCAAATTTATTATTTTAATTGTCGCATTTATAATTAAGTTTAAAATTCTCATTTTTGTGAGATAAATTGACGAGTCTTTATTTAGTTTCGTTAAATTCAATTACGCCAATTAAGTTGGTTATGAAAAGTTTAAATGAAGATTATTTTGTTGAAGAATTCCCTAAAAGATGTCAGTAATTGCATCTTTTTAATCAAATGAAATCATGCAGATAATTTTTATTTCATCTTTCAGTAGCTTTCAATTTATAAGTCATTAAACGTCAAATAAAACACTCGCTCATCTGATATTTTATTTTGCCTTTATTATTGAGATAAGTGGTAGGTACTTGATCTTTCTTCTACTTCAATCACTAATTACTTGGCGCCACTATTATAAATCAGTTTTGAATGTAAAATAAAGAAACCTGTTGGAGAAACCTGTTAGTGCTCCATAGTGATTCATGATGCTTTTAGTGCTTTATAGTGCTTCATAGTGCTTCATAGTGCTTCATAGTGCTTCGTAGTGCTTCTAGTGCTTCCCGTTAAAATAGTGCTTTTGCCCCCCAATTTTTTCCGATGATCTGCCCCTTGGCATAAGTGATGTAGATGAGAGAGAATTGAGAGGAAAAGCAAAATTCTCTTCCTAGAAAATGTCTGCTACATTATTTATGAATGATTCCTGCGCTGAATAATAATTTTAAAAGAATGAATTTCTCCCTTCACGTGGATATAAAAAATCGTTAAATTTTTTATTAAAGTTACTTTCATATCCCGTCGTAGAGAAACGTTTAGAAATTGTAACAAAATCTTTGGAATGAGTAAATAAGAATCTTGTCGATCAGATCTCTCATTAATATTCATAGTCTTAAAATTAAAGAATAAAATCATGATGGTGGAGTGCAAACAAAGGATGGAAGAAAAAAAAATTGTGTTTTCCTTTTTCCTTCCTGTTTTCCTTCTCTAATTTTCTGATAAAATTGCAATAAAGAAGAAAAACAAATATTTTATCAAATCTGATAAGGAAAATTATTTCCCTCCACAAGAGTTTTAGATGAATTTTAAAGACAAGGAAAAAAGTTTGCATTTTGCAGATGATGGGGCACATTTGTAATTAAATCACACAATAAATCTTTCTAAATCGAATTTTCTTCTCCAACTACATCATCTACCCTTATATATTCTATATTGCTGCATGATGCATGAACGGACATGAAATAACAGAACATAAATTATAAATCAATTATTTCTCCAAGCTGCTTCTGCTGTTGATGATGCTCCCTGCTGGTACTTCCGACATATTAATGTATTTTTTATCTGTTTACTTAAACTCAGTCTTTTTTGTCATCTCTCCTTGTCTCGTTCCCTTTTATGTCTGGCTGGAGCACACACACCTTCGCCATTTAAGTCCATCCATGTCCATGAATTTCAATTAAATGTCCATTCTTTTCTCGGTAAAGTGATCAAGTTTTATGTAACTTTTTTTTTCTACATTTCCACCGTATTGGCATTGAATGCAATTATTCTCAATCTACCGATTTAACCCACGCATTCATTCACGAAGCGCTATCAATCGTTTCCCTTCCATTTCACAAAACCATAATTTCTGTTTAAATAATTAAAAATCAATTAAGAGAGTTCCCCCCATTCACCAAAATTGTATTCTTTGCTTTAAAAGTGTCACGTTCACTTAGAGTGTGAGAGGCATCAGATTCACTATGATACATTTGATGGTGGAAAAAAGCAGCAAGTGCGAAAGAGGTAGAAAAAAACAACACAAAGTGGATTTACGTTACGACAACAATTCGATGTGATGACATTCAAAGTGGGTAGAAAATGAAATAAAAAATCTTTTCGACAGACAAATTGAATTTTCTTTCTTTTTTTTCTTCGTGCGTGAAAGACGACATCGCTGTAATAAAATAAATGTCAAACGAGCCTCGTGAAAGGCGATACTTGGGCTGCAGTTTATTGGAGAAGAATATATTTTTCCAGATGAAAAAATTACAAAATAAAAATTCCAGATTTATGTTATTGCGGGCAGAAAATTGCGGAACGATTTTTAAAATTTTAACCGTTAAAAATTAAAAGCGTGACAAAATCTTTTGTAAATT
>CVRI01000044.1:1013371-1082907 GCA_900005825.1 Clunio marinus | reverse complement strand
AAACTTTGATATTTCTAACGGTAAAAATTTCAAAAAAATCCGCAATTTTCTGGCATGGAATAACTTTTCCGCAATTATCTGGTTTTGGAATAGTTTATTTCCGGAAAAATATATTCTTATCGTTTATTGAATTCTTCTCTTCTTTGACAGAATTTTTACTTTGTTGTTTCAAGATTCATTCTTCTTTTTTTGAAATCGAAGCGAGAAGGTGAACTTTCCCAGATGGAAAATTATTTCTTTGTTTTTTTAATATCAAAAAATATAATTTAGACTTTTATTTGAGTGTGATATGTTCATGTTTCACCCCATGGGCCTTAAGAATTTCTTTTTTCAAACCCCATTTGAATAGAAGAAAAAGAATAAATAAAGAGGTGCTGAGGAAAATGTAAAAAGAAAAAGGGGAAAATTGTTTTCCTATTAATTTAATAGCGTCAACCCCAGTTTAGCTACATCATGTGGTATATATGTGGATATATGTTTATATACTTTAAAACATTTGTGTGTGTATGTGATGTTGTATTATCTACTTCGAGCGAGGGGTTGCAATTGAATAAATGATATTTTAAAGATTCAAGCTAATGGCTTATCAGACTCATTTCAATGGAATTTAAATTAAACTCTCTTTCTTTTCATTGAAAGGCTGATAACGCTGATGAGACAATTTGAAATAATAAATTGAAGATTAGACACCAACAACAGAAATAGGATCAGAGTTGGAATTGCGAAAAGGAAGAAAACAAGAATAAACTGAATGAAATGTTGGAAAACAAGTGGAAGGAGAAGAAGGGAATTTAAAAGGATTAAATTGTGATGAATCTAATTTATCAATCGAAAAGCAGCGCTGAGTCAACATTTTTTCTCCGATTCAAGTTCATTGAGGCTTTATTTTTGTTATTTTTGCTTCAAGCCAATCAAATGACTTCTTTGAGTGACTCAAAAAATCGATGGAATCACAAAAAATTGAAATTGAATCCAATAAACATTCAATGATCAGGGTTTTAGAGATTTCTCTCTTTGAAGCTTATCATAAAATAAAATTTAATAAAGTGATATATTCAGAGTTGTTAAATTAAGGAAATACAAACAACTCAAGCGCATGTTTAACCCTAATTAAAAGGATTTACAAGTGAAGCTTATTAAAGCCTACAAAACTCATATTGATTCTAATCAATGAAAAATGTTTGTCATCGTTTGGACACGAGTTGATTGCTGGACAAAAAAAAAAAGAAAACGAGATAAAAATGAGACAATGAGGCGAAAGTTAATTGGCCCTACACAAGAAAATGTCAAAGTGTCAACAAAGAAACTTGTTATTGACGTTCATTTCAAACACTAACAACAATGAAAGTAAGAACGCTTCCAATTAAGTTCTCTTGTAGAGATGGAAGAAAGAGAAAATTATTTCTCTCGAAGGAAAAGCTGGAAAATTATCATTTTAATTTGATTCACTGTGTCAGACTTTCGTAAATATGTAGAATGAATGAAAAACATTCAACCGCTAGATGACGTGTTTTGTTACATTTTCAATTTCATATTTTCCTTTCAAAATTTATATTTATTAATATGTAAATAAGGAAGAGTAATTAAAAACATCAGAAAGCCGCAATTACCGGACCAAGGATGGTGAAAAACAAAATTTTCTGCTGATTTGTGTGTTTATGTTATGTGTATACAGATTTACTGAAGAGAGTAATTTCGTAAAATCATAATTATAATGGAAAACTTTTTTTAATGAGAATTAATGAATTTGAATAATTTAAAAGCATTTTCAATTGATTCCAACGGTTAGGCTGGACTTTTCTAATCAGATGATTTAATTTAAAGTATAAAAGAAAACGATTGAATAGTTCGAGTTATCTCGAACACTTCTGCATATGATGCAAGGAAGAATTTTCGGAAATTTCCACCATGATCCGGATCTCCTGCGGTGATTTCCTCGACCAACATGCAGGCACTGAAATGTGCGCCGACTCCAAAGCAACCAAAAATTAGGTAAATTAGAAAATTGGAATATTTCGCTAGCTTTGGATGATGAGTATTTGAGGCTGGCAAGAGAGGTGGAAACAAAGATATGTAGGCTGGGGGAGAATTTTCCAATTTGAATTTTCGCTGACTAACGGGAATAAAATGTTGGATGGGAAATGAAGTAAAATTTTTGATATTTGAGATGAGGCAATGTTTTCTCGGAAAAAATCTTTCAAAATCATCATTTTCCGACTATGAAAATTGCATCGAAGTAGAAATATTTCCATTTTCTGCTGGCTTTTCATAAAAAATGTAATTTCATTTCATAAGCAAGCTCATTCAGTTTTCCATCCAATTACCTGTTAGCAAATCCATCAGAAACATCTCTACGCAACTAAAATCCATTGTCAACTCACCTGAGAAACTAAATTCGCCCGATACACTGCCAAAGCTTTTAAATAATCTTTTTTTGCCGCTTCTGTCTTCTTTTTGTAAACCTATCGAGAAAGAAATAAAAGAAATAAATTCTCATCTATTGTTGGCTGTTTATTAAAACTTAATTTTCGTGACGAGCAAAAAATATTGAATTTATTCAGCAATAAAGAAGGAAGAGAAGTTTAAAACATTTTTACAATTTTCTGCCTTTTTAATAACTGACATGCCAAATGGATTCCAGCACAAAACAATTTTTGTCTTTCTCTCGAGGAATTTTTATTAAAAAGAAAAAAATCTTTTCCTGTAGATTATTAAAATTCCCTTTCTTGCATTAATATTCATGCTTCCTTAATAATTTGAACAAAAAAAATGGTATTTGATTAAGTAAGGAGATTCCTTGAGACAAACTTTAGAATTTTAAATCACAAAATACTCAGGAAATGAATTCTTGAGAAACTTCCTTCAACATCATGAAGAGCCGCAAAAAATTCATTGAGAGTAAGTCAATTAAACTGTCGTTGATCCGAGAATGTTGACGCATATAATTAGTGCTAGTTATTCAGTGAAAATGTTTTCCGATAATTAGAAAGTCTAATTTATTGCCAAAAACGAAAACTTCTTAAACTCTAAAAGACAAAACTTTAAACTTCTCCTTTTTTCTTTATGGTTTTCTCATCCAATGTTTTATTTTTTTACTTTGAAAACTTTTCTTAATCTTTCATTTTCACGAGAAAAGTCACATTGACTTTAAAAGCAATTAAAATGATTTATTAATGTTTCTAAATTATGAAAGTTTTTAAATGCTTTAATATATGTGACTCCAGAGTTAGTTTTCGCCCTATGTTAGAAAATACTTTGCTGCCTCAAGCTAACTTGAACGTGAGTTTTCATGAAGTTTAAAAAGACATAAAGAAGAAGAAAAATCGGAATCATCAATTTTCCTCCATTTCAACAACAACTAAATTATGAAATTTGTTTGAATGTATCTATTAATATGTTTGATATTTTTGTACGTAATATTTCAAATTATTTCTCCAGTCACACGTCACAAAAAATTATAATTAAATGCATAGCAGGTGGTAATCTTAAGCATGAAAATTTTCTATTTTTGAAATCATACTTATGATCAACGAGCGTGCTATAAATAATTTGCAGCCTGGAGAAATGTCGTCCTCGACGAAATCTATTTTCGCAATGACCCGCAGTTAGGTTGTCATTAATTTCATGCTGTTTTTTTACAATGCTTTATGATTGCTTCACACCTGCTGGTCTTGTTTTTTATCGTTTCATTTGTTCCAAAATAGTTTAAATTTGTTTGTATGAATAAATATTTTGAAGCGTTATAAAGAGAAAAGCAAAAACTATTTAGATCGATATTTGGTGTTTGACACTCGTCGTTGTTTTGATTGTCTCATTCAATATTAGAAGGAAATGATTTTCATCTTCTTCCGATAAAAGACAATGACAGAATAAAAGTTTTTCCTTTCTTTTGTAATGTCATGAAGAACAATCATTCTAAATAGTAAAAGTTTTCGAGGAAAACAACTTTTTATCGTCTGTTATTTTCTGAAAACTGCAAATATTATCAAGTTAATGAGAAAGAAAAACCACAATTTACGAAATTTTATTTCTGTCGATGGGTGATGATTGGGAGGGATGGAAAATGAAAATAGTAGAAGGAAGTGTGGAACAGTTTATGATGTTGGATAGAATGTTTAACTTTAATTAAACTTTCTTTTCAGACAATTATGAAGAAATTGGAGCGGAGAAAATCAAGGGAATGAGAATTAAATGAGTTGAAAATTTTTGCGGAATTCTCTGTTTGAAAAATTTATTTTCATTGATTATTTCTACATTTTGTTTTTGCTCGAAAATCAAATAAAACTTAATTGAATTTCTCGTAGAATTTTCGAGGAAAACTTTTTCATGAATTTGATTTTATATTATTTTAGAAGAAGTTCAGTGAATATAAATTTTATCATTGACAATGAGCTTACAAGATGGCGGTGGAAACAAACTTGAATCAATATTTAAACTGGATGGAAAATTTAAATTAATCATCAGCTCAAGTTCAAAACAGAGCACGAGAGTGAACGATGAATATTGATTGCATTTTCCGGAGGAGAGAGGGTGGAAAATTGATGCTTTCGCGTTATTCAAATATGAAGATTGATTGTTTCATTTTCTTTCCTATGCTGTATCTCGAGCTTAGTAGTTTTCCATTCATCTTTAAATTTTATAATCAAATTTATCATTTAAAGTGACGTTTTAAATTCAAAGATGATGTTGAAGTATCCATTAGTTGCATCGATTAAATAGGAAAGTAATTATTAATGAAGTTAAACGCTTTCGTATCGCTCAAATATTCGTAAACACTTCAAAAACTTCATTTTGGTTTCTTAAATTTCTCCCAAGCTTCATATGACCGCACAAATTATATTTTTCGATCATAATTTATTGGATTATTGTACGTAATAGAATAATCATAAAAACACCTCACATTACTCTGACTCACGTTGAAAATAAACCTGAGACAATTTCTTCTTTTTCTTCTTCTGGGCAATCGCAATGAAATGACGAAAGCTTTAAGTAGTTTCACAAAACCTGCACAGTTTCCTACGTGTATTAAAAATGTATGAAACTTTATAGATATGAAACAAATAAAATATCAATATTTTAGGTGGAAAAGTCGCACCATCACCTGCTTTCGTCAATTCTTCCAGAACAATTGAAACACATGAAAAAGATATGAAAATTTGAAACTTATGAGTCATAAATTATTTGTGGAAATATTTTAAGAATTCAAATAACATTTATCTAATCTCAATATAGAAAAAGCTTTTTATTAGAATTATGTTAGCATTTGTGGGAAGAGATGTCTTGAGGAAGTTTTTATCCTTTCACAAAATAAAAAAAAGTTGTTGCTTTGAAATCAATATTTAAAGAAATCGAGCTTCAAACGCTCTTCAAAGAAATATTGTTGTGGGTTGAAATTGTAATCAATGAATGACAAGGAGAATCAAAATAAATAACAACCTACAATGTTTTCTTGTTATTCGCTTCATGGCAAACTTGTTTTGAATGAAAAGTCAAAAGCAAATGAAAATTTATGATTTTGACTAGGATAAAATTTGATCCCCATGCACTTGACGCTCATTGCCATGATTTATGAAAGATTTTTCATCGTAGACAGCACTTTAAATATTAAATCACTTCTCTCCAACCTGCTAAACATTACATTATTCACTTTCCCCTCTGTCTGCTCTTCTTTGTCTTGACAACCCATCAACCAAATTGAAAAAAAGTTAAGCAAACTTTTAACAGATCCTTAATAAATAAGCTTGACGGTATGAAATAAACTAGAGAAAGGAAAAAAATAAATTATAAATCAATTTTCGTGATTTTTCATCATGATGAAACGCTTGTCAAAACAAGTCTTGAACTTCGATCGAATCCAAAAAATTGCCAAAATTTTTCATCTGTTGCATGACGCGATGAATTTTATTTTTTTATTTTTCTTATTTTTGCGGTTTTCAATCGTTCACTTAGCAATTAACCTCATTTGTATAGTGTCATGGTTAAAAAATAAAAAAATTTGCATGACGAAAGTAATTCTTAGTCGATGACAGAAACGCTAGAATTTAAACTCAATCGTGAAGCTCATTTGATATGCTTTCATCATAAGTGAAACGTGACTTCAACATGAGATGTTTTAATACTGAAAAAAGGGTTTCATTTATCACTAGCGATAACCTTCATTTTTTAAGTGAATAAGTAGCAAAAGTTTGTAATTTATTTATGTTCATTAGGAAGGAAAGAAATTCTTATAAATTTCAAAAAGACAGTAAAATTGTCGCTTCAATTTAAGTTTCAACTTTTTCTTTCATTTCACTAAAAAATCGCATTTTCTTTCCTGTTTTCGTTTTTCAATTCATGCCAGATATCCATCCGGAAACTTTCTGCAGAAAATGTTTGCAATAACAACTAACTAATAATTTTAGTTTGAATGTTTAGTAATTTTTGCGGTATGTTGTGCCATAAAAAGAATGAAGAATGGAAAGAAAATCTTATGAAATAATCTTGATAAGTTCTACGCTTTTTCCTATTTATCACAGCAACAAGAAAAATAATTTTAAAGCGTCGGAAAACAGGAAAACATTTAAACGTCGTTTTCAGTGTGTCGGAAGAAAAAGCGAGAAAAGGAAAAGAGGAAAATTGGAAAATTTAGGAAACCGCAAAGTAACAATTTACACACAAGCAGCAAGTGTTATTTATTAATTTCAATTTAATTTCCCTGCGTCGGAATGTGTTCACCATAATTTGTTTTCGTCATGAAACGAATTTACACCTTTTTTGGTTTAAACGTGAAAATGACTTCAGAGAGCAAAAAGAAACTTTTGTGTACCAATGAACTGAAAGTGGGAAATGTGAAAAATGCTCTTAACTCGTTTGTTCACTTTGTGAAATTTTAATTAAACATGGAATGCTTTTGCTTTTATTCTTTGTCTCTCATTTCAGTTTGTTTGCCCTAGAAAAACCGAAAATTTATGACAAATCGACCGCAAAAGTTGAAATTTTCTTTTTGTTTTCAAGTATTTTGAATCTGGCAACTTATTTAACAGACGAAAGAAATTTTTCATCTTCAGGAAGAACATGATTGTACTTATGTTGATAGAGTTCAAGAAGGATAACAAGCACTTCGGACTGTCTCAAGTTATTCCAAATAATTAATTTAAACCCAAAACTTTTGCACTTGAACTTTTAAAAGAAGGAAAAAAGGAAAAATATCGAGAAGTATTAATCCAGAAAAACGTTTCTGAAACCAACTTACCCAAAGATATTTAACGAAGAATTTCTCTGTTAAGTTATTGCAGTTTGAATTTCAGAGAGAAGAAATTTTCATTTCAAGTTCAGAACACTTTATCAATGCCATGAAACTTTTTCATTTTCCTTCTTCACCAAACCAACAACGCGAAAACTCATAATTTTCCCATTTTCCTTTTCCACGAAATAATCTCCACATACATCCATTGGCTTGAAACTCAATGTTTCTACAACGGAAATCGTTGGAATAATTTATGCAATGCATTTATTACGAAAAAAAATTTGTATTTTATGTTCTTTTAATTTTTATTGCCCTTCGGTTGGATTGGTATTGGATTAGTAATTATACAGCTTTACAGCAGCGGCAGTAGCAGCGCAATCAGTGTCGAGTTCAACTGTAGCAAGAACGAGGGATTTTCATCTTTAAAGCAAGTAAATTTGCATTTTCAAGCGTTATTTTATGAGTCTTTATGGCTACAGTTTTGTTCTAATTTCATTTTATTTTGCTTTTGTTCGTCTGCTTAACCGATCAAAATTTATTCATTTCTCAGTTTTAATTGCTGTTCTCAAGAATTTTTGCTACGCAATACTCTAAAGAATTCCAGTAAATTGACGATAGTTTTGGTTAAACTTACATTTTTATGTTCCGGCGCAAGCACGTCCCACATTGATGCGACAATTTTAGAAACTTCACCGAACGACGCATTTGGGTTTTGTCCTTTGATAGCCGCTTGTGTGTCTCGGAAAAACAAAGCGTAAGGCGTTACAGGCCTGTGAAAGAAGATTAGAAAAAAAAGGTTGAATTAGAGTAATTGAGTCGTAATCGTTACATTACAAGACTCTTAATTAGAATTCTACAGATGGAATAGTAATGAGATAAAATTTTCTTTAACTTTACTTCTTAAAAAGATCTCAGAAATTTGATTTGATAATCAGAGACGAAAATTTAGATTTGTAAGCTTTCAAGATGAAACTTTTTCTTTGATGTCGTTTCTCAAGAAGTTTGAATCGCATGAAACAAACTTAAATAGAAATTCGTTTCAATTTAAATATCTTTGCATATCGTTCGTTGGAAAGTTTCGTGATGAGTAAATAAATAAATAAATATGTATGCACATAAGTATAAAGAAATTTGTACATATCTACAATAAATATTAAAGTAATGAATTAAATGAAAATGTAAGAACGAAGAAAGACGAAGAAATAAAATCAAGCTCAAGTTATGTCGAGAACGCAAACATGAAATCGACCATAATTAATGAGGTTTTCATCAACTTTCTATAATGGAAAAGAAAGCAAGGGATTTGTAATAAATTGAAGAGAAATTCGCTCGATAATAAATATTTTTAAACTTCAATTCCTTGAAGTTTGTTATGTTTAATCATTAATATATTCTAAGCTTCATAAAAAATCTCCTTCACAAACATCAATAGCAATCTGTTGTTGTTATTATTGTTAGAAGAAGCTACTAAGACGAAAACTAGCTTCCAAAGGAGAAAGAATATCACTCAAAGAATTAAATTAAATATGACAAAAACATTTGTAAACTCGTAGCTCGTCAGCATGCAATTTAGAATCAAGTCAATCTTGAGCAGAGAAACTTTCATCTTGATTAAACACCCACTCATTCTTCATCTTTCTTTTCCTACTAGGATAGAAGACGACTGACTACAAAGCTGGCAAGACATCAAATGCAGTTAAATTCATGAGCGATAAATTGCTTGTGGCAAGGATATCTTCATAATCAGAATAGAAAATGTAAGAGTCAGATTGAGAAAGAAATTGTGCATCAAGCATATTTATCATGATTACGAAGCAAAAATAGACGTTTGTTTGTTGTAAAAGTAGAGAATAAAAATAAAAAAAGAGTCTTGATTTTAACATGCTTATTGAAGTTGAAAATATAGATAATTAAATCAAATCCATTGAATCATGAATGACAACAAGATCGTTCGTTGTTGTGGGTTTTATTTTATTATTAATTCAATCTTGTTTACTTTCAATTTATTTTTTAATTTTCTTTCTATTAATTTTATTTTATTGATCGAATGCTATTAATATCAATAACATTTATTCAAGTTGTTAAATTAAAAGGCGATAATTATTAACTTACTTTTGTGGCTCATTCGGATCTTTCTTCTTTCTCGTGGTTTTCTTAGCCACTGTTTTAGTCTTTTTCGCTGTATTCCCTTTTGGTAAATCGCCGTCAGCGAATGGATCGGATGATGGATGTTTAAAAGCATTCTGCAACAGAGGAAAAAGTATTAAAAATTGTCGCAAGGGCACAATTCTGAGAGGGAGATTCCAATTTAAAAGAACGACAGCAGCAAAAATGACCATAAATCATAATCAGCGCAATAAATTTTCATTAGTTTCGTTGCACGTTTGCAACATAAATTTTTTTTTCTTCAACAGAAAACATTTTATGCATCGGAATTTTTCATTTTCGCGCTGCAAATGGTGAATTGGATTCCAAGTGATGGTCGTGATGTTAAAAAATGTTTATAAATTTGTTGTAAATTCAGGAGGAAAGAAAAAAATGAATAAAAAACATTCTGCACATTCATCAATTATTCATTACGTAGAAAACCTGACGAAAATGGTATACAATTGATTGAATATCTAAGCCAAGTCAACAGATAATAGAATCGAATCGTTTGTAATAGTCATTGCAAAATACAAAGTGATTTGATCTTTCACATTTTTATGTCCATTTATGTTGAAGAAAAAGTAAGAAAAAAAGAAAGCTTCCGTTAAGGCGGACGAACGGGAGATCAACGGGTCAACTCCATAATACTTCAAGGTCTTCAATGTTGGACATTTAATTAAGTCATTTCAATTCACGAAAATGAGAGAACCAAACTCATAAATCACTCGATTGGCAGTTCAATGCAAAGTTGGACAGCTGAAAACTCTTAACAATTGTCGAGAGTGAAATCGAGATTGAGTTGAAATGATTTTGCAATTGATTTACTTTTATTCAACTCGTGTCATTAATAATGAGGTATGAAAAGAATTGTGCAAGATTTCAGAAGAAAAAAATAGTCAAGTTATGGTCAGGTTTTATTATGAAAGAAATATTTGTGTTCTGATTGATAGCGAAGTGTTGAAAATGTTTTGAGTTTTCCCATAAATTGAGATGAAATTGACTTAAAATAAAATGTAATTGGTGACCCCCGGAAGTCATGTTTTCGCTAAGCCTCCAGTAAGTTTGACAGCTCATTACTTTATACATGGAAATCATTTTCAATGTCACTCTCCTTGACATCGATTTGTTTATTTTTTGTATTCCATTTCATGTTTCATTTTACTTCTTTTTTCTCTTAAAATGTTTCGATTGATCTCTCGCCCGCTTTTATGTTTTTCGACGAACGCTAGCAACCAATTGCGGAACAACATGTTTCATGTGCTTTTTTAATTGTTTTATCCAATTAGTGTCTGTTTGTTTCATTTGTTCCCTTTTCCATTCTTTTCCACCTCCTCTTGTCTTATACATATTTTCTGACTGAATTTATAATTCACTGTTTTCACAATGCTGTCTGATTTGCCGTTGTTAATTGACAATTACCAGCTTTTTTGTTACGGCGGGTAAATTGAGATCTCAATTGATTGATAACAACGAGTTTTTCTTCATTTATCGTTAAGCGAGTTAAAACCAAAGGGGAGAAGGGAAAAAATATCAGAAAAAAATATCATGAGGTGGAGCAAAATAACATCATTAATCAAAGCAATGATTAAGCATAAAACGAAGTGAAAGATCAATAATTAACTTTTGATATGTTGCGTAAATATTATTTGCCGATAAAACATTTTTTTATGTTGTGTCATATTTCAAATTATCTATTGTAATAAAACTTATCTCAACTCATAAATATAAATAACTCGATTTGATGTATTTTTGTTATTGCGAAGATTAAAAGTTTACAATTAAAATGGAAACAAACAGTTAACTTACATTTGGATCGTTTAATACATTGTCATCACTTTCATCACTCGTTGATGGATTTTCATTACTACGAACTCCTTGAGTTGGTGATTGTCCAATGAAACTGTTACATGTTGCACTCAATTGCGGTGAGATTTGAGGTTGTTGATGATGATTTCCAATTGTCGTTGGTTGGTGAGAACTTAGTGGTTGTTGTATCATATGCAATTGTTGATTGGGGCTAGAAATATGTTGGAAATTGGAATGATTCGGCGATTGTAATTGATATGATTGATTTGTCATCATATGACTTTCAGGTGTTGGTTGTTGTTGTTGATGCCATTGATTGTAAACAATCTGTTGATCATTCATAAGACCCATCGGATGACCATGCATCTGATATTGATCTAACTGATGATGTTGTGATTCTGTTGATTGGTGATGCATTACCGGAATGTCAAATTCTTCGTCACCGAACGAAGGCGTGTGAAATGTCTGGAAGGATGAGATCAATTAAGTAATTACATTCATTGTGTTCATATCTAAACATCTGAACAATCATCCACTTAAGTCATCGATTGGGTCGCACAACAAAAACTACAAATACCAGCATGTATTAATTACATTAATTTATAATAATTGCATTTTTGCGCAACATATAATTCCATGAAGATTCATCAATTTATGCTCATTTACTTATGTTTATAATTTTTCTTCCAATTTTTTATTAATAAAATTGTTAAAATTTCACTTGAAATTTCATTTAATCAAACTTCGACTGGACAAGCATTTAACTAATGACAAGCGATTGTTATTATTCTTACATCAACATTGATGAATTACTTACGCTTTAGGGAATTGCTTTTCAATTCGATGTAATTTTGACTCGATTTTATAATGATGATTGGATATTGTCGACAAACACGATTTGGGAAAATTTCCAACTCCCATGACATTATTTTTTAAAGACTTTTAAATTAGCAAGAAAAATTTTATAAAAAGTATTTTAAAGAAAATTTTCATCACACGATTGTGATTTCTTTTTCTTTTTTTCATCAAATCAGACAGCATTAATCTGAGTTGTCTCACAAATTAAACACAGCGCAAAGAAAATAAAGAGTGAACATAAAGTAAAAATTCCTTTTAAAAGTTTGAACGAGAAACATCAAAATGAAATTTATGGCATTCGATGGAGAACATTTAAGACTTTGAAAATTTATTAAATGCAGTTTTTTTTCGGTATTTTCTCTTTCATTTTCTGCCAGCCCGTTTTGTTGTGTCTCGTTTTCGCTATCAATTTCGTAAAATCGAAATCAATAAATTACAGCTTAAAGACTTAGAAGAGACAACTTTAATACGAATTTTCCTTCTCTCTTTTTTTCGTTTCCACCGCGAAGAAGAAAAGACTTCGATCGATTTGTGCCCTTTTGCGGCATTCGCCGTTATTTATGCTCTTTCCTTCAGTTTTATTCTTCTGCCTGTACTTCATGCCAGAAAAACGCATTATAAAATCATTTCTTTTTGTTAATTTATTGAACGGCCATGAGAAGAATCATAAAATGCAAATAAATCGACAAGAAAAGGAATTATTGAGAAATTGTCAGAAAGTGAACTCAATACTATAAATAAAATATCTTGATTATTGAAGTAGAAAAATATTTATCTTTTTGGGTGTAAGCAGGGGAATAATAAATCCTTAAAGTTTAATTTATGATCTGATCTACTACATTTATGTAAATTAAATTTTGTACTAGAAGAAGTACTAGAATTGTACTGGAAAATGCCCCACGTATGCAAAATTCCCGCTTTTATCTCATCGTGTTCCTCGAAAATGTTGTTCATTTCCTTTGAAATCATTTCAATAATTGCCTAAAAGCCATTAACGTCATTCCCCGTAACGCAATAGATGCATCTCCAATTTCTTTATTATCCACTTTTACTTTATTTATGCTGCATAGTTGGTCGTTCGTTTTGGCACATTAGCTAGTTCATAAACTACCAGTCGTAACTCTTAATGCTTTTCTTGTTCTCTTTTTATCCTGAGCGCTTTCATATTTTTGCGAAAAAAAATAAATTTTTGTTTTGAATTTTCTTTTACCATTTTTGTCGTTTTATTTATGTGATGCGCAGGGCACTGCATGGTATCTTCATCTCTTACGAAGAATGGTTGAATATCAGTCTCTTACCTTTCTCGCCATCCCTGACCCTTAGAAAAGCATAGAAGAGGAATAATAAAATAAAAAAGCAAACTCGATCTGGCAATTTATGTGCGTTCTTCCGCTTTTGTATGCAAATTCAAGTTTTATTTTGTAAATTTTTAATTTATGGTTTAATTCTTTGTACCATTATGAAATTTATTAATTTCCTCCGAATTATTTTCTCTCTCTCGAATACGACTGATAAATGTCTTTTTGTCCGTTGCATTTTTATTTCATTTTAAATGGTAAAATGGATTTTATTTTCCTTCTCAATCGAAGGTAGTATTGTGCATGTCGAGCATGTTGTAATTTTATTGCGTCTTTCGGAAAATGGAGAATTTACATTTGACAAAGCTCGGTCCAAAACACATTTAGAGTGTTTCTATTTATTTCCACAGTTTACATTGAACGAAAAACAAACACAATTAATTAGACCTTCCCTAAGCCCAAACAACAATCAAAGTCCATTTTTGTTGATTAGTTGATTACAAAAACAAAAAAAGGCAGAAAGTAGTTAAAATTCCACAGTTAATTAAATTATCCGAGCACAGAAAAGCTCAATCAAACAACTCATTAAGCGAACATAACTGATTTCTATTTGGTATTCGTCTTCACAATAATAGTCATTCATTTACGTAATTTTTGTCATCCAAATATTTACCTGATCGCTCATTTCGTGATAAGTTTGGTTCACTGATTGTTGATGTGGTTGCTCGTTGATGCTATATTGAGGCACCAATAAAGGGTTATTTAAGTTTTCCTCGTTTCCCTGCAACAAGAAGAAGATAAAGTTTGTCTCTAAGTAAATTAATAATTGCATCATTAATGTGTTTTAAGTCGGTTGAAAGGAAAGTTTTATACTTTACTTCAAACAACTCTTTTAATCATAGCTTCATTAACTTTTCACTTTGAAAGTTTACAATTTCCTTCATTTTTTTATTTTATCCTTCTTTATTTGAATTAAGATTATGTTTTTTATGTTACGTAGACCATTAAAAATTGTTTGGTTTAAAAAAAGTTTAACTTGTTTTGGAATTTTTAATCAAGGAAGAAGTTTGAAAAACCATCCGCATGATGGTCGAAGTTCAGTGGCGTTTGAGGAAGTTTATGAAGTTTTTACAAACTTGTTTTTCTTCTCTTTTTTTTATTAAACACAAATCAACCAAACAAGAATATCCATGACATGGAAAAGAAATTAAAAACTGATAAATATCAAACGCAAGATTAATTTTCAACACATTAATTTGATGGATCTTTTCAAATTAAATTGCATTCTTTTCCGAGAAAAATATTTTTAAAGAGTTTTTTTTTCCTTAGATGATTAAATGATGTTTAAAGAACACGTAAGACAATCAATCATCATCAAGCGACCCAAAACTGAAAAGTTTTTATTTTGTTTTCGATGAAGTTTTTAATTTCCAAATTTTGACCTCAAGTGAACTTTGAGTAGTTTCAGATATCTTCTTATTCTTAAGAAATTTCTCTTTTCTTTTGTCTTACGGTCATGATCTCACGAAAGTCTCGTAAGAAATTTTCCATGAGACGATATCGAAAAGAATAAAACTCAAGGTCGAAAGTTTTTAAAAGATTTCAACATTTCCAGGTGCACTTAATGCGATTATTTTCGTACTCAAATGATTACTTATTGCAAATAAGAAAACAAATTGAAGTCAAGAGAAAACTTTCAAGTTCACTTCTCACAGTTGAAATTTCTTTCTTTCCGCTAAATACTTTCCACCTTCAACAAGCAACTTTTCATGTTCAACCGAACTGTTATGCTAGTTAAAACACGTTTTCTAATTAATGAAATGAAACCAACGTGTAATTAATGGCTGGGGGAAGAAAAATTCATTCGAGCATAAATCTTCACAGTAAAGCTCCGCCAACGTTCATTTTTAAAACAAGAAGAAAAAGAAATTATTACTGCACTAAATTGCAAGCTAAAGTAACACGCAGAATTATAAACGAGAGACAAAATCTCTCGTAAAATTTTTTCCTGTGCGTTAAGGAAAAAAGTTCTTTAGCAACTTTGAAGCTATTTTCAATGCTCATTTATGTATATAAGACTTGATTTGAATGTCAAGCAAATTTACATTTTAGAACATTTTTTTTGAAATTCATCAACTTACAGACGCGCATAATTATAAACGAATTTCAAAAAATAATTAATTTTTCGTTCATTTTGTGCTTTATTCTATTTCTGCTTTTAACATTATCTTAAGCATCCAAACAATGGTTTATCTGCAAAGATTTAATTTTTTTTCACATCGACTTCAATGTGAATTTAATGATTTGGTAGCTCATGTCTCCTTATACATCAAAACTGTTGTCGGTATCAAAAGACAACACATCAAAATTTCTGCGTGTGGTTTTTTAACAACATATATGTAGGGACTAATAGCCTGTGTATTGCAAAATTAAATATTAAACTTTTAAGAATTTTTTTTTGACCAACATGTGATGGGGATGGTAGCCTTACTTCACTTTGTCATTAAATAAAACTGAAAAACTTCTTCATAATGTAACTTCTATTGATTTTAACATATCGACGGAAGTTAGAATAAACATTTCACGCGAATGAAAAAATAGTTGACACATTGTGGTGGAAGAAAATGAATCTTAAAGTACTTCACACCCGTCTCAAAAATATGCGATCTTGGAAATGTGGAAAATCGTGGAAAATTGAATTGAAATGTTCTGAAAATTATTCTGAAAGACAGAAAATGAAATTTAAGCATTATTTTCAGAACATTTCACTTCAATTTTCCACGATTTTCCACATTTCCAAGATCGCATATTTTTGAGACGGGTGTGAAGTACTTTAAGATTCATTTTCTTCCACCACAATGTGTCAACTATTTTTTCATTTGCGTAAAATGTTTATTCTAACTTCCGTCGATATGTTAAAATCAATAGAAGTTACATTATGAAGAAGTTTTTCAGTTTTATTTAATGACAAAGTGAAGTAAGGCTACCATCCCCANGGAGACATGAGCTACCAAATCATTAAATTCACATTGAAGTCGATGTGAAAAAAAATTAAATCTTTGCAGATAAACCATTGTTTGGATGCTTAAGATAATGTTAAAAGCAGAAATAGAATAAAGCACAAAATGAACGAAAAATTAATTATTTTTTGAAATTCGTTTATAATTATGCGCGTCTGTAAGTTGATGAATTTAAAAAAAAATGTTCTAAAATGTAAATTTGCTTGACATTCAAATCAAGTCTTATATACATAAATGAGCATTGAAAATAGCTTCAAAGTTGCTAAAAAACTTTTTTCCTTAACGCACAGGAAAAAATTTTACGAGAGATTTTGTCTCTCGTTTATAATTCTGCGTGTTACTTTAAGCATTTTTTAACAACGAACGGCTAACTAAACATTGTCGTTACTTTTATGAATGAACTAATAATCTGTCGCGTTATTAATTATAATGTATTTTCAACTGCATGTTGAATTAGCATTTACTTCTTACCAACATTTTTCTTACTCTTCTTTTCTCGCTCTTAACTTTATTTTATTACATTGACAAGTTAATTTAGAGCACAAAAGGAAACAACCGCAGTTTTATGGAACGTTTTAAGTGACTTTATATTTCATGCTTCTAAAAAGTCTTAACTCAGCCATCGCTTCATTGTTGAAACTACAAATCTTTGAAAGTGTTTTCAGTGAGATTGGAGCTTATTCAAACGTTTAATTTAATTACGATGCAGCGCAAAGAACGAATCTGACAAGTCATTTGAATAAATTTACATCAATGCATGCATCAAGTATTGTGAATACTAATTTGTGCACGACATAATTTCGGAATTTTAAAAATTAGTTTCACTTAATCAAACTTCAAGCACATACATTTGCATACTTCAGAATTTAATCTCGACGTGAATATAAAATAATATTAAATCATTGATCCATGAAAATACCTTAGAATTTTAAACATATAAAGTTAAGATCACGATAAACATCTAAAGTCAGTCGAATTCATGAAAATCTCAAATCCTATAGCAGTTTTTATTTCTGATTTCAACAATCGACAAACTTATTTGCAATGCAGAGTATTCTGTTTCGTATTTCATGTTGTTAACTTGCTTGATTTGTTATAAACTTTTAGGTTTTTAATCTGAGGAAATAAATTTTTAATAATTTTCAATTTTACAGTTCAATGTTTTTGAAAATATTTTACAAAATGAATTTTTAATGGAAAATAGTTTGTGTACCTACGATACCTTTTTACTGAATATGTCTGAATATTGAATTGGGGGTAAGAAGAACTTTTTTAATCGTATTAATTCATCAAGTCTCGTTTTATCCTAGCATCAGTGCAACGTTGTGAAAAATTGAAAATCAAGAAATTTATCTCCTGTTTCTTTCCTATCTTGACGTTAATCTAAATCTCATCTGATTTCCATTCACCAACACAGTTAGAGAAAAACTTTCCATTCAAGTCAGAAACAATTTCCTGAATCCTCAATTAGCAAAGCAAATAATTCATTTGGAAAATGTTTCGGAAAATTTATTATTCTTTCATTTTCATTTTATGAGTTTTTCTCATTTTTTTCTTTTTTTTTTGAAAAATAAAAATGAAAAATAAAATAGAAAAAGGCAACAGAAGGGACTGCGAAGGAGAACGTACAATATTTTCAATTAAATCAGAATAAATTTTCAAAGTAAACAAGACATAAATTTTGTATTTTGTCGACGCAAGTAAGGCAAAGCAGACAAGAGAAATGTTGAAAAGCATTAGTTGGTAGGACGGAGTGTTAGAGAGAAAGCAAAACTGGAAATCAAATTGAAGGCTTGCATAAATAAAGATTATAATTTTTTTTGATTTATTGTACACATAAAAAAGAGGCTCAGGATTAATTCGACACCGAATGTCGTCATGATTAAAGCATAGATTGAATCTAAACATCGTTTCATCTGGTTAGAATTAAAATGTCCACTTGAATTAAAAGAAAATTTGTTTATATGAATTGAAAAGCCAAACAAAATTGCATTTTATTTCATGAATGACTGCAATGACAGAAATGAAAATAAACTTTTCACATGTTAATTGCGGAAAAACAATTTTCACTTCATAAAAAAGTGAACAGCAACACGAATAAAATGCGTCATAAATACAGTTCATCTCTTTTCGAAACACTCAAATTGATTTCATTTCGAATGAAGATGACAGTGGTTAAATAAACACTAATAAAGTTGAAGGTAACATGAACAAAATCTGATAAAAAAACTTTGTAGTTGCGTGTGAAACGTTCAAGAAACTTGAAGAATTTCGCACCTTTCAATGTTAACAGAAAGTTGAGTTAAACATAACAAAACGCTCTTAACAGCTCTTAACTTTGTATTGAATTGTGAAACGGTTTTATAAATGAGTTTTCTTCTGATTGGGATGGAAATGCCAAGAAAACTTTAAAGTCTTTAGAATTAATGTGAAATGATAATAACAACTGTTGAGCCATTTAATTCCGACTTTATGATGCGATGCGATGCAATTCAAGCAGTTTCGTGTTTTCTCCTCATAACAATAATCTCGAGAGTTCAAAGCTAGTCATAACAACAATGTTAGGTCGACAAAGTAGAGAAAAACAAACTAGGAAAATATTTATTCAAAAAGAGAATCATTAACGAAGAAGCTTATAACATATTCGGGTGATTGAACTTTCATGATCTGCAGCCGTAGCTACACTTGAACGTCCATCCAAGAGAATAAGAGTTCAAGAATCATGTTAATCATTAGTTCCATTAGATGCCCAACTAAAGATTGAAAACAATGAATAGTAGCAGCTTCAAAGACAGTGAAAAACATACAAACAGTAACTTGTTTAACAACTTTTCGTCTTGTGTACAACGGAGAACAAAAAAAAGAAGGCACAATTTTGATTAATTAAAGAAATGATATAAAGACTATGAAAGAAAAGAAATCTAGCAATGAATTTGAAGCCTTTTTTGACGAAGAAGAAGAAAAGAAATGAAGTATCGTGAAAAGAGCCACAATTAACGATAATTTAACTTTTATTGTTCAGCATTTTACGAGTTGAACAAAGTAAAATTTATTTTATATTTTTTTCTTTTCTTTTCCTCATTCTTTTCGTTTAATTTCGACTAATTAATCATACAAACTCTTAATTTGGATAAAAAGAAAGAAGAAAACTTCTCATTTTGTCGGACAGTTTAACTTCCAAATGAAGGGAAGAGAAGTTAATAAAAAAATATTAGTTGTTGATTTGGCCTATTAATATCAATTTTCGACAGAGGTTTAATCGAACTTGGTAGTTTGTTTTGGCTTTAAATGTTCAATTTTCTAGAAGCTTCGTCCATCTTCTTCTGAATTACGAGATCTTAAGACTGAGATTATCATAAATAAAAAATGTGCACGCACAAGATTTACGCGCGAAATTGCAAAATTCCTAACCATGTTTAGGTCATTGATTATCGTACATTTTTCTTGCCTTCACATGTTTCTCTTTCTTTTACTTATATGAAGTTTATTTTTATTATTTGGTATTTCTTTATTTTTTACCTCACATATGGCATTGAAAATGTTTATCGTTACTTTTGTGGAATTTTTATTACCTGCTGTGGATTGTGGAATGTTTTTTTTTCTTTCTTTTTTACATATTTCTGCTTTAAGACATTTTGAATGAATCTAGGACAATCCTAAAGCATAATTTAACATTTAAGTGAATAATATTTTGAATCAAAAGGATAAGGAGTAGCTGTGATAAAGCCCCAGGTAAAGCATGTTAAATGAGCTACTTGTTGATGTTGTTAAAGCGAAGCAGTTCGTGATTCATCCCTGCTCCCATCATTCATTCATTTATACCAAGATGTGGGTGAGGAAAGAGAAGAGAAGGAAGAAAAATAAGGAAAAACAATAAAAGTTCTTGAGCAAACATTTGAGGCTGCGAATGAGATTTTGTTGTTGGTGAGAATGAAAATCCTCTGAAGCGAAAGAAATGATGATTGAGACAAAAAGAAGTGGAGAGAGTGTAAGAGCAACATCTGTTGGATCTTCAACAATAAACTCACAGGCTGAATAATCGAAAACATTTTCACTGAGAATTTATTCCAAATCGATTTTGGGTCGAGAGACGATAGAAGAAAAAAAATCCTGAAACGAGTCATTGAACAAACACAATCTTTATTAACCATTTAACCTCTTTTTAAATGATGACCTTTTCTCTTGAAGTCTTAGCTTCCTCTCGGCAGTTTTTCAGTTGTAACAAAAGTGTGTCGAATAATTCAAACCATTTAGCAACAGCAGCTAGCAGAAAAATTTTCTTTTGAGGCCAACAGCATTTTTTTTTCTTAAATTACATTCGTTACTTAGTTCACCTTTTTATTTTTTTCCTTCTTGGATTAATCTATGAAATCTTTATCTAAGCAACACAGAAGCCTATAAAATAATTGCTTCCAGCTAACAGATTGATTTTCACGATTATACATTTTGTATTTAATGATCGATAACTTCGTGAGTTCGAGTTCCATGTTCGCGAGCAATCAAACGCCATTAATTCATCATTAAATGGTGAACAATAAAAGACCATTCATTGACTGAATCCACTGATATTAATTAACAAAATTTTATGTATGTTTGTGGAGCTCCCGAAAAACGAAAATCTCCCACATTTGTTGTATTTGTTTTATTTTTATTTTTTTTTGGATGATCTATCATGTTACATACGACAATAATGATTTGTCATTAATGTCTCTCTCTAATAATAATTCTTTTCATATTTTTAAGGGGGAAGGGGAGACACAAACAGGAAAGTTTCAATCGCTGACAAGAAAAGTCCATTTATCATTTTAATGGTTACAGAAATTCTCTTTTAATTGATTGGAGATTCGTTAAAGAATATAAATTAAAATTAATTTGATATTGAGTTTCTTATCTCAAATTTCATTGTCAGTTTCCAAGAGTGGAGTTCTTTGAAGAAACGCCGACATCTAGTAGACGAATGAAGGCAATGTGAAGCTGTTGTAAATAAAGCCAGGTGCACATTAAAATTGAAATGTTTAAATTAGGTCTGAAAACTTTTGCATGATTACAGAAAGAAGATGTTGAATTTATGGAAGATTTACAGTCACTGGTGAAGATTATTAGAGGGGCAAATTAATCGTGAGTTGCAGCAAACTCAAGTCTTTTAATAAACTTCAATTTAAAAATGAGAAAAGCTACATAACTTTCATTTAATTCCCAGCATTCTCTAACATCATCAATCAAACAGAAATCCTTTTAATCTTATGTATGTCGCCTCATAAAAATTTAATTGTACTTTAAAACTATTTTTATGTTTTTCTTTTTCTTTTTACTTCAAGTTAAACTTCAAATTTAATTTTGTTCTTTTAAAGACAATTAAAAAATACGACTTAGAAGTTGTCGGATGGAGCAGATGGAATGACCTTACACTACGTTAAAAAAAACTTAATTAAATTATGTTTACAACCTTCCTATTTTATTAGCTAAGCTTAAAGGTGAATAGTTGAAGTTGTTAAACTGTTTGATGTTAAATTTTCAGAAACAAAACGTCGTTTAAGTGTAATCACCTCACCTTGACATTAAACAACATTGCAGACTTGACGATGCAATGGGAGGCAGGAACAAACATAAGAAGAACTTTTGACATGCTGTTTGATCAAATGTTCATTTTCACTACATTGCATCGTCATTGATGTTTCATAAATTCACATAAATTCATATTTTATGCACAATTTAAATACCACAGACCACACCAGTCGGCTGTTTTCCAATGGCTTCGCCAATCATCACACAACATTACACATCAGTGAATTATGAAAAACAATAACAATCAAAAGGCTTTAACACCTTGCACAAGAAGGAAATGCCAACAAGAACGAGAATAAATTCAGTGTTTTTTTTATTCAAGAAACCAGATTGTCAACGAATACTTTTTTTGCCATGCTTTTAAAAAGCAAGCGAAGTGGTTGTCGTGGAATGAGGAAGGATGAGTGAGAATCAAGTTATGAAATATCGGACAACATGCACACGACAAAAACTTCTTTTTGTTTCAGATGCTTTCAAGTCATTAATTTCCTTTTTCGTTTCACTTTCATTTACGTCTTGTGAGAAGACATGTGATGCTTGCCAATGCACGAAAAGAAGAAAAAAGGAACAAGTAGGAATGAAAAGGTAGCCAAAAGATCGACGGCTTATGACGCATTTTGTAACTACCCACAAATCCTGTTTTTGTTTCCTTTTGTCTTCAATAATTCTTGCTTTCAAATTTCGCTTTATATTTATTTTCTCTTTCGATCAACGAAAGCTGATTTAGAAAGAAGAAACTAAAGATAAAGAAAGGAGAAATCACCTGCCATCTTTCAGATGTTTAAATTCAATTCTCTCGTTTTAAAGTCTTTAAAATGAAATTTAAGAAAAAATAATTTGGAAAGAAGAAAGAAAAATAATTCAAGGATTAAAAGAATGTTTCAGATTTAAAGCTTTTGTTTGTGTTTCTAATTGGAGTTTTTGTTGACGATGATTTACTTGTTTGCCAATTATAAAATTCAAAGAAAACTTCACGCATTTATTTGAATGCCGTTGAGTTGAAATAAATTTAACAAACTAACGAACAACGTTAAGCTGGTCTTCTTAAAATGATAGAATGCTAGAATCTTATCAAAATTAAGCAAGCTATTTACATTTCCATAACAATGAGAAATCTCACAATCCCATTCTAAACTAACGACCGTTCCATTTCCAAATCAACAATAACAAACCCTGCTTTCAATTTCATTACTTCAATCAAAAGTCTTGTTATTGTCTTGGAACACTCTTTGGATGAACGATGAAGAAAACGATAATTTGACGTAAAGTTTGCCATTAATCATCATCATCATCTCAAAAAACATATAGTTGAGCTTGCAACGTTACCTAAGATTATTATTGTTCAACACAGGTTTCAATTAAAAGCTAAAATAAAAATAATTTTTCTCTCATCGCTATTCAATTCCGTGGTGTGTTTGCTTTAGAAGGAAGAAAACGAGAAGTGAATCGCGTCATTAAAGTACTTTGTTGCCTTTGCTTATTCCTGTTATTATGAGAGAAACTTCTTTAATGAGACGAAGACGAAGAATGTTTAATGAAAAGATGTGATAATCATGGCTCCTGAATAGAGCTTTAATATCATTAATGAAATGAGAAAAAAAAGACTTGCAACATGTGCTCGTAAGGGCCAATGACGTGGCAAAATGCATCGATCGTCGTCAAAACAATAAATGATGAAAAGGGGTCACCACTTCGACCGACCATATGCTGCCTTTCTCAGAAAATTTTCTTTTCACCCGCTGCTTGATTTATTCATTTTAATAATTGGAAAACATTTGTTTTCCCCAACACCCTTCGTCGGCTTGGCATGGCTTGGCTTGCTTGCGTTTTTATCACACATTAATTTTCTCTTGAAACTGTTAATTTGACATCAGCGCTATCGCACCTTGCTTATCAATTGAATTAATACAATTTCCGATTGATTTGAATGACATCTGAATAGTGAGAGGGAAATTACCAATCAATACGTCGCCTGTCACTCTTATTAAATAATTATTGTCTTTTGTCATGAATACTATACAAGCTTCAGACATTTGTCGCGACTATGTTTAAGTTCAAAGTTGTAAAAATGTGCTTCATTTCAATTTATGTTGCTTCAAAATCAATTTATTGATCAGCTTTGGTTTTATTTTTGCGACTGTCAAGGATATATGACGAACATTAAGTCGCTTTTTTCTTCATCATGATGATGATGATGGTCTTTTTGAACCATGCACATATAAATCCTTGAGATCATCGTTTCAGTCTTAAAATAGAGTAAAGAAAAATTGTTGATACTTTAATGTTTATGTTCATGATCCCAAAAGAAACATAAAGAACATAAAATTGCATAAATTAAATTAATCAATCCCTTATTTCCTTTCTCTCTTCCTCCACCTCGTCGAAATATTAGCCACAGCAACACATATATCGGTGAATCAATGGAAGAAGAGAACAAAGCATAATAACATGAAATTTGCTATTTAATGATATGAAATTAAAAAAACAACAATGAGAGGGGGAGCGAGAAAGAAAAATATTGAATGTTCATAAAAATGCTAAAGAAATTATATATAATTTTACAATCTGAATTAATTTATTCCAATCGATGTGGCGATGTTGTTGTTATTTCTCAGCCAATTGCATTTTATATTTTCGTGGAACATCGATTGATAAATTATCAGACGACCCTGAATGGATAAATTTATTCTTAATCCATCTGCTTATTTGACAAAGACCAACATTATGTCTCGATAATGTTTCGTGTTTCCGATTAGTTGATTAACTAAAAATGAAAATGAATTATGTTACATTTCGGGACGAAAGAGAATTATTTTTATGACACACGAGATTGGAAATGACGCAACATGAAGAAACCATAAAATTCAATCAAACATGAAAGACTGAAGCCAAAAAGAAATTTTCCATGTCATTAGACGATTTTCAAAAATGTTATTAATCATTTTTCCTTTTCTCGTTTGATCGCATTATTGATGGCAGTAACTCACACTTCTCCACCCACTCACGTTAAGTATTGAAAAGACTGATCAAAGGCAGTAGAGAAATTAAACTTGCAATGCTTCTTTGACATTAAATATTTCTTTGAAAATATTTAATAGAAGTTTAGAGCCTTTCTTCTAGTAATTGCTATCATCAGTTAGAAAAGCCTCTTTTGAATGCCTCGAAACATTCAAATTTCTTGTAATGTATCATTGAAAGAATTGTTAAGAAGTTGGCAATATTAACCCTCTTACCACATTTCTCTTTTATATTTAAATTATGAAAGTCTGATTTAAATACTTAAAATGGGGGAAAATGATTATATTTACATCGTTGCCAAGTCTCTTCTTTTTAAAAGAATTTTCACATACGTTCAACACGATTTCGTGACTAACAAAACTCTTTAATTTTATCGTCATTTGAAGGAGAAAAGGTTGAATTATTTTTTCCTCTTATGGTGATGAAACATTTACTTGTTCAAGTTATCTTATCAGAAAACCAACAATGTAATTTAATTAAATTTCATTTTATCAGTTTATTTATATACTTTTTTGAAGCAAGTCTTGGTTCGTTTAATTCAAACTTACGAGTTTACATCGAAAGGAGAAACGTGACGATGCATTTTTGTGGGTTTTATTTAAGACTTCTATAAGAATGCTTTTTAATTTGGTTTCAGTTTCGAACTTTGAAAAGATGATTACAGTTTTCAATCAATTAATTTTAATTGCTTTTATAGATATGATCATAAAATATTTAAATTAATAGAAACATCATGCTCGTTAGCAGTTTAACATTGCCTAAAAGTCTAGAAACTATTAAAAGCTTTGAAGCCTCGTTAAATCAAACTCAACAGATATCCACACTTCAAAATCATCATAAACCAATAATCATAAAAAATCAGCATAAAATCAATGAGTTTAATAAATCTTTCTTCACGAAGAAATTGAAATAAAAATTTCAAGAAGCGAGAAAAAGCAGAAAAAAAATGATTTCATGAGACCACATGCAACGTCTTACTTCATTTTTATAAATTATCAAAATCCCGATATAAAACAAGAGAAAAAGAAAAAGGAAATTTATGAGCGATAAAGCTTCTGAACAACTTTGAATGAACGAATGAAATTAATGATTTCAATTCTTTCTGATGAGTAATTTATTCACGTCTTTCCGATATATTTTCTTCTTTTTCATAGCGTTCAGCGTTGAATTTATTGAGACAAGTTCATTATTGTGCAATAAATTTTGCAAGCTTCAATGATAAAGATTTAATTTAAGATATCTGTCCTCGAATTACTGTTGTAATCTTCAATTTACACGACATTAAATCCAACTAAATATAATCAACGAGATAATTGTGCAACTTTTCCGATCGAAATCATAATTGGCTCTGAAGGGATTTTCATTTTCCATCTCATGAAAGTGCATTCATGTGTAAAATTCAGCAAAGTCTTCAACTCAATCAACGTGACATCAGGAACTGAAAACGACATTTATAAAATGAGGTCAATTTATGTTCCTAAAATAGCTTTGAAGCTTAATTTGCTGGGGTTTGAATAAGATGAACAAACTGAGATTACCCAAGTCGCTCTCCTTCTTCTTTCTGTTCTTTTTTTTGTTTTTTGTCGAGGACACAAGAATAAGATTAATGACATTCTGACTCAACAGTTTTCTCTCATCTCACTCTCCCTACACCATGATAATGCCGCATCAAGATTAACATTTCAACTTTAAGAAGAAAATAATAAGAAAACGAATAAAATAATTTCTTAAGCTGAAAATGAAGTTTATCAAAAGTGATTTTCTTTTCTATTTATAAAAAAAGGTATGTCGCTGCAAGATAAATTATTGAATGTGCCCTTAAAGAGTCATAAATCTTAAAGTTAAACATTGCCAGCGGTTGAAAAAGAAATAAAGAAATTTAGATTTATAATAGTCATATGAGGATTGTCAAAACTAGCTGATATCACTAACGATAATTTCCATCAATTATTAAAGCAATCAAAATGAATCTGAAAGTTTTTGAATTGGTTTGTTAATTTTTTGAAGCTTTCAAACTTCTTTTCTTGTCTGAATTTTTCAAAAGCCCCTAATCAACGCATTCTACTGAATCAAGTTTATTTCTCAAAAAAGATTTCTCTTAATAAATCTTTTGAATTAAAGAACTTTTTGCTACTTATCACGCTTGAAGAATCATCAAAAGAAATTATACTCATGCAAAAAAAAAAGAAGAAAAGAAATTGTTTCTTTATGTCTTCTTCATAGCTATTTCGCTCTCAGAGTTAATTAATAAATATATTTTATGATTAAAGGAAGCACCTTTAAAAGCATTTCTTTCTTCGTAAAAAAATATGTAATAAAATGGAATGAATGGAAAACTGGTTTTTAGATTTAAGATACCAGCAAACACTAAGTACAGTGAAGCATCGCATTTTTCGCAGTACGAAGTAAATATTTGTAGAAGTGAATCATCAACACTAAAAGCACCAACTGCATTACAGAATAAGTGCTTTAAAACATTTTTTACGATTTAAAGGAAATGAAATAATCTTGTTTTTGTTTTGCGTTCATAAAATAAAAATGTAAAAATTCATGATGTTGTGAGAAAAAAGAAGTGAGATGTATTGTGATAAGGTCGCGACTTAAAGCAATCAACCAATAAGCTGAAACTATGTGAAAATGAAATTATGTCTGACATAAATATTTTGTAGATGAAAACATTGAGTGTTTCTTGCATGAACACCTGCTGAACAAAGAAACTGGGAGCTTTGAGTCTTTACAAACAAAATAATTCCATATTTCATATTTAAAGCTTAATATGATCATCAAATGAAATTACTTTAAGTCACTTAACCCCTTAGCGCCGTAGGTACTTTGACATTTAACTTGAGTCATTAGGAATACGATTTTATCATAATATAAATCTTGTAAGATCATAGCAAGTGCAAAATGTTCTTCACGTTTTAGGACGCTCATTAACTTTCGTTATCGCGGATGTTCATCACCGATTAAAGGAAAATCTCGTAACTTCACGGCTTAATGCTGCCCGTTTTTACGATCTCCGAAAGGGTTAACAGCTCATTATTATAAAATTCATCCCAAAGAAGAAAAAAAAGCTCCACAAGTTGAAAGCAAAGAAAAAAGTGAATAAAATGAAAATAAATTGAGTGTAATTTAACTTCTTTCAGCTCATGGCCATGAAGCACCAAAAATAAATTTTATTGGTAATTTTTTTCTCTTCAGTTAAGAAAAAATCCTCACGCAGACAAAAACAGTTTATGGTAGACAACAACAAATCGCTTTATGTGAACCAAAATAAAATTCGCAAAAAGAATGTAAATTGATGAAGGAACATGTGTTCAAATTTGGAGAAGGAAAAAAAGTCATGAAATTAATCAGTAAGAATGTGAGACTTTAGTTTGAATATCAATGGAATATTTTCCATTTTAAATATTCATATTGCATTAACATCACGATCATTATCAGTTGTTGGGCACTGAACCAGCAAAATTTCTCATTTTCTTCTCGGTGAACCGAAGAATAATAATAGAAGAAAGATGTAACGATTGATAAGCACAAATGCAAGAAAATGAGTTGGAAAAGAAGTAAACTAATGATGCAAGGAGAGAGACTATTAATTAGTAAATTACTTTTACAAATAACTTGTAAATTACTTAGTTGTTGAGAATAAAAAACGATGAAATGCGCTTTGTTGCGATAACACAAAGAGAGTTTTATGTTGCAATATGCATCAACGGTAACGATGATCATAATTTTGTTTTAACATAAATGAATCGTTCCTTAAAGACAACATTTCTTCTTCTTTCTCACAACTTCATCTCGTTAAACGCATTCTCATTTGTGTGATGTGAACACACTTTCAAAAAAATCAATATTTATTTAAAATCTTAAAATATTTGATGTTTTGATATCTGATTAGACATTCCAAGATATTTAAGATCTCTCTAATGGAGGTTTATACTGTTTAGCTAAGACATACTTAAAGAAGCTTAGTAATCCACTCAAAGATTGTCTCAATATGAGAAAAGTTAACTGTAATAACTAACGGATAATAAACAAACTTGATTGCATTCTTTATTCCGTCATGTAATTGCAACGAGAGATGAAAGCAGCAAGTAAGTACCAATAGCAAATTTTTAAATTAGATTCAAGAAAATATAAAAAAATATTTGCAAGTGGAAAGTAAATTGAAATCAAGTCCAATGTCTCTTGTTTATATTTGAGCTTCAATATTTATTCAGTAAATTAATATTCGAGTGGGAAATTTGCTTACAAAAAAAAGTGAAAGTTTCGTATTGAAGTACTGAGGGGTGTTCAGACTTCGACCTAAATTGAAGTAAGAAAACTTCCTTTAAATCTACCGCTTAAAAAAATCAATCGATGATTTCAATGTTGAGAACATTTTTGTGAAGGGCCATCAAAAAAAAAAACCAAACCATGTTCAAAAGAAATCCTAACACGCGATTAAATTGGGGTCAGTAACATGAGAAACAACTTTAGTGAAAATATTATTTTTATACCATTCTCGTTTATACTTATGTGACCTTCCTCAGATGAGATTGGACTTCGAGAGATGATTAATTGATATTTTTATGAAACTTCATAGATTTTGCAGCATTTCGTTCCCCCTCAACCCCACTCGTTTCATAAATACTTATGACTGTTAAGAAATTTCTTGATTTATTTAGCCTAATTTGCATTTTATGATATGCAAAAATGTGTTTTCGTAATTTACTTTCAATTATATCTGTTAGATAAATATTTGCGCAAGCAAATGAAAAGTGGATTTAATGTAAATTGAAGGCAAGAGTCTGTGTTTATAATTCGAATAAATATCAGATGGTTTAATTCATTTCATTTCAACAAGTAAGACGAGACGGCATCGTAAAAATTTGAGGAGACAATCAGGCATCGTGCTTGTGTTAACAAAAACCAACAACTAAATGAATATGATTCATTAAAAATATCTATGTCTTTAAGATATTTTTCATGATAATAATGGGGTTTGGGGGGAGTTGTCGTTGAAACAAAGTGTGACAATCTCTCGTGAAAAATCTTTTCAATGACACTAAAATGATTTTTTTATTTCGATTTATTCTCAGCTTATTTTTTCCCATTCAATTAATAAAGATTTCGTAAAATGGAATTCGCTCAATTAACCTCAAGTATTTTATTGTATAATTTGTCATCTGTTTATCTCGTTGAGATGTGAAGTGGTATTTCCGCTTTGGTGTTGCCTTGAACCGAATATCAGTCCAGCTGAGAATGGCATGATAAATGTCTTTCCTCAGATGCATGGAGAATTTCGTCATAAGTGGAAATATAAAAGTGATTTTGTATGTTTATTTAAAAGCATAGTATCTTGCTGTGAAATCGTTTTTCCATCTCCAATTAACGTTATAAAAAGCAATTAAAATATGTCTCAGAAGCTTATCGCAACCTGCGCACGCAAATTTCTTTTTTAAAGAGCAGAAGCGGAAACACGACTTCAATTGCCATAAACTGGATCATAAACTCTCAAGTATTATGCAATTATATAATTTACTTATGCAAACACTAACTTTTGATAAAAATAACTTTTAATATTTATGCTGTGAAAACCAGTTCTTGGACATTTAAGCCGCGTCTTTTATTAATAAAAAGAAACAAATTCCATTGATTGTAAAACAATAAAAATTCATTTATTTTCCTCATCATGTGTCTCTTCCATGACAAAGCAAAACGTGGAATTAAAAACAAAATCAAATAATTAATTTTTAATTATAAATAAATTTGTTCTTCTTTCACTATTCCGTTTGTTTGTTAATTATTTCTATTCTTTAGAAAATAAATGCTCCGTGCTTTGTTTATTTCTTTTTTTACTTCTCTTTGGTAGTTTGTTCTTTTTTTCTTTCTTATTTCTCTCTCCACTCTTCGAAAAGTAAAACTCTTATTTATTTTTAATTATTTTTTCTTTTCATTCTCCTTCATTTTCTTTGAATTCTCGTGAAGATGAAATTTATCTTGAAAAATGTTGTCTGTCGAATTGAGATTAGAATGAAGAATGATTTAAAGAATGATAAAGAATGAAGACTTACAAGAAGAACGATAATAAAAGTTTGGTTCAAAGTTTAAGACTCGAATGATGTTCTGTTCTCAAGTTTATAAATTGAACACTAAATTCAGACATAAAGCTACTGAAGTCTTCATGTGATGTTCATTGTATTGAATCAATCGATAATTGACATCTTATTATTGTCATTTCATGCATGGTTTTCAAAAACGACTTACTTAAAGTGCACCTATCCCTCCTTAAAAGGTGTTAGATATTTATTTCTTGACAACTTCGTCACATCGTGAGATCAACATACTTCATTAAAATTTTAAATTCAACCATGACATTACACATTATGAATAACGAAGAGAATTAAGAAAAAAAAAGAAGACATAAAAAGTTAACAAAAGGTCAATTTAGGACAAACAACGAGTGAGTGAAAAAGAGAGATGAATAGAAAGAAAAGCAATTTTCAACATTCCGTTAAAAGTAGATATAGAAATGTAAGAAATGTTCTTCTTATCTAATCTGAGATATAAAGATGTTAAAAAGACATTTTTCTTATTTTTCAAAAATATTTATCTAAAGTTAAACAACCAACACACACCTTGTACACAAACTGATTAAACATGTTGACGTCCATGTTGTTGATATCTGGATCCATGAAAAAGTCCCGTTTAGTTTCTCCAAAGCGACAATGATAAATTTATTAAGCGACAAAAATGTACTATAATTCACTGTAATCAGTTTCAATGTCAATTAATAACTTAGGTTAGTTGACGTTCTCTTATCGTTCAAATTTTTAATCCCACATCGATTACATTAAGACGAAAAAATAGATTAATTGATCACTAATTAATGATGACCACAAATTTTCCCATCAACATTCCATTCCTCTTCATTAACTTTATAGTTCGTATTTAATTATTCTTCACAGAAAGAAATGTTTGTTTCATGAGAGTAAAAAAGCTTTGAACTATAAACGCGTTTTTATTAATTTTTCTTTTCTTTTTTTGGTGTAAAGTTGTGTTGTTAATAATTTCAAATCAATCCACGTATACACACAACTACACACGTAACTGATTACATGCGTTGCATTCTATTTTCTTTGGCACTAAAAGTGCTGTGTACAATTAAGGTAGCACCTGTAATCAAGTTTAGGAGTTTATCTTTAAGCATAAATTATCGGCTATAGTCAAATCTCATTTGATTAATGAAAGTGCATTAAGTGAAATCCCGGATTATCATTGGACCCGACGAGAAGCTCTCGAATTGTTTGTTATTCGGGAAATATATAAATTTTATTTCGAACACGACGAATACGTCCACATGAACGCAGAAAACCATCGACACTGATTGTTTTACTCCCCATACTCAACGAAACAGAGCTTTTTTGTATATTTTTTGATAGAAAGACTTGTGTATAACTTCTTTCGAACTTTGAGTGTGTATTGTAGAAGCAGCAACGACATCGGCCAAAAAGAAAAAGAAATAAGAAAACATCTCAGAAATAAAACGTTGGACAAATGATGTTTTATCGCATGCTTCATCTTCAAGAATGTTTCTCGAAATGTTCACATCTGGAGATTGACAATTCTAGATATATTCAAGTTAGAAATGAAAAACAAAATTCTATTTTTCTTCTCTTTACTCAGTTTTGGAAAAACCGAGAAATTTTCATCGACGGAGAAAAACGAAATTTTCCGAACTCACGAAGCAATGCTTTACTTCAAGGAATCTTCTTTCATTTGGAATGAGTTTATCAGAGTAACGCTGCTTCTCTTTTACGATAAAAACAACACAAATTTTACAACCAACACACTCTTATAATTTGCGGCCATATTTTCTGTATAAAAAAAACGACGTTGATCGTGACTCTCCACTCTCTCAACGAATTCCTTTTGCTTTGCTGTTGAAACAAGAATAAGATTTGTTCTCATTCGGATAGATCGTCCATATGTGTGAGTGTGTGTGTATGAATATGTATATGCTATGTGTTCAATGAGTTGTATGTGCAGCATAAATATCCACCTGGTACACGGAGAAGGAATGTAAGACTAAAGATTGAAGAATAAATAAAAAGGAAAAGTGGCAACGTTGCATCATAACACGACAAAATGGAAAGAAAATAATTGAAAATAAAATTCAACAGCAAACATAAATGTATTAAAGATTAAACATCACACTAGAAACAAACAAAAAGAATTCTTAATTGAATAAATTGTTTGGGATTTGTTCTCTCTTTATGACATTTTTCGTTGTGAGTAAATGTTCAACGTTTAAATTTTTTAATTGTCATTCAACTTGAACATTTGATTGTTAAAGTTATAAACTCGAATTAAATTTTGATTGATTTGATTAAATAAACTTTTTTCTTTCTTTTATTAATAGATGTTAATTCTAGTTTAAATTTCGTAATGTTACTTCATTGTATGACATTTGAAGACTTCTTCTGCTTTAATAAAAGCACTTAAGAAATGAAGTTTTTTGATTTTTTTAAAATCTTCAAGCGAATGAAATTATGTATAAACATTAAAAGTTTCTTATATTGAAGTTCAGAGAAAAGAAACTTCGCAAATAAATTATTAATTAATTCATTGAAGCTTAAACTAACACTTTGATTGATAATATGCTAATCAAAAATCAAAAATTTAACAACCAAACAGGAAAGTGCTTTCAATCAACTTGGTCGCAATTTAATCAAAATGAAGACTGTTAAAGTTTTGTCTCTCCCTTTAAAACTTATCCGTCACTAGTATGTTCAACGAATGTGGAGGAGTTAAGACTTGATTGAATTTCCTGATTCACGGGAAAAACTCGTTTTCTTCTTTTTTTTTGTTCTGGTTTCCCCAGCGAAGAGAAATTTTCTTTCTTTTCGGAAAGTCATCATTTATGTGCGGATTGAAAATGGAAGGGAGAAGGAAAAGTTTTTCATCATTCAACAACAGGAAAACTTTGAGCAATCAAGAAAGATTGAATATGATTAAAATCTCTTCCACAGTCTTCTCGTATATGTTTAGTGAAAAAGAAGAATGAAAGAAAGTATAGAAGAAACTTTTTCCATCATCCCCCAAATATTCCACCAAACTGAAAGAGAAGAAGGGAAAATTTGCAAGGATTTATCGTGGCTTGGTAGAGAAAATCGTTTAATGAAGATGAACGTTAATTTAGTTTCTCGAAATCAGCATAATTTATGCTACACGAGCAAAAAACTAATCAGCATGCTAGCGAGACTATTTGCTGAAGCTCCATCGTTTTGATATGATTAATTCACGTCAAACCTTCATGACATTGCATAAATATATTTAGTTTCATTTTTTTAAATCCTTCAATGAGGCAAGAAAACGAAAAATATTAGAGAAAAAGTAAAGTTAATCAAACTCTTTAAGCTTCTTGATGCTTACAACAAAAAAAAACTCCCCGAAAACTCAATTTCATTAAAGTTTCTTTTCCGAAAGCAAAAACTTTTCCACTAAATAAAGAAAAAATTGACAGAAATATGAGACAGCGAAAAACAACAACAAACAAGTGCAAAAACATAAAGTTTGATTAAATTTTTCCCTCCACCTACCCCACACCGCACACAGTTCTCTCTCCTCTTTTCCACTCCATAAATTTTTATGCAGATAATGTAGTGGTTTTTGAAAAATGGCATTTGCCCACCCGTTTTCATCTCCCGCTCTACTTCATCATAAACACTACAAGTCTTGAATTGAATACTTTAAAAGCGAACATCATAAAGTTTTTCACTGAAATTTCTTGGGAAATTTCTCCTTGAAAATTGAATTTCCCTTGTGAGGAAAGCAAGAAATTTTCTATCGAAATTATTAAATAACATTTTCACCTATACAACTAAGCATTGTAAAATTAATTTATAATATGCGAGGGTGGCGAGTAAGTTAGCAAGAGATAGATAAAGAGAGAGAGAAAGAGAAATTAAATTCCTAAAATATTCAGCAGCATCGATGTGTTTGTTAATGAAAAATCTATTGAAGCTTATGGAAATGAAAGAAAATCTTTTGATGGAATCCTAATCGTGATAAAGGAATGACTAACTGAAGAAGAGGAAAGAGATAATGTGAGGTCATTTGCCTCCAATTGCACAATTCTTATACATACATTTTTATTTTTTCCCGAAACGGAAATCATGATTTACGAGTATTGATTGAGGTGATGCAGCCCCACCGATTATGTCACAAAAAGAAGAAATTTTATTATGTCTGGCCATAAATATTTTGTCGCTTTTACTCAGCAAAATTTTCTCCCCGCAACCTTTTTGTATGTGCTTGTATTGGAGTCATAAAAGTAATGGCAAAACATGAATCTAGATGGGAAAGATGTTGCGCGCAATCAATGTTTAGGGGGAGAAAATTTTTCAGCACGACTTTGCTATGGCATGTGGAATGAGGGTGGGAAATCAAATCCCCAGGATCACTATCACAGCACCGTGAACCAATTTATCTTAAATTAAATCACTTAATTTTTGTAATTAATTTTCCCTCCTTCAGACTCAGAGACGTTCTCCTCTTAAACAGAATGTTTGTGCTGTGTACACGCGCATGAATTCCAGTAATTAACTAAAAAATATATTTTTGGGCTTGGCAGAATACTTTTGTTCATTCAAGGTAAGCAACAAAAGCCGATTTCATTTCAGAAAGATTCTATACGCTTGATTTGATTGTTCAATTTTAATTCGAGCTAGCAAAGAAATTAATAACAAAAATGTTACTAAAAATATTTTTTCAAATACATCTGCAAAGTATCTGTTTATATTGAAAAATATAAAACTTGATCTCAACTCCCCATTAACTTTAAAAGCACGTTTTCCCGAAGACTTCTATATGAATAAAATACAGCACGGAAACTTAAACATTTCGTTTTATAAATATGTATCATTGCAAAAGACTAACTTGAAATAATAACATCATAACAACCAAACCGATAGCGGAAAGTTGAAAAAGAAATAAAAGAGAAACATCAAAGACAGTTGATTTCCTTTGAAAATTAAATTGGCATTTTCCTCTCAAGCATATTTTTCTGCGAGAAGTGCGGTTATTCATCAGCACAAAAAAAAGGGTGGTGATGATGGCAGGAAAAAAGAAAGAAGAAGTCATTTATAAAGGTCAGAAAATTGTAAGGATGGTAATTGAGTTTCCGTCTTCACCTGTTGCTGTTTCGTAAGAAAAAGTTGGTTGAATAACGGATCGTCTTCATCCCAACCTTGGGGAAAGCCCAAAAAAAAAATTATTGCATCGAACCTTTCGAACGTCTCCCACCAGCAAAAGGAAAGCGATTTCTTTGACAAGATTGATTCCAAAATACCTTCACTCCCCTAGGATTTTCCAAATATTCAGCCTCGATGATATTTTCTCGAAGAGGAATGAAAACCCTTCAAGAAAACTTTGTTTTCTCTTTTTCTCGCAAGAACTCTGAAAGAAAGTTTTCTCATTTCTTTTAATTTGATTTTAAAACTTTTGCTTGAATTAATAGAAAAAGTTTAAATTAAAAATAAAGACTCGAATAAAAGATTTTCTTTTCTTTATTTTTTCCTCTTTTGGTTTTGCTTCTCTCTGTTTGAAAATAAAGAATTTCGAAACAGTGAAAGAGGTTTTTCTTTCGCCGATGAAAGTTTCACTTCTATTTTTTGCTTGAAAAGCGACTTAGCATTGTTAAAAGTACTTTTGTTAAGCACCTCTAAGTCTTTGATGGAATATCATTTATTTGGAATGAACACTGAAAACTGGAGAATGATTTATTTTATTTCAGATTTGAAAGAAGCTTTCAATAGAGTTTGCAAACTTTTTATCAGCTAAAACCATCCTCAATTAAAATTTAAAGAGTTTAAAAAAGCTTAGTTTGCTTATTAACTTCATAAATTCAAGAATTCGAGCTTTTAAGGGCTTTTCCATTTAAATGAAAATGGCAAGAACTTTTTGCCATCAGAAAAGCAAAAACAAATCAACTATGGAATTTTCTAATTTCGTTTATTTGATTTTATTTGATGTTTTTAACTCACAGTTCGCTTATGTTTTTCTTTGCTTGTTATCGATCGCAAAACATAGAACGAGATGGAGGCAGAGTTGATTGAATTGTCGAGAGGGAAAGAAAAAGAAGGAAAAAATTGTATAAATTGGGGTTAATGTTCAATTATTTAGATAGGATTGAAATCAGTGGAGGAAGAGCAGTGAATCTTAAAGCTTTTTAAACTCGCTAGTGATTCTTCAGGGCTTTTCCCAGAAGGAAATTCCATTATCTTTTAACTTCCTCTGCAAATTTTACCCACACTACCGACCCCTTATTCCATCCCATTCTGGCAATCAACCCACTTCCATTTAAATATTTGCTCAATAACTCACAGAGCAAGCAACAAAAAAAACTTTTTAACGAGCTCGAAAACAGTCAGAGAACTGAAATTTGCATATAATCAACTTGATTGTCATAAATCAAGTTCTCTCTTTTTATTTCTATTTTTTGGAAGCAAAAGACGCACAGGAAAAAGACGGAAGTAATTACTCATACCGGCAAATGATGATAAACTAAAATTAATATCAATGCGATGCAAGTAAGAAGAAAAAACTGCATTGTCATAATTTTTGTCTAATAGATTTTCAACAATAAACTCACTACAAGATTTACATGGTAGTTATATCATTTGAAACGTATTAAAATAACTTATTTACAGACTAACTCGCTTAGCCACAGTATGGTTCTATAAATGGAAGTCTTTTTTTTTATCGTTCGTTACCATCTCATTAAGTCTCACTCTCACACTCTTATTTATATCAATAATAAACTGCTCTAATGGTGATACAATCAGCAAACCACCTTTATTTATTTAAGCTTGTTATCACTTTCATTAGTTTTATATCGAAATTTGAGTTTTATTCCTCATTCGTTCAAATTAATCTCTATTGAAGTATATATTTAGGGATTTAGAGAAAGAATGATAACGTCTTATATAGAACATAAATGAAATTGAAATTCAGCTATGATTTGGAAATATTTATGTTAAGGATTGATGCAAGAATAAACACAGATTAAACAAAATATTTTTGATTTCCTCGAATCCTTCAACCGATAATAAATCCAAGCCTTGTGATATCTTAACATAAACCTTAAAGGTTGAGAGTGAATATCCTTACGCATGACGTCGACTTCAAATACTCCCCTGTTTATATTTTTAATCACGAACCGTTGCCTAACGAACTATGAACAATTTAATGTTTTTATTTCTGCTTACAATTTAGTTCATTCTCGTTTATACCATGGGCCGGAAATTTTGATAAAGATAATTCATATGAATGTTAATGCACACGATAAGCAAACGAGGCTATCGATTAATCTTTTATTTGATTTTTAACTTACTTTGTTATACGAAACTTTCTGCTTGAAAACATTTTTCGTAGAAAATAAAATTTATATTAGGAATGAAAATACTGAGAATTATACAATAAGCTTTTACAAATATTGTATCTTAAAACTATTCGCATGAATATTAAGCTCACGTTTCTTGTTGAAAATAATGAAGAAGCAAATCACTCACCTTCTTTAATAACTTTCTCCAGAAATATTCACTTAAAACTAAAAATTTATATACAACTTGGTTGAGATGAACACTCGTTGGATAATTTAATATTCAGAAATTAACTTAATTGATGTTCAATGCAATAGATTGCAAAATTTGTTAAAGAAACAAAAAGCAGCAAAATCAATTTGCAAAAATGTAAACAATTAAACCATACAACAGTTCAGTGCATTGCAAATTCGTCACGCGCAGACGAAAATGTTTCTTATCTTGCTAGACTTTAGAGCTGTTTATTGTTGAACAGAAGCATTGAAAAGTAGGAATTTAAAAATTACGTTGAAATGAAGTCATTTGACGATTAGGTTAAGAAATTCTATAATAATTTTATTCAATTTAAAATGAACATGTTAGTTTTACAATACCTAAAGGGAATTCGAAATGAACATTTTCAAATGAATGTTACAGGGATATTCCTTTGGTTTTTTATTATTCAATTATCTTGAGGGATGTTAATAAATGAGAAATGAACGAGGAAGAAGCGAATTATGAGTTGCTTTGAAGAAATGCAAATAGCTTTGAAGGTTTCATGTTCTTACACTCACAAAAAGATAATTTTATGTTTACCAAATTATTAATTATCATTTACTATATTTTAACTTTTTTTGCAACGATTCACAAAATTTTATTTTATTTAGATAACTTTATTGTAATTAATAATTTCCTGAAATTATTCACTTTGATATTTATGAATTTCCTTGCGCATCTCAAATTAACAGATACTTTCTAATCTAAAATTATGATGATTTTTCGCAGATTTTGACTTTTCCTATGAGAAAATATTCTCGTCTTTGATTCTGAACATTTTCGTTGCTATTTTTCATCGTTCAAGGAATTTCGCTGATTTAATTTAATGTTAAAGAAAAGATCTTATTAAATATGAAGAATTTGAGGTTCTTTATTCCGCTGACTAAATTAAACTGAAATCATCTGAAAACTTTGAAACATCTAAATCACCTCTGAATTAAATTATCTTAAAATATCTGAAAAAGAAAACTTGAACTAAGAAATAAACAAAATAAAACAATTCAATTATTTATAGTGAAAGAAAAAACATTTTATTTATTTTAATTAATTCCTTATGATTTGCTTATTAATTGTTTTTGCTTTAATTTTATTACAATTTCAATTTTCAATTATTTATTCATTTATTTTTTACACATTTTTCTCTAACACAGCCTCTTGCTTATGGACAATATTGAGAGTATGTTGCTTATATCTGATGCTGACAAACCTGTGATGGAAAGGAAAATTATATTATTATGACAAAGGAAAATATTTCTCATAAAGGAGATGACTTACAGCACATTAAAAGGGATTTTCTCATATTTTCATTTCGTCTTTCCATCTTCATTTTATTATAAAATCATCCGACATGGAATAAGGTAAAAATAGATTTGAAGAGAATCTCTAAGAGAAGACAAGCATCTCAGATTGCTGCTGTGAATTTTGCTGCTGCTGTTGTTGCTGATCGATGTATCCCTATCAACAGAAGAAAGGAAGCAAAAGATTAAATAAAGCATTCTACGTATTTAACTCATGCAACATGTGTTTATTTATGTCATAAAATGAAAACACTTATTTTTCAATTAACGCCATTGAAAAGCGACTAATTTCACCACAAATTAAATTACACAATGAAGCGTGGAAAAACAGTAAAAAATACATAAATTGAATGCTTCACACCCGCCAGGAGAGTTGGCATAAAGTGTTAAATATAAAGCTTTTCATTCTGCAAAAAGTAAAATTCCAACTGGGACACAATGGAAATGTTTCACTCGAAATCAACATCATGTTGTTGAGCTGTAAGCAATTTTCCGCACTTTCCGTGTTTTTCATTTTTTCTTTCTCTCTTTTTACCGTCGCTTTATGTGAAAATCACTCAGCAACATAAAAAAGTGTTTTATTTAAAATATAATAATTTTCTCACCTGTTGATTAATGTATTGTGGGCCAGGTTGTTGTTGCATGTTCATCATTCCATTATGCGGTGGTGGTTGCATCATGTTTGGATTCATCGGATAAATTAATGGCTTTATTGTGTTGAAAAGAAATTTTATAATATAAAAATTATTATTGCTACATGTGCGATTTATGATGACAACTTAATCTTTCTTACCTGTTGAGGTGATCCATAAGGTGATGGCGGCGTGTAGGGACCGGGCGGGGGTTGGTAATTATGCGGTGGCATCGATTGTACATAGCTCGGTGGCATCTGATGATGAGGACTCATACGAGCGCCTGGTGGCATAGTTTGCTGCTGCAAGTGCTGCGGTGGTTGAGGCTGGGTTTGAATCTTATGCGATTGATTTTGTGATGCTGGTGTAGCAACCTTTTGTTGATGTGGTGGCGATTGGGACTCAGACTCAGTGCCCTAAGGTAGTTGAAGAAAACAAAAATGAAATTTATATTAAATTACGCAGAAACGAATCAATGACTTTGCAAGCAGCAGATTGGATTAAATAAACGCCGACACAACACACCCAAAGTTGAAATTAATACCACAAAGAAAATTGTTATTAATCGCTTGTCCTAATTAAATAACGACTTATTTTAGTAGATCAATATTTCGACGTGATTTTCAATTTTTATATCTTGTCGTTTAGTCATTCACGTTGTTAATGATAAAAACCTAATCTAGCGTGGGTGCGCCTCGAACGGAAATATGAATTTTCTATTATGGTGAAATTTGATATTTGCAATTAATTGAGCCAGAAAATTGATGTCAAAAAGATTCAAATACCGAGCTGGATCAAGTATATAATGAATAATAATAAAGTTTTAAAGCTTTTACTAGAAATGTTAAGAAAAATTTTTAGATAAATTAAATTTGTATTTATCTGACTTTTGATTGCAATTTCAAAAAATTATATAAAAGCTCTCGACGAAGCGAAGTTGGATATTTTATTCGAGTCAAGTAGTTGTAGTGCTGTTACAGCAATAAACTTTTTCAGTAAATTTCTATAATATAAATTTTCTAAATCCGACAAGTAACAGCTGAAAAGTTTAATTAAACTCTCAAATCATTTTCACGAATCTACTTGCTTCTCAATTATTCACCTAGAGAAAATTTAATTGCTTTTTTAAAGAAAAAGCTCAGCAACAAAAATGTCTGTTATCTGAAATGAAAATTTTCCCTCAACGATTTTTCTTTGTTAGTTTTTCGAAAAAAAAAATCAAGGAAAAGAAGAAAACCCCCATTTCGTTCCCCGTTCTTCAACAATATTAGAAATGCGCCGAATCCAGAAGAAAATCCAAAATAATGGAAATTTTAGAAAATAGAAAATTTGTGCTCCGTTTTTAGCGAGGACCTTGCGGGGATTGCTTTGTTTGTGTGAATGAGAAGCTTTGCGAATGAATAAATTTCCGCTGACTGGCAAGAATGTCAAATTAGGACGAGTCTCATTGGCCCACGTGGCCCTCCAGTCTTCCTATGTCATGACGTCAAAGTTTTTTGTTAATTTTTCGCGCTAACGATTCACGAAAAATTATCATTGATCATTTTTTTCTTCTTCTTCTTCTAAAAGAAAATCCCGCTCCACGAAAGAAAAGTTCCCCGGGAAAAATCTATTAAAGGAAAAATTTATCTTCAACACTTACTTGTGACACTAAGCTCGCACGATAAGCTGCCAGCGCTTTTAAATACTCTTTTTTGGCGACCTCTGTTCGTTTCTTGTAAACCTGTAAAAGAAGCAAGCAAAATATTTAATAAAAATCAATAAACAAAAAGTAAAATATGAAGAATTAGTCACTGGAGCGTGTGCAAAAATAAAAGAAAAACAAAAAATTATTAAAATTATTAAAATTTAACACGTCAGTGAGTTGAATAAAGTCAAATGGAGGCGAAGGGAAAAAAGTTGATTAAACACCAGCAGGTGCACGAACAGAGCAAAAGTGATGGAAAAAAAATCTTGAACACAAAGTCGTTGATGTTTGTTTTGGAAAACAAAATTAATAAACAACACGTTTATCGCTGGAAAAATTGGTCCAGTTTTATATTTGTTTTCAAGAGTTTTTCTTTTTTTATATTTTTGAAATATTTAATCTTCTGTTTAAACATCATAATTAATTGTAGCAAGAGATTTACAGCACCTGCTGGAGACTTTCAAATTATTTTCATTGGTTTAGAAATTCAAATTTTTCATTAGATAAAAATATTTTGGAATTAACAATACCTATATGAAGAATTATGCATAAGTGAAGCACTTGAAAGCTCCAAAAAAAAGAAAAAGAATTACTTCAAGTCAATTACTTCAGCTGAAATCCAATTTAATATTAATCCGGTGCTTCCAAAAAAAACAAAAAGAAAACTTTCATTTCCTTTAGCAAGCCGTCTGGGGAAATTGAATTGTGACATGAAAATTTAATTTGCAACGTCAAATAGCAATTTCTTCCTTCTTCCTTTATTCAGATCTCCAATCGACTTTAAAACTCACTAGACGTCGTCGTTGAAATGCACACATAAAAGTTTTACGTGATTTGAAAGCAGCACACGGCAACAAAAAATTGATGTCGTGTGCACAAGTCAGAAAATTGATTGCACTCTGAATTTCCATGTTAAAATAAAATAAAATAAAACTTTCTATTCAATACTGATAAGAGAATGAGATTTTTGTTTGGAGAAATTTCGTGCATGGAAAATTTTCTTCATCATTTGAATTGATGTCATTAAAAGAATGTTGAAAATGTAATTTCATTTCTTTAGGGTGAAAGAAAAATAAAACTATTTTCATCAGAAAATGTCATCTGAATGATGGAGCACGATGTCCCCATACTTACGTTCTTATGGTCGGGCGCCAACACGTCCCACATTGATGCGACAATCTTTGAAACTTCGCCGAATGAGGCATTCGGATTTTGTCCCTTAATCGATGCCTGAGTGTCTCGGAAGAACAGAGCATAAGCTGAGACGGGCCTGTGAAGAAAAAAAGAAAAGAAAAAAAACAATAAGAAGAAATTTCATTAACTTCCAAAACAATTTGCCAGTTTTATTCATCATCATTATCAGAAGAGGGAGAAGAAGAAGAAGACGACACGTTAGGAAGGAAAAAGAGAAGATGAAGAAACACAACAATTGTAATTGGCAAAATTATTTTCCAATTTGTATTCCATTAATGTCTCTGAACGAGCAAATTAACGTTTCATAAATTTACAAAACACCCAACAACGATTCCCTCATCTAAACAATTCAACCCCCAAAAAACAATGACTCTAACCGATATAACCTCAGTGAGGCGACAGAAATATGAGAGATAATAAAAGTTTTCTTTTCTATTCCAACCAACCCAGATAAACAACAACAAAAAAGCAACAAAATAAAAAAAAAAGAAGGAAATGAAACAAAATCAGCAATGAAGCACGTAATAATGTAGATGAGAGAAGGCGAAAAGTTAGATCACGCTGCATGAGAAAGAAGCTCTCAGATAAAACTTTTCTATGAGTCAAATTATAAGATAATTGTTTTCACAAGATTCAGCTGAACAACTCTTTAGGATCATATAAGAAATCTGGTGTAGAAGTTTCAACTTTACTTTCTTTTTGTAGCATCATCAGATCATTTCCAAAGATAGAAACTTAATTAAAGATTTCTTTTTGCTTTTTGATATTTAAATTCGCGATAGGAACGTTTGAAAAAAGATGAGAAAATTTAATAATTTCTTTAAATAAATATTAAAAGCAATTTCCGTTCTTTACGTACATTTGTAGTTTCCTTGAAATTCAAGTTGTAAATTTTCTTCTGTTGAAACAAAACCACTTAAAAGCATACAAAATAGGATACAAAATAACAATTTCCTCCTTAGAAAGGATGAGGACAACAATGAAATTGAAATGAAAACGATTTTCTCCTCATATCAGCTAACATGTAGGGAAAATATAAAAAAAGAGCCAACAAATTGCTAGCCATATTACAACAAATGTTGAGGCTGTTGTTGCCGAGCTTAGCAAAAAGAAAAGTAGAAGAAGAAGAGGGAAATATATGGAAAACTGTTATTTCTTATCATCGTCTTATATTTTTCAAATTGAATTTGAATTAAACATAAGCAGCTGGAGCCAATGAAATGGTGATTTGATTTTTTTGATGCCTTTTGAAGTTCAATTTCCTCGAAGACCATCTAAGAAAATTGAAAATGAAACCCAACACTTCTCGAAATCACTTTTTAAAATTATATTTCACTACGTTCTGCCGTCTTTCCTTTTAGTTGATATGAGACATTTCAGATGAACCCTTTCAATTAGTTTGTTTGGCAATTTCCTTCTTTTTTTCCTTCTGTCTTGTTGCATTAAAAAGAAACAAGTCTCAGGTCGTTTAACCGAGAGAGGGTGGAGGATAAAAATGGCAAGGAATTTAAAAATAATCCTTTTTCTTCGGTCGTCCTCAAAAAGCTTTAAAGATTTCCTTTTTTTTGGGTTTACAAGATTTTCTTTTCTCACGTTCTTTTACCTAATAAAAGAAAACGTCTATTATTGACTACAGAAGGAAGAAGAAAAGCAAGGAAAAAAGCCTTGAGACGACCTGTTGAGGAGACTTAAATTATCCCCCAATTTATTTTTGTTTCATCCCCGACCCAAATAATATCCTTCGGTTGCCTTCTTATCCTCAGACCGAAGAATGACAAAGCGATGTGAAAATCTTCCCAATTTAATTTTCCTTCCCATCGACTTTTCCCGATAATCCTGAGAAACAATTGACCGCAATTAGTCAGATTGGCCTGAAATATCTTACTTTTGGGGCTCGTTTGGATCCTTTTTCTTCTTCTTCTTCGAGGCTTTTGGCTTGCGTGCTGGTGGAGCTTTAGGCTTCATTGTACTGTTGTTACGATTTGGAGAATCGTTTCCGATATAAGGATCGGGCGATGGTCGCTTAAAAGTGTTATTGGCCTGAAAATAAAACAAAAAAAAATCAATTTACTCGAATTGCTTAAAAGAAAAAGAAAATTAATAAAAAGTTTCACAAATCTTATCATCAACTTTAACATTTGCAAGTCTCAGCATAAAGCTAAATTTTAAATTATTTCGTATTATTTACAGCATTGAGGGAGAGAGAGATGGAAAAAAGCAATTTAAAATGGCAAAAAGTTGTCATAAATCATAATAAAAGTAATAAATTTTCATTTCACTGCACGTTTACAGCATAAAAAATCAACGAATTTCAGTTTTCTTCCCGAAGAATTTTTTTAAAAAACTTTTCATGCTTTTATGATTGTTAATTGAATCAAATCAAATAATGCAATGAAATAAATAACGACATTAATTTCATTGTTATTCTTAATTTGTGATGACTTAGTTATGTAGAGAATGGCAGTTTTCTTAATTAAATTGATTGATAATATCGCTAGGTAATAATTTGATTAACAAATAGCAATTCCGAGTTGAATTGAAGGCCATATTTTGGTTTTCGTTTCATAACTTTAACTTCAATTCAATAAAAGACGAATCGATCTACGCCCTAAAAAGAGAAGACTCTCAACTAATCCAATTAAGTTCAAGATATGGGTCTCAAAGTCGCGAAAATGGAAAGGGAAAACCAACAATAATAACAGCAATGAAAAACAGAGAAAACGAAATAAAGGTCGAGCAAGTCAAACCCATAAGACTTCATTGTCATGAGTCTCAAGGTTTTCTTTAATTCGTTTTATTTTTTTTTTTACAATCTATGTTGGTTGCTGCAGTATTGCATTATAACAATTTTATGCAATACTACAGCTTGTGCTTGGAATTGAAAAACAGCGGAATCATAAATCAATTGCATAACATTTTGCAGTTGCAATTTTTTTCTGTCCCCCTCCACGTCTTATTCGACTCAATTGAAGCTTTATTAAACAAATCGCATTTAATTAAATCTGCACGATTTGTCAATTAATTTATTTTGTATTCTTCATTTACAATTATTATTTTGGGACGGCTTCGAGGATTAATTATGTTGAAGCGGCCGTTATTAACTTTTTCATCGCCTTGACATACTTTCTTCCTTTTTTCTACATTGACGTGAAAAACTTTTTGATCGCTCTTTGTTCTCAACTTTTATCACATTCTTCTCTCTCAGTTGTTGTTTTAAGCATAAATTAATGCAAAATGGAAATCCATAAACCTTCGATTCAATTACATGCTACAGATGAATGGGGAGGGGACAAGGCAATTGTCTTTTTCCTGTCTCATTTTATTCGCTGTCAATTACTGCCCTTAATAATGTAAAGTAAGAATAAAGCTTTTGTGAGTTGAAAACGGACGAAGTTGAGACAAGTTATTGTCATTTTGCATTTAAACCTTTTGACAGCTTTCTAGGTTTGACTTGATATGGATTGTTGCAACTTGCAACTTACAATTGTAAAGTGTTAAAAGTTTCATTTAATGCACTTTACTGTAGTAAAATTAATTGAATAAGATATGGAAACTAAGTAATAAGTAATCAAAATTAATTGTTCAATCTCATTTCGTGTAACTAGTAATAAGTGCTGCCATGTTATGTTCTCTCTAATGCATTTTACATATTAAACAACTTTTCGTTAAATAAATTAATGTTTCTTTCTATTTATGAACATACATTTTGAGATAGAGAGAAATGAAATTAACATGACTTTCAAATCGTCTTTCGACATGACAGAAAAATTCCATCAATCTTGAAAAATTGTTTAACAAGCAGAAATGGTTGACATATGTTGGAGAAATGTTATAAAAATAATTATGAATTTTCTTTGCTTGTGTAATCATGACTAAAACATTTCAAATCTACATAACTTTCATCTTGTAAGCTTGAAAATTGATTTTTTTCGGTCATTTTTACTTCCAATCTTTATTCATACTCAAACAAATGTCGACTCAAAGTTTTACTTAGTTAATGAAATCTTTGTTTGTCTTGACATTTGTCTCAAATATTTCGCAGCTCATTACCAAAATCATAGACAATTTTTCATCGGCTCATTTCAACCAATCAACTTTTGTTTCACTCTCTGTCGACATTTCAAATCAATTTCATTAATTTTCATTTTATTGCATTTCGATAAATTTGATTGATTTCAATTCCTTTAAATGATTTCAAAATAGTTTAATGAAATTCAATTTATAAAATTAGAAATGCCTCGTTATGACCAGCGAGCTTTGACTATCTCATGCCCCACGATCTTTCGTTCAATCTTACACCGATTTCGATCAGCGAAAAACACTGTCATGGTAGATTGCGAAAAAAAATCAATTTGCTTGATGGATTAGCCCATGAAATTGAAATATTTTCCAGAGTATTTCAAATATTTATCTTTGAGATTTTGTTTCATGCCTAGTCATTGTCAAGTCCTGGCCTGGAACTTATGCAAACACCAAGTGCTGTTGTAACAGCTTAACAAATAGAATTTCGCTGGTTTTGGCATCGCGTGCTGTGTTTATCGAGGGATGAAAGTGATTGTGTGTTATTCTAGGACTCTTTTATTTATTTTTCAAAAGCTTTTCGTTTCTGCTTTTTATTTTCTTTTCGTAACAAAAGCTTGAATTTGAAAATGTCGTCAAAACAAGCTTCACAAGCTTCAAATTTATTGAAGCGATGAAGATTTAGAAAAGTTTTTTTTCTTCTTTTCTTTTATTATAATTTAACAAGTTGATAATCTAATTTCGGAAATTTTCAAACAATTCTTAAACCAATCCAAGCATCGTTGAATTATGAAAAAAGATGAAAAGTACTCACATTCGGATCATTCAGTGCATTATCATCGCTGTCATCACTTGTTGATCCATTTTCATTACTTCGCACTGTTTGAGGTGGCGATTGTCCGATGTAATTATTTCCGCCCGCATTCAGTTGTGGTGATATTTGTGGTTGTTGATGCGACTGCTGTTGCTGCTGCTGTTGTTGCTGCTGTTGTTGCTGCTGTTGTTGCTGATGGTTCTGAGGTGGTGGTTGATGAGAACTGGGCGGTTGCATCAAAAGCATTTGTTGATTCGGACTAGACATGTGATGATAATTGGAATGATTCGGTGAATGTAATTGATATGTTTGATTCGCCATCATATGAGATTCAGGTGTTGGTGGCTGATGATGCCATTGATGTTGGCCGTAAGCAGCTTGTTGCTCATTCATGAGGCTCATTTGATGACTATGCAACTGGTGATATTGATCTAACTGATGATGTTGCGGCGGGGGTGGCTGATGATGCATCACGGGAATATCAAATTCTTCGTCACCGAATGATGGCGTATGAAACGTCTGCAAATGAGATTAGGCATGATAAAGTTGATCAGCTTTTCATTTCTTAAGTCACAATTAATTAAACAGTTTCATTTGCTACATACATTCATATGAACTTATATAAAACGTTAATTAAACTACAATCAAAGAAAAAGAAACTTTTCGGCATATCATGCTGACTTAAACGTTTCTTATACTTAAATATGTTTTCCGAAATAGCAATTAATGATAATTAGATTTCGAGGAATGAAAAGAAATGCCAATATAATGTTTCTTGTTAAAGACTTATAGCATTCAAGCATTAATCTTTGCTTGATTTGACTTTAATTACTTTTTAAAAGAAATAAACTTTATGACTTCCACGCAAGTTTGATTTCTTTCTTACCTGATCATTCAAATTGTGATAGCGTAGGTGACTTGGAGGTGGATGACCGTTATATTGTGGCACTGATAAAGAAACATCCAAATTTTCGTCAGGTCGCTGAAATGATAGAAGAAAAAAGAATTTCAAATTTCAATAAATCAAAAAGAGTGAATAAAAGGAATATTTTTGTCCCTTTTCAGGATTCGAAGTGCAAACATGCGTGTTATTGTTTAAGTTAAATGAAAATTCCTTCACGATTCATAACATATGAGTTTTCATGAAAATAAAATTGAATCACAAAACTCGATTTTATTTTCACTCGTGCGCTCTTTTGTTCAAACGACAATTTATGGTTAAATTAAAACTTAATCGTAGACGACAATTTGTTTGAAAATTTTTCATTTTTAAAGATGAGAACATTGCGGTTTGAGTCAGAAAGTTGAAACACTGAAACAATGCTATCAATTAGATTTTTATTCTAGCTTTGATCGTAAATCTAGCATAAGATGAGAGATATTGTGCCTTCATGTTCAACTCAATTTTAATGACATAGTCTGAAGCATCTAACCAACTTTGTTTCATTAATCCACCACAGAAAGTAATTTTCGTCAATTAAGAGAAAAAAAGAAGAAATCTTCAATTAAAAATTTTTGTTCAAACGATCACAAATAAGAAGAATTGAACACAAAATGCATTTTTAAAAGATCTAGAAAAATGAAAAAAATAATAATAAAGAGAAAAAGATGAAGAAAAATAAAATTATTTGAAACCGAGCAAGCAGACAAAAAACATAGAAAATGAACACACAAAAGAAGAATTCGAGAATCATTAAAAATATGCGGGTGATTGAACTTTGCCTCTTACTCCCTCTTTTTTCTTCTTTTTCTTACTTTCCATCTCTTTCTCTTACTCGATATTTCTATTTTCTTCCCTCGCGAGTCATTCTTCACTTAGGAAAGAATAGAAAACGAATTCGTCTGTTGCTGTGCGCTTAAAGAATCATCGAATGAAAGGAATGAACTTTAAAAAGAAAAATTTACTGTGAGAATTCATTTCACTTCTTCGATTGAGAAAAAAGCTCCACCAACGAAAACAAACGAAAAAGAAAAAAAAACTTGATAATGAAAAAGTTTTTTTTTTCATGTTCTTGAAGTTTTAATTTTAAACCCGAAAACCAGTTTTGTGGAGCAGCTGTAAAAATTAATCATTTTTGTTAACATTTCAATTTTTTTTCCTTCGTTTCATTTTTTGTTTAATTAACATTCTTTGGCGAAGTAGAAGCATGTACTAAGATAAAATTCAATGAAATCAAATTAAGTAGTTGCAAGGTTTTTTTTCTTACATTTCGCTAAGTTTGGTTTGATCATTAAGATAAAGTTATAATCAACAGAAGCAGTTAGCTTTCAACTAAAACTCATTTGATTTATAAAAAACTTTGATAAATGAATCACTCAAAGAAATAAAATTTTCTTTCGAATATTTATGAAAGCGTGAAGAAAAGAAGCTTGAAATGAGCTACTTGTTGATACGTACAATCCCTCCAAAAAAAGCATATAAAAACGACTTGAAGATTCACACACGTTTGCTTCGTTTTATTTTTCATCCTTTCTCACTTCTCAGTAGATATTTGTACACATATTTATGTTTTGTTGTTCAACGTGGCTTAGAAATAAAACGACGAGAAAGATGAAGGCAAAGAAGAAGAGATGAGAAACATAAAACAATAAAAATTCTCGAGAATACTTTTTTTTCCTGTTTTAGGCTACGAATGAGATTTTATTTTCCTTTCGGGGTGAGAAGTAGTCACGAGAGAAGAAGGCAAATCGAGAGAGTGCCATGGCATGGCAAAGCAAGGCAGGCAAGAAACATATGGTGCACTTTTTAAGACTCAACAATAAAGCATGTTATTTTATGAGTCTGTACGTCTCGATGTTCCTTTCTGTTGATCCTTCTTTTCCTATTCCACTCAAAAGATAAGCGCAACAATTTTCTCAAGAACAATAAAACTTTCCCTTGACAGTCTGAGTGGAGTTTAATTCGAGACAAATTAGATAATGCCAGCAGCGTGTTTTTTGTTTCATATTTTCTTTTTTTCTTCTCATTTAAAACTAGCAACCTACAACAACTGGTGGTTATTTTTATCAGATGAAGCAATCTAACGATTCCATTCAATAATAGAATACAGAAGCCCGCCAGGTTATAGCTTCCGAATGAAACGAATGATGTGATGACGAGCATTGTCTTAATGAATGTTCATCATTCGACTAAGCGCTTTACCGATTAAGTGGATCGTTAAAGATTCCATGTAATTCAATAAAGCATCTAGTTGATGCCACCAAATTAAAATAAAACCATCAATATTTTCATCTCGTCCTATTAATTAACATTTATTGTCCACTTTGGACATTCAGCTTGAAAATAAAGCTTTGATGGAAATATTTGTCATCGCCGATGCTTCAAGTTTCCAAGACAAATGACTTTTCTTTTTCTTCTTTTTTACGTTCTTTCGATAAAAATTTGACCGTCTACTCAATCATCTTAATGGCTTTCGATCATTTTAATTAATTGATGATGGAGAGAGACAGACTCAGAGACTTGAGAATAAAAAGAAGAAAAATTATGTATTCATTGAAGGAAGTTAATTTTATTTTATCTCAAATTTCATTTGAATGACTTTTATGTTGTCATTTCTAACTTTATAATTGTTTAGTTGAAATTAATGTTTCCTTCTAAGATTTATGAAGATATATGTGTCGTTAGCGTGAGATTTAATTTAAAAATAATTGCATCTGGTAGACGGACGGAGAATTTAAACACACGACACGACTGAATATTTGATACGAGAGACACATCAATTATTGACACTTTCATTGAAGATTCATTTACAGACCAATGCTTTCGATTACGTCAAGTCAACATAAGCCAGCCACACAACATGAAATTGTATAAATACAAAATCAATCTCGGGTCATTTGACTTCATTCTCAATTAAGATAAAACATGACAAAGAACGTTGAATCTCAGATCGAAGCTTAACGAAGCAAACTTTCATAAATCACATCTTAAGATGTTGTCAAACACAAGACTTAAAAGAAGAAGACACAAATGTCGTGTAAATATTGTCTCACTTTGATGGACACAAAGGAAAAGTTTCATCTCTCTCACTCTTTCTTAATGAAGTTTCCGGTTGAATAATTTTCTCCATAAAGGTGAAAGAAAAGTCGTTGAAGTAAAGAAAAGAACTTGTTGATGTTGATTTTTGAGACAAAAGGCACGAGACACCTGACACTAAACAGAAACGACAAAAATATTATTCAACAATGTTTTCAATGAAGTCTAGTGGACATGCATTAAATATAATGAATAAAGTCGACAACTTTAATAGTTATTTTAGTTTTAACAAGCACTAAAAGTAATAATTAAACTTCATTCAATCTTGTTAACGTTGACACTGCTTCTTGTTTTATCAAAGTCATCAAAGATCTTTCTTTAAGCAAAAAAGAAACGTTGACCTAAACTAATTATCCATTTATCATGTTCATTTACTTTTTTTTTCTGCAATTTCTGTTGAACTAGCTAAAGCTGGGGAAAACAAAAACAACATTATGGAAAATTATACACTTAAAAAGCACTTAATTATGTCGAGTAACTTTTTTTTTCTTTCTTCTCCCTCGTTTTGTTTTTTGCAAAGCTTTTTTTTTATTCCTTTTCTACTGCCATTCTTCCACCAATTAAATCATTCAGCAATGCTCATCAATATTAGCTTAATTGAGGCGTTATTATGATTCCTTAGTACACTCTTTTACTTCCTTCGTTTGCTTGCTTAAGCGGTGCTTGTAGAAAAGTGGTACTTAACAAGTATTAATTATGGAATTATGTTCACGATTCAATTATGCTTAAAGAGTTTTTAAGGTTTCCCTCACTTTTTTTTATGTTTCCATGAAAGATGACTCGTGCTACTGATAACATGAATAGTTCAACGTTATAAATGTACTTTAAATTGATTTCATTTAGATATAACGATACATATTAATAATTTCAAATAACATGCTTTATCGTTTTGATTGATAATAAACTCAACAGTTTTAATAGAGTGAATTTGTATGGAAATTGTTCTCAAACATCAAACATAAAAAAGTTTTTAAATGTTTATGATGGTGAAAGAATTATGAAAAATTATTTAGTTTGCGATGTTGCCAGACTTCTCTTAGTGTTCTTAATACATAAGAATAATGAGTGGAGCAGACATCGAGAAACATTTTCCATTTTGATCCTGTGTGTGCATTAATGAAAGAGAAAAAGTACCAAAAAGAAACAATGAAACGATTTTTTCAACTGTGAAATTACTTTCAATTTTCTTCTTTACTTTCATGCTTTACAAATGAACGAATGTATGAATTTGAACAGCAAATTCAAATATGAGAAAAGTAAAATAATTGTTTCCATTCCTTCGAAGCCTTTCTTTCCTTCATCGTAGATGTTTGAGTTTTATTTCAAATTAATTTTCCTTTTCTCTGCATTCTCTCGAAGCCTTTTTAAATGATTTTTTTTTTGTGAAGTTTCAAAGTTATTATTGCGTCACTCATGTAAATAATCAAATCAACATTTTTAAAATATGTATGGGTGACAAGACTCGTAAATTGTTAGCTCAATGATAACAAGATTCATCATCGCTGTTATCTTATCACCAATATCGCGTTTATAACAACATAATAAATTCAATTTTCACTTGAAATTTCGTTCGAATTTCTAAACTTGTTTGTACTAGACTTAAAGCGGATTTATTATCGTTATTTGTTAAAGGATTTAATCATTGCGACAGAAATAAATCCAGTACATATATCAAAATTAATACGAAACTGTTATCTTTCATTTACTTTTTAAATGTAATGTGGGATTGTAGTAAGGTGTGCTCAAATTATTTATTTTATTTTTATCGCATTCCAGAATATTAATCTAAGCACCAACGTACAAGCAATGTGGAAACATTTAAATAATATCAAATGAAAATCGATAAACTAGTGGAAAACGAAAAACTATAATCACGATTCTTAAACTTAGTCGAGTGTAGAAGATAACAGAAAACCGATAATTAATTAATTAGTAAAAGTGTAGTGAACCAGACTACAAACATGCATAAGTATTTGTGGATGATATCAACTGTGGGGAAGATCTTCCAATTTCATTTTTGTGCAATTAAGATAATTTATTTTTCTTCATTTATTTATTTTGGTGTGTTACATGAAGGGGATGAGATACATGAGGAAGTTTGTTCAAGGGTGAAAATTTATTGAATTTAATCATCGCACACATGAAGCAAGTCAAAGAAATCAATAAGAAGAAAGAAGAACGAGACATGGAAATGTAAGGGAAGACGAAAATAAGAATAAAAAGATGTTTAACATTGACTACAGAGACCACATACAATGCACGAGTAAAACTATGAAATCTCATGCTTCAGTTTGGGGAAAAGAAACTTATCACAGTCGGCGAGACTTCAAAGAATCAAAAAGATTTCTTTATAAATTGCTTCTTGCTTATGCATTAATAATTAAAAGTAGAGAGAGAAAGAACAAAGTTGGAAACAATTTGGGTTAATCGTGTTTTGAATTAAGGTGTTGTAATTTCTACAATTATAACATGGCAATGAAATGTCCTTCATAATGAACTCTTTTTCCTTTTCTGTCTCGTGATCCTCAGTAATTCAATTTATTATCGCAAACCCTTTGTGCATCATTCTTTTTTTTATTGCTTTTTTTTTCTTAAAAAATCCATAGACAGACGATGTGATTTATACTTAAAGACTCTCAATCAGTATAAACACAGTATGATGCAATTTTGTTTTCTTTTTTTTCGTTTCGATCGATAAAACTTTATGCGATATGAGCGAAGGGAGAGAATCGATTGATTAATATCCAATTTATAGCTTCTTGGAAACGAAAGAAAACTCGTTGAGCCAATTTTGTGAGTGAAAAAAAATTGCTTGTTGTTCAAGTAAATCAAAATTAAGTTTCACGTAAAATATTTATCTTTTTATATTCTTTTTTGTTCTCAAGGACATGATGAGAAGAACAAGATTAATGACATTATGTCTCTACGATTATTATCTGCACACATTTTAGATTATGTCGTTAAGATTATAGTGAAGAAGGTTGCAAGAGAAAAAAGGAGAAGTAATCGTTCTTATCATAAGAAAAAGAAGAAAAATAAAGGATAGGGAGGGGAGAAGCTCTTTAATCTCACATTACAATTATGCCCTGCAGACGCTCGTTTATCTTTCCAGCTAGAAGCTAAATATTTATAAATTCAGATGAAATTACAAAATGCAATTTTCAGGTCGCGAAAAAAAATAAAAAAATATAAAATTAGCAAAGAAATTACATTTTTAAATGCATTAACATGAAAAACTCGTCTTACATTGCTAATCTAAAATGAAATGAAATGCGGAAAACTCTTCAAAGCCTAAAGAGATGAAAAATGAAATTAAAATCGTGTAAAACTGAAACCTAAATAAACATACAAAAGAGACGAATGAAATAGTTTTTCAGATTAAGAAAACTCGAAATTAAAACGGCTGAGTTCTTGCATATATATACACAACAAAAATGATTCAATATTTATTTTAAAATTTAATATTCCAGAGAAATTTATGTCGTTTTAATAGCCATGAAACAGCAAAGAAATATTAAAAAAAAAGAAACAGCACAAACAAAAAAGTGAAAGCCAATTTTCCTCCTTTCTGAATAAAGTTTTGTTTACAATTTTTCTTTTTCTTGTTGTCTCAATACACTCGACACAATTGTCGTTTGTTGCTGGCTTTAAAGGTCCAAGCAAGTTTCTTATGTGAAGCATAAATGAAAACACTTTTCTCTTGCATTCTGCAATATTTTCAATGCAAGTAAATAAAACTTCGAGTACTTTATAATCAAAAAATGTTCAATTTATCATCCGGATGAGATGGACGTAGTGATTAGATGGAGCATTGAGAAAGATGCATAAATTATGATTTGCTAAATCTGTACTTATAAGTTTGCAACTATGGGAATTGCTGGATCATAAATTTAAACGTGTTTTTTATAATTAATAACTTTTCACTCTTCCGTGAAAGTGTTAAGATTTTTTACTCACGATTTTTCATGTTTTTTACTTATTATCTATGTTAAGGAATGCAGAACGACTATTAATGAGTTTTTTTTAATGATTTAAAAATGCTTTTAATATTTATTTAAAGCGATATTAGATGAATATAAATTTAATTAACAGTTTAATCCAAGATTTAAAACGTAATATAATCTTTTATATCTTCACCGATTTGGGACAAGATAATGTCGTGTTGCAACAATGTAATTTTTTTATGTTAAATCTCTCATTCATATACCGATTAATCAATAAACGACATTTAAAAAAATTACATTACGAAGAAATCGGGTCACTTGCAAGTCACTTTAGGTTCTCATGATATTGTGCAATCTGTCTCTGTTTCTCATGGCCGACAATCAAATGAATGAGGCATGAGAAAAATGATTTATCGATATCTATTTTTATTGCTTGCTTACTTGCTTGCTTTGTTGCTTACACTTACTTTCTCAAAATAATCTATCTAAGGAGTTTCATAATTGGAAAACATCAAAATGATAGAAAAATTCCTTTTGTAAGTATTTCATATGCGGAAATTAGATGAACGTGCAGTCATGCTTAAAGTCTTTCTTAGGGGAAATCATTAAGAGTTTTGTTAAATCTCCTAACGTCCATGTTTTCAATTACTCAACATCAACACTGCGTGCTCTTAAGTCTAATGGCGGCGAGATTGAAAAATGTTCGAAGTATTTTTTCTTAATCTCAAAGACAAATATTTGCTTTACATCTTACGAGAATTTCTATGCTTCACTCTTACTCGCTGCTGCTTGTGCTTGTGCATGTGTTGTTGGCCGTTTTAGGGACGAAAGATAAATTCAACACTCAATTCTGCTTTCTAAATCGAAAAATGATTCACCAGGCAAAGACTTTTATGACAATGTTAAAGCAATTCTGTGTCATGTCTTCAATACATACATTTCCAAACGTTGCTTTCGAAATATCTCACAGAATTTCTTATTCAAATATTCATGACAATAGCGGGTTATCAAATTCGATAGAAGAAATTTTATGAAAATATTATCGAATGTTAAGAAGTTGACATTTCAGAAATCGTAAAATCGTCAAATCAAAATTCCAGATGTAGAAACAAAACCAACAAAAATCTTAAATTATCAACAAAATACGGCCACGATTTGTCACTCGTTTTATTATAAGTGTCGCTTCCGCTAGAGGCTGACGTAATAGTTGATCCAAATAGTTGAAGATGCTAATTTACAAATGTCGGAAATTCAGATAAATATTTCAGGGCGGAGATTATTAATTTGACGAATTTGGATCATTTTTGATGTGAAGGTTTTCATTTTGAATTGAATTAAAATTTTTAAATAAATATGTTGGCTCAAACTTCACGATTTAACTGCGACGTTACTTTGATTGCACATCAAAGCATAATTTCACGCATAATTTTACATTAATGATTAAACGTTGAAAGATTTATAAGAAAAAGGAATTTTAACGCGGATAAAAATCTTAAAACTGAATGCAAAGGCGAAGCCGTTAATTTGTTTCTTCATTCTTGAATTATCTCACGAACTCGCCACATCTTTCAAAAATGATGTTCAACGTTGTTTACAAATATTTTAGAAAAAAGCACACACCTTGTACATGTACTGATTAAACATGTTTGCATCCATTTCGTTTCCAATGTTATAGCTTGTATCCATTGCTTGTTTCCTTCTCCAAGTTGGAAAAGATTGAAACTTAATCCACAGATTTTTGTCTTGAAAAGTTGTTCTATTATTTATTTTTTTACACTTAACAATTCTCAATTATCTTTGAGATAATCAATTTCATGGAAGAATAATTTTTTTCTTTCAGCTAATCTTTCTTTTCCATCAAACAGTTAATTAGTCATCTTCGCTTGCGAAAGGATTTTTAATAAAGAGAAGAAATTCTTTCTGTGTAATTTTTAAGACATTCCACAATTCTTCTAATTAATGAGACTCTTTCCTTGAGCTGACATATTTCATTTCACTTCACTTTAAAGCCTGATTTTGATTAATTACTCTTCTTTTGCACTGTCGAAAATAATTCTCCTTCGTTCAATTATTTTTCATTTTCAATTTTCCGTTGAACAAAAAATTATTCTTAATGCTCGTTTCAATTTTATGTTGTACTTTTTTACAAATATTTTAATTCTTTATGGCACTGAAGGAATAATAATTTGAAAAAATCACTCCACAATTCCACTGATTAATCCAAGAGCATTACTTCCAAACGAGATAAATTGGATGTAACAACTTCCTTTTAAAACATGAATTTTAAAATTTTCTTTTTTTATGTTTGCCTTATTTTTTTTCTAATTCCTGAAGTTAGGAGAGAGAGAACAAAATTCCGCGGGATTGAAGTACACGACACGTCTACATGAAAGCAGAAACCCATCAATACTGAAATGCTGCCTTTTTTTCCACAATTCTCACAAAAACTCTTTTCAAGCGTTCCTCGGTTTTCTCTTAAAAAAACATGAAAACGTCTCTTGGCGAAGCGCTTGTAGTAGAAAAAGTCGTAAAGCACCGAACGAAAAACAACAAAAAACAACACACATCGCGACCTTATACAGATGTACAAGAGCGAGAGCAAGAAAAACGTCGTCTCGTGTCGATGTGTTGTTGTTGCGGCGATGCATAATCGTGCCGTTGTACGACGATGACTGAGAGAGAGAGAAAGGGAGAGAGCCAAAGGAAAAAACTTGATGCAAGACTTGATGTTTTCGCGCGCATTCGAGTTATTTTCTTCCTTCTTTCTTTCTTCTTCCTCTCTCTTTTTTTATCGTTTATTCTTCTCAAGGGGTAACTCATCGAAAGAAAGTTTCCCGGCAATTTGCCATTCCAAGAAGCATGAGACAAATTCCATGTAAAACTAAGTGAATTCTTGGAAAATGGACATTATTTTGGAAAAGTGTCTGTTTTTTTGAAAGCATCATTCAGAGGCAGCCGGCAATAGAATTATGATGAATCACCCCTTGGATCTTCTTGCTTCGTTCTTTCTTGAGAGCTTGCGAGAGAAGCATCAACAATTTTAAATTGTAAACCAAGAAAAAGAAGAAATTAACCAAAGAGAAAAAGTTTAAAATGAGAAAAAGAAACTTTTGTCATTTCGAGCTTTTTTTTTGAAGAAAGTTTTATTGGATGGAGGGATTAATCTGAATGTTAAAAAGTAAAAAAGAAAACTTTCTGAAATTTAATTTTTGTTTCTAAAGATAAGATTTTAATCATATTTAAAAAGAAGAAAAAGAAAATTATGTTGAACAAATTTTTAGCTAAATCCACCATCAGATTTCCATATCTGATTGCTAAAAACAAACTTAAATTGAAAAGAAAAAAATTCTCCTACTTAGAAAATTTGAAAAATTCTTCTTTTGTATAAGAAATTTCTGAAAATTTCGTACAAATAACAACAAACAGGGAAGGAAGCCAGAAAGTCTCATGTTGACGAAGCAAAGAAAACTTCATAATCAAAACCATCTGTTTTTCTCATCTTCTGTCTGTGCGTTGTTTCTTAAAGGCCGTTTATGTTTTTCCATCCCATTTGGTCTTGACCAAAGATGAGAAGAGAAGAAAAGAAGAAGAAATGTGATCCAATTTGTCATGACGATGTTTTTATTTCCACAATAAGGAAGAAAATAGAAGAAAACCTGACCTAATTTTGAAAAGAAGAAAATATTTCTGTTTTACTTATTGATTGACAGATTATTAAGTTGATTGAATCACGAACGTGCAATTTATTTTGTCTCTTTTTCAAGACTCAAGTCTCTCTATCTCTTCTGCGACACGCTCCTAAAAGATTTTTCATTACATTGCGATGATACCTTTTCCCTTGTGCCCACTCCACTGCCACATTTGATATAACCTCATGAATCTTAATTCCTCACTCAATGCTTTCAACAAGCTCGAAAGCAAGAAAATGTTTGTAAACCCGGAAATTCGTTTTAAAAATTTATCATCGATTGTTTCGTGTACCGACAACACCAGCCAACGACAATACAAAAGGTCATTCGCTTTATACATGCTACCTCGTTTGATTCAAACGAAATGTAAAACATTTTCCAATTGATCACCTCCTCATTTGAAGAGAAAGAATCGTTGATATGTTATTGAGGGGTTGTTGTTAGAGAAATAACAGGGAGAGCAGGAAGGGAATGTTAGCAAAGTTTCCATTTTGGATCAATAATTTAGCTGAATAATTTTTCCTAGAAGCATCGTTCGGGATGTTCTTCTGTTCTCATGTTTCGGAGTTAACTCGATTCGCTAGTTTTCAACAAACAAAAACATAAATTGCCGAACTTTTCACATGCTTTTCACCATCCCTGCAATCGAAAAACAATCTTTTTCCTTCTTTGCTCTCTCTCACTTCTCCTTTTTGCACCCCCACAAAAAAAGAATAAGAATTTTTGAAGTTTATTTGTGTTAGTTGAACTGAAAACACACTGATAAGTGAAGATTTTGCGCGCGATTTTGTGAGTCGTTTGGGGTGGTTTGGTTGAACGAAAATTTATGGAACGAGTCAAATTCGCCGGAAGGCAATGAGGCTAAAAAAGAAATTAAAGTTTGTAGAATGAATGGGACGAGTGAAGAAAAACATTGAAACAGTTTTAGTTTTATTGCTGCTATTGATTTAACTGAAAGTTTTTTAGTTAAAAATCTTTTCATTTTGACAACATCCAACTTTTAGAAATAACAAAATTTTGAATTTGAAAAAGCTTTTAGAAAATTTTCTTATTAAAGAAAGTTTCATAAGGAAAATCATTAAAAGTTTCAGAGACAAACGACCATTTCAAGGAAATTGTTGGCACACTTTGGCAATGATTAAAATATCGCAATTTATGTTTAATAAATATTTGAAACTTTACTTATATTTTTAATCTAACTATAGCATGTTTTATGACACTCATAAAAATGTTCAAAACGTTTCGCGTAAATAAATATACGAGAACGAGCATGTAACTTCCACTTTCTCCATTTTCCCATCACATTTTATCTAATTTAATTTTCGTTGATATCATTTCCTCTTCTCCTCCCCTCACCATTTTCTTGTGCTCTCAACGAAACTCATCAAAATAAAAAAAAAAGGTGTGAGAATGATTTTTTAATTAAATCAAAAACCTTTTAACCATTTACAGATTAATGATGTTAAAATTTCATCCTTATGATGTTGAAAAATGTGCTGTTGTGAAAAGCCTAATGATTTCTCCATTGCAAAGTAACAGAACGCGTCTTTAATGCCGCAAAACCCCCCTCTTCAACTAACTTCAGAGTTTTAAATAGATTGGGCTGTGAATTGCTTTCTAGCTTAATGAAATTCAAACGTATTGAAGAGCAATGTTGCAAGGAAGTTAAACACTAGGAGAAGGAAGAAAAGGCGACGAAAAGCAACAGATATTCTTGACTTACAACTTTATTCGTTTTTTCTTCTCTCAGTTTGAAAATGAAAAGAAGAAAATACGGAAAAATTCTTTTCTTTAATTCTTAAAGTTATTTTTTCATCAATCTACGTTGGGTTGCTTTGAAAAATTGAAGTTTATATCACGAAACTTTTCACAATTTCGTGCACGTACGATGACTTCCATCTCTTTAGATTTCATTATTCGCTTGATGTGCCAATAAAAAGTACGAAAGTTTTTGCCCTAAGCAGTAGAGGAAAAATCTGTTTCGATTTAAAAACATCATAATTCTTCATCGTCAGTCATGTCTTATCAACAACACAATTTGCAATATAGAAAGCTGAAAAGTAGAATGAAGAAAATTCACCATCATATCTCAGCATGATTGTGCATGATAAATCATATTGCATCGAAAAGAAACTTCTTCTTTTTCCAATTGAAAGCTATTGATTGAATTTCTTCATTTTCTTGGGGCGATGTACACATGTGGAAGAGTCTTTGAGGAAGAAGATTGAAATATTTGCTAAGCTTTGAAGTTGAGTTTTAGTCGTGTCATTCATGTTCAGGTTTATAAAAGAGTAAATTGAAATTACAAAAGAATTTCAATTTGATTAGATTTAATACAAAATCTTCTTATTTACATCCTAAATTGTTTCCAAGAATTCATTTCATTATAAATTTCGTTCAATGTTTCTCACATGACTCCAAGTAGTGCAAGGAGAAACGAGAAAGAAATTAAATTTGTGAAGTCAAATCTTGATGATTTTCTAAGTGGTTTTTCTTTTCTTTTAATAAAAGATGAGAACAAAAGATTCTGAAGGATTTCGTTATTTGAAATGATGTTGTTCTTGTTCTTCTTTCCATCTTTTTCTTTCAATTCTTTAGAGTCTAAGCTCTGACAACCTAAGAAGTATTACGATGGAAGATTGACTTTAATAAATCAGCAGGAAAAATGGCGAATCTTATTATAAGAAAATGAAAAATTTATTAATGTAATTACACTTTTTTTTACGTAACTTTCCTGACCCGTTTTCTTACTGCACTTGACTTGGACTTCGTGTTAAAATGAAGGATTTATGATTTATGAATGATTCTCAATTTTCCGACATGAAATTATTTTTCATCGTTTTTATCAGAACAGTAATGGGAGCAAAGCTGAAAGATTGATTGAGAAAAATATTCCTTGAAGAAATTCCGAGAAAAGTAAACAAAAATTTAAAATTATTTTCTGATTATTTAAGGGAAATTCTTCTTAAGATTTCTCATAACCAATGTATGCACAACACGCTACGTAACTTATCAATAAAACCATTAAAAACGAAAAGCGTGAAACATTAAAGAAAAGTATGAAAATATCGTAAAAAGTTAAAGGAAAATCTCAAGATAACTCAGAACAGTAAACTCGAAAACCCTTCCGAAAATAAAGTAGCAGGTAAAAAAATTTATTAAAGCACAACCTAATTAACCCAAATTATTGAGGAAAAGAATGAGTGCGTGTCAAAAGCAACTTTTTAACCATAGAGAAGAATTTCATTTTTCAACTTTCCCCAGAAAAACGAAGAACTTGAATATTTTTTTCGACATGTTTCCATCACAAATTATATCGTGAGTTGCGATAAGAATCTTAAACAACATTCAAATGATGGATAAAGGCTCGCTAATGGCTTGTTTGATAAGACTATTTACGGCTTTTTCGGGGTCATTAAATTCTCGCCTGTTTCGCTGTTTCCTGATTTCATGCCCACCTCCCCTTCGAAAACTTTTCCGATTTATATGCTAAGCCTCAACAGTTTGTTCAACAATTACATTTAGCTTCACTACATTTTCAATTTTCTTCCTCTTTTCTCGAGTCAAAGCATAAACAACAGAAACAGAAAATGAAATCGTTAAATCTTAAAATCATCTGAACCAGAAAATTGCATCTTGTTTATGACAAAAATGAATGCTAAAATAATTCACCAAGAAAGAGAATTTTCCTTTTTCTTCTGGCTTTCCTTAAGAAGAAGAAATGCAATTCAAATTTAAAATACAAATTTTTTCCATTTTCCACAAACTGCATTTCAACGACAACTTTTTCCATTTGAAAATTCTTGTTCTTCTTTCTCCACGTCGAGAATTTTTATTGTTTTCAATAAATTTCCCTCGATGGAATTTTCTCATTTTCTCGAGGTTTCTACTCGGTTGAAAATCGATATTTTAAATTTTATTGCTTTTCGGTGCCACCCTCGCGATTCATTTCGATGAGAGTGAAAGAATTCCACTTATTTAAAGTAATCTCAAAGAAAATTCAAATTATTTCCTTTGAAAATATCGGAAGTATTTTAATTCTAAGCTTTACATGATTTAAAATATATTTCCATGAAAGTTGCTTCAGATGTTTTAATCTTCAACATCTTTTGACTCATTTAATTTTAAGCTCACGTTTTATGAAGAAAATAATTAGAAAAACTAAAGCTTATTAAATTAAATAAAAAAGGAAATTTGTTATTGTTGACTGAATTGAAATCCTTTTAATGTTGTTTGTATTTAAGTTGAAGATCGGAAAATAAAGCTTTTTCACTAATTGTTTCATGGAAATTTAATAGCTTGAAGTTAATATTTGAGAGTCATCAAACTACAAATCTACTTAAAAAGCTGGAACGAAATGTTTTACATAAAACTCTTTCAAATAATGATAAAGTCGAAATCAGATAAAAATTCTAAAATAAACCAGAACTCAAGCATGTTTTGAGTCAACATTTTATTTCTCTCTGAAAGCTTACAATTCAATGAAAAATCTCGTTCGTGCTATGAATTTTCTATCCTTTAATATTTTCATTATGAATAAATTTCACTACATTTATTTTCATGTTAATTAAAAATTATTTTTGCGCTAAATTAAATCTACGGGAAGTTCTTTTAAAGAAGCATGACATGTAACATGATGAATAACGCTTTTCATCTCCTTTCTAAGTCTCACGTTTACTGACGTGATTTGTGTCTTTAATTTTGTATTCTACTCGTCAGTCTTGCGATCTTTTCTTGCTCAGTTAACTACTTGACTGTTCATCATGTCCTTTCTTTCTATTTTTGTTAAATATTTAATCGTTATTCACTTCTCAACATAAATAATTTCATGAGGTCAATCAGTGAACCATTAAGAATAGAAATGAATAAAAACATTACTTTCGCAGTTCAACGAACTTTGTGAAGGGGAATTTATGAGTGGTGGGGACTCAAGAGAATTAAAGGACGAAGCTTAGGGGAGAACAAACTTAAGAAGAAAATTTTGGGACACTTTAAAGTCGTTTTAAATGAAAACCGCTGTGGGAGCCGAAAGACACGATTCAACTTTAATTTCGATTAAATTTCCACATCATATACTTTAATGTTATATGTTTTGGGGTGGAAAAAACTCAAGAAATTAACCCCAAAAATCTCACTGCTTTTGATGAGTGTGAGAGCAGCACGAGAGACAGGAAATTTGCTTTTTTCAACTTGGCAAAGAATTCTTTTATTCATCTTAAAATTAAAGCTCCAAAAATAAATTTTCCCATTTAAATTCAGTGTCCCGGGGCACTGTCGGAAAAGAAACGTATCAAAAATCTATCACACGATGAAAACAACGCAATAAACTTATATACACACACTTAAGCAAACTTAAACACAATCTCATATGTACATGAAATAGAAATTAATTGCTTCAATCGTCCCAACCCTTTCTACCTACGCTCATCTCATTCTCAAATTTCAGAATTGAGTCATTTTTCAGGACACCACCCATCCCTGAATTTAATTTCAACGGAGCCATAAAACAACAGTAAAACTTTTCACTTCGCCTCCCCCTAAATGAAAATCAAATTTAACTACGCGCTATCATTGTGTTTGTTAATCAGAAAATCTATGTGCATATAAAGCAGTAATGGAAAGTATTTGAAGAGAATAAAAAAAGACAAAATTAAATGAATCACAAGAAAAGGAAGGTGTGAATTTGATGTTTTCTGTAGATGAAATTTAACATCAAGTTTTATTTGATTTAGCAGGAAATGCTTTCTTCTTCTCTTCCTTCTTTGTTTGTTCTGTCAACAAAATCTCCAAATTAGCTTTTTCTCTTATCTGAACTCATTATAAAGACAGTCCTCAAACAGAGAAAAAAAATCAATACTTTTAATTACTTTAATTCGTTTTTATAATTTGAACCCTTCGTCATCCCTGAGATTTTGGAAAAGAATAATTTTCGGAAAATCTTTCTCTTTTTGTACAAATATTCATTTGTGTCTGTGCATGTTGTCTATTAATACATTTAAATCTTTGAAAGATTTTGCGCGCGTTTTGAGGGGGTGGAAGAATTTTGAGAATGGAAAATGAAAGAAAATTAAACACGGGTTAGTGACTTTCTAATGCTTCACTCTTTTTGTTGAATGTTTCAATGATGTTTTTAATGTTTAAGTGAAGCACTCACAACGAGAATTTATTTTCCGATGAGATACGAAAATTTATCTGTAGATATTTATAAAGCTAAAAGTTGATCTGATTGTTGGAGAAATTTTACACAATTTCTATCTTCTGATTTTATCCTAAATATCATTTAAATATTTATGAATAATCCCGAACAGAATTAGATAATTTCAGAATAATTAACAGATATTTACAAACACTAGATAAGCCTTCTAATTATTGATTTTCCTTGTATACATATATTTAATTCTCATAGCAAATATCTCAAGAAACTATAAAGGAAGTAAGTTTTCAAACATTAACAAAAGAGTAGATTTTTCTTCATTCTTTATTGATTGCTTTTGTCAATAATGATGGCAATAAAAGTGGAGTCGGAAGACGATAAAATGTGGACTATTCGAGAGTGTAATTTAAAGGTCACTGTATCTTTTTTTTCGGGCGTCTGTGGGAAGGAGGAGTAATTGAGATGTTGGGTTTAACTTGTTGCTTTAATATGAATAAATTTTCCATCCAAGAAAGTTTTCTTCATGTTGAAAGAAAGCATTGAAAGCTGTTTCGGACAGCCCCCAATTAGGTATTTTGTCTGACCGATAAATGGGAAAACCTCAATGATTCATTATACCAAAAATTGTTTCTTGCTTTGCTTTTTGCCTTCCTTTTTGGTCACAATGAACAAATAACTTCGTTTTGATTGCCTCATTGAAAAGAGTTGAATTTTTGTTTGTAAAATCTTGCAGCAAAGTCATTGTTAAATTTAATAAAGATTGTAATTTTAAATCATCAGATATTCTTTAACATCAAATGCTTTTTATAATTTAATTTCATTGTCAGATAATTTAAAATTATATTTTTGAGATAATAACGGCTAAGAAATTTGAATTGTTCAAAAGATGATCACGCACACATCCAAGAGTGATATTTTCGTGTCTTACACATAAATTTTGACTAATTCTACAAAGGATGTGTACTTAGTCAAAACTTACACTATTGTCTTGTTTTCCGCCATAAGATCAATGCAACAAATTGATTATTTTTAATGGTCATTTACATCATTCAAACAATTTAAAAGTAAAAATACATTTTAAACTGCATCATTTAATGAAAATAATATCAAACCTCCCAGATATTCAATAAACCGAGTAACATTAATATCATTTCGCAAAATGTCTGATTCAAGTCAAGATAAAACCACGTCGGTAATATCTGGATGTAATGATTCAACTCTAGCTGTTGATGAAAAAGCATTGCTAGAGCAGCTTAAGAATAATATTCCAGTATCAAAACAACGCAGTCTTCCTATACCTAAGGAAGTCAATCAATTTGTGTTGGCAAATTATGGCGCTCTGTAAGTCAAACATACTCCTAACCTCAAAAATCACGACATTAAAATAATTAATTTTCCAGATATTACAAATCCCATGATTGTTTAGAGAAACTCAAAATCTTGAAGATGATAGAAAAACGATTAAAACTTGCAGGATATGAAATCAGTTGTGAAAGTAATTTAATAACAAGATAAATGAATTAAAATTAAATGTTAATTAACTTTTTTCTTCATGTTAAAGATTTGGAGCGTCGTTTAAAGAACATGAAGAGTCATTATCGTCGTAAGAAAAGTGATATAGAGCGAGGAATAGTTTCATGTGTTGAATGGGAATATTTTCAAACTCTTGATAAGATTTTTAATGAACTTCCCAAACCAACTGAAAAGAGAGCAGAAAAACGAAAGAATGAAACAGAATCAGATCAAAAGGAAAAAGTTGTTACAATCATCACTTCAACGCCAATGTCTTCACAGGCATCTGGAAATTGCTTTGAAGAAGAAGCAGAAGATTTGTAAGTACCTCAATGAAATTTATTAAATATTTTAGTATTAAAACCAAATTTCGCAGAACAATCACAAAGAAACCAAGAATCATTGCATTTAATAATGCATGTGAAATAAAGGAACAAATCCCAATAAATCCAAAAAATGTTCCGAAGTGCGAAGATAATGTTGATGAAAATAATGCTGCAAACAGATCAATTCTAAATAATTATCTTGTTAATTATGTTCAGGAACAACAACCAGCATCAAATGCAGCCCCAAATGCACCAATCGATGAACCTGATGAGGACATGTCATCTCAAGAATCTAACACAGCTGCAGTATTTCAAGAGTCCATTAGAGAAGCTCAGTTAACAATTCGTCGTCTTGTTGAAAATATTAAAAAAATTGATGAACAACGTTTAAGTCTTGACCAACAACGCATAAATCTGGAAATTCGTCGTTATGAAATCGACTTGATGGGATATCAATTAACTGAACTTTTATTTAAAATTGCTAATCCCACACCCCTAAGTGATGGAAATAAAACAGTATAAACATTTATCAAACATTTATTTCATGACTTTTAATCCATTTAAGTAGATGTTCAATATTTGTGTATGCACCGGGGATGTTCTTTTGACCGCAATCCAATCCCCATGATACGAGACCAGCGAGAACAAACGAACCATCATCTCGTGGACATATCAGTGGTGAACCACCATCATTTGTACACGAGTCAAGTCCTTCTTCTCCACCGGCGCAAATAAAACTGTCGTGAAGTCGAAAATGCCTACCAAGTCGGTTGTTTTGGAATATTCGTTCACACTGCGTGTGCTTCACAATTGGAACTTTAACAAATTTTAGTTTATCAGTTGTAACTGAATCTTCAGAAGATTTGCCCCAACCAGTAACTGTGCAATATTTTCCATGCTCAAAATTTTCATTTTCTTCTGGCAAACAAATTGATCCAACGTTAACTTCGTTTGTAAGCGGATTTTGCCATTTTAGTAAAGCGATGTCATTGTATAAGCCTCCAGAATAATATTGTGGATGTGAAATGATTTGTGAAACCACACGATCATGATGTGGCGCATACTCTAAAGTACTGCTGCGATCCCATTCACCAGCTCGTATTAAATAGTTGGAATTTCGACTTTGTTTTACACAATGATTTGCTGTTAACGCTGTTGTTGGATTGACTGTTAAAAATTTAAGTTATTAAAAATGTTAATCAGAACAACATTTCATAATCATTACTTAAAACTCCTCCACATTTATATTCGTAACTTCCTGTTTTACGATTTTTCTTAAGAATTTCAATCATCCAAGGATATTCAGCAAACTTTGTTTCACCTGACAAAGCATCGTCGTCATCATCATCGTCATCAATGTCAATTAAAATTCTCTTCTCAATCTTCTTTCCTTTTCTTGACGAACATCTTTGGAAAGGTTTGTCTGTAGGTTTATCATTCCATGCTGGCACTGGACTTAGAATTGTGTTAATAATATTTGTGAGATTTAAATTGAAATTAAGAAAACCGGGCTTTTGTGTGTTTGTTGGTGTTCTTTTCGTTGTTGTATGTGAATTATCAGAAGCTTTAGGAATTCGACAGCAGACTTTATCTTTTCCACAAATACTGTAAGCCCTGAAAAATATTAAAATAAATATATTAAGATCAGTAAACAGGAATTAAAAAGACTT
>CVRI01000044.1:972961-1013107 GCA_900005825.1 Clunio marinus | reverse complement strand
ATAACGACGGGATATTATTTAAAACATAGAATTTTGTGTCTTTGATAATGAGTAGAGTGTCTTGACTTAGTTATAAAATATCGAGCTACTAATTCTTAAACAATTTTAGTTTAGAAATATCTTAATTAGTTATATAAATTAATAGTTCTTCATAAAAATGGTTAGTTTGGGTTTAAAATAATCACATTTAAATGATGTCATCTCAATTTGACGTCTAAATGCATAATTTATGTTGATTTAAAATTTATTGAAGGTTATTTGTTTTCATTACAATATGATGCAATTAAAAGAATCATCTTCTGTGTCACTCCAATTATAATCAATCTCTTTACTTATAGGACCGGCTAATAAGAATAAGTGCTAGACAAAGGTTTCAAACTCTTCTGCCTACTTACAATCGAAACTCAAATTTGTTATCACAAAACTTTTTGTTTCATCGTAATAATAATTATGCGCTTGAAAGTTGCATGGTAAGATTTTCACAAATGAAATAAAGAATAAAGTTATAATGTCTGATTATTTATAGTGCTATTCGAGTGGTCGACGGCCTGGATTCTTCTCTTCCTTCATTGAAAATATCAAACAAGAATATGATAAGAATAAGGAAATGAAAGAGAATCTTAAGAAATTCCGTGAAGAAGCTGAGAAACTTGAACAATCAGAAGCTTTAAAAAATGCTCGACAAAAGTTTTATTCAGTGGAATCGGAGGCGTCGAAAGGCTCAGAAGTATTAAAGGAAAAATTTGGATCAGTGAAAGATAAATTTGAAGATGTGATTGAAGAAGTTGGTAAAACAGATCTCGCCAAGAAAGCATCAAAAATTGGTGAAGATTTTTCAAAATCAGCAAAAGGCGTCACAGATACAATCAGCGAAAAAACAGCCGAGCTAGGGAAGAGTCAAGCGTTCCAAAGCATCTCACAAGCAACTGCAGTAGTTCGAGAAGAAATTGATAATCAAAGTATCAATGCGAGAGTTTATCGTGCTCCTAAAAAACTTCGGAAACGTGTTGAATTCTCAGACCTTAATGATGATCGTACATTCGAAGCTAACACTGACGATACCGGGATTGAGCTTCATAAAGATTCCAAATTCTATCAATCATGGGAGAATTTTAAGAACAACAATCAATATGTCAATAAAGTTCTCACTTGGAAAATGCAATACGACGAGTCAGAAAATCCAGTGATAAGAGCATCACGTCTACTCACTGATAAAGTCAGTGACATAATGGGTGGAATGTTCTCTAAAACTGAACTTTCAGAAACACTCACAGAAATTTGTAAAATCGATCCAAACTTTAACGAGAAAAGATTTTTAAGGGAATGTGAAAATGACATCATCCCGAATATTCTCGAAGCAAAGGTGAGAGGAAACTTGGATATTCTTAAAGATTGGTGTTTTGAAAGCACTTACAACATCATAGCAACGCCAATACAAGCTGCGAAGAAGCTCGGATATTATCTCGATTCAAAAGTTCTCGATATTGAGAACGTAGACCTTGCCATGGGAAAAGTTATGGAACAAGGACCAGTACTAATAATAACATTTCAAGCACAACAAATTATGTGTGTACGTGACAGTAAAGGAAACGTCGTTGAAGGGGATCCCGAGAAAGTGATGCGTGTTAGTTACGTGTGGGTGTTGTGTCGTGATCCAACTGATTTAAATCCACGATCTGCATGGAGATTAATGGAACTTTCTGCAACAAGTCTTGAACAATTCCTCTAAACACGATCAGAGTGCGACAGAAACAAATAATTTACACAAAATTGTGATTACTTTTGTGTTGTTTGTGCAACGACAAAATCACTCAAGAGATGTCAAACCGGAACTGAATTTCTTCAAATAATTGTTATTATTTATTTAAGAGAAACATTACGAAGTTCTTCAAGTTGCAATTCATGATGAAAATGTTGGATGGAGAGATATTTAATTATAATAAATTCGATAGAAAACTATCAGTGATTAGTTTATGTTTGATTGAGGAAATTTTCATGTTGAGAGGGGAGTGTGACTAAGTAGAACTTTTCAATTAGAAGAACTTGAATTAATTTAATTTAATTAAACACTAATGACGCACCTTTCATTAATAATTCCAGCTCCATCAGTTATAATTGTATTATTCTCATTGCACAAATACTTTGGAGTGCAAACACAATCTGGTTCGTTATCATATTTATAAAAGTTTCCATCATCATTATCATCTGTGAAAATTGATTTACTCGATGTCGTTTCATCATTTTCATTCCGATAACGTGGTGGTAATGTTCGGATTCTTGCACTTTGCTCTTTCATGCTTCGTGATTGTGAAGCTTCTTTCATAAGATTTTTATTCATCCACCAAAAACTTCCATCAAATTGCGAATGAACTGCAATAATTAACACAAATATCACAAAAATCTGCAACGCTTTCATTTTAATTTAATTTTTTTTCGATGTAATCACGTGGATTGATTTGAATTGAATAACTTGCTATCGATGTGCAATGAATGATTTTATATATGCAAAGCCTTTTGAAAACAAATTATTTAAATATCTCGAAGGTCTTGAGAATAAACGAACAGAATCAGAGAGAAATATTAAATGGAATTTGTGATGCAGTGAGAAGAAATAAATTCATGTTGAGCTCGACGATCTTTTCGTTTCTCTGTAGCGATGCAAGGTCAGGAAATTCCTAAAATCTTTTCCGCCTGTTGATTCATACGAAAAACATTGCAAATCAAGTTCAATGACCTCGTTATAGCTTTGATAGTTTCTTTGATGTTTGCTTGGGGAAAACCCTAAGAAAATTTTTAGCTTTATTCGGTTTGCTTTCAAGAACATCATTTTAGGTCAAGAAATAAATTAATCAAGTACACAAACGTTTTTGTGGGTTCGCAATGGCTCAATAAGTTTTATTTAAAAAATTTCAATAATTAGACGATTTGAGAGCAAAGAAATGCTGATAAATATAAAAAGTTCCTCAATCTCATCGCTGGTTAATCTCAAATACATTTGAACTCATTTTAAAATTCTTAAATTATTCAACATTGACTCCAATTTATGGACAAAAATTTTCTTTCCAACTTTTTTTCATCTGCCCGAGCTCCTGACTCAACTTGAATAATTCACTGAAGTGTCTGAAGCTCACTTACCGTTCAAGTTGAAGGTTTTTAAACATTTAATATTTTAAGCTTGCGTTGTCATTGATTGTAACAATAAAGGAATCGAAATGCAATTTAAAGTAAATAATGTCAACAGTTTAGTCACAAAAATTATCGAAACTTTTATTCAAAAAAATTGCGTCATCAACAAATTTAATAGTTTATAATAATCTTCAAGTTTGTAGCATATTTTCAACAGAATTCACGTCATCATCAATCAGAAAAGCTTTACGCTATGAATAAGTTCAATAAGAAGTTGAAGTTCAACTCCCAAAGGTTTTTAAGTACAAAATATTATAAAATATTTTCTTTTCATTAATTAACTCGAAAAGAATTCTAAGAAATTCTTAATTGAATCAATTCTTTCATTAATAATAGAAATTCCCCTTAATTTAATCAAATGAATGCTTTCGCTGGTAAAGCTTCAAGATAAAGGAAAATTTCAACTTTTAATCAACTTTAATTAAATGTTATTTAAACGATTTTACGATGAATGTCACAACTTCGAAGTGTCAAATTATTTAAAAATTCTTGTGAAATTTAAATAAACTTTTCTGATTGACATGACAACAAATTATAATATGGAAAATGATTCAAATCTTAATACAACTGAGTCGACGTTGAATACAGCGCAGCTCGGCCTCGCTATGATTTTCAAGATACTTTTGAGGGCAATTCTCCTTTTCATGTCCTTTATCTCCATCGGATTTACAAATTGGACATTCAATTTGACGCAATGTTGGGCACAATGTTCGTCCCTTAGCATCTTTCAAAGTGTGATGCTTATAGATTATTGATGGCTCACCTCGTCTCTTGCAATACTCACAGTACTAATTTATAATCTCGATTAAATTTAAATTAATTACAAATGATTTCTTTCAACTTACCGCTAATTTTGATTCTGATTTCTTGCTGTAAAGCTTTCGACGAACCTTTTTGTTTGGCTGATTTTCTTTATTGCTATGAAATAAAACAGAATCCATCTGACGCTTGCGTTTATATGGTCGTTGTTGCATTTGTTCTTTTTCTGGAAAACTGTGGTAGTCAGAATATGAGAAGTCATTGAAAAATGACGAGTTCGGTGTAGAAGAGTATGGTGGAAAAAAATTGATTTCATCATCGGCAGTGTCCATTGAATCTATATCGTTTGTTGATTGTAAATTCGACTGTGAATTCAAATTAACTTTTCCGATGCATGGTTTACAATAGTCATGATTAAGAAGATGTTTCCAAGGTTTCATTAAGGTGTTGAACGAACTTTCTTCCCTGTCTTGAAAATCCTTTGATTTATTTTCGAAGTTTATTGTAAGTTCAGGATAATTGAAAAAACTTTGAGATTCTTCTACAACTTGTGTAAATGTGGTAATGGAAGTTTTTTGAATGGATGGGGAAATCTTCCATGATATCTTACAACAGGGCGAAGCACCACTTGCTGATAACGATGATGAAACATCAAATAGTTGTAAATCTAAACTTAAGCTTGAAAGAGAATTCAAGCTGCTCACAAAACTTGAACTGCGTGAGCTTTCGTTAGATTCATTTAAACTTGAGATTTGTTGATACATTTTTTGAAAACTTTGAAGACGAACTTTGAAATGAGGTTATGAAAATAAAGAATGAAACTGAATCAAATTGCATGCTTACTTACCAGAATTGTAACAATTAAATAGTGTACTTAATTACACTTGTGATAACTTTTGATTTCGAATACAAATTTTGTTTTCGAAACAATAAATTCGCGATTATTCCAAATTTTATTTAGAAACGAATGGAAAGCGAATTCGTTTTAGAATGGAAGGCGGGCGAATTCAATTAATTCTACCAAGTAGATCAGATTTAAATTTATTATAAACCCGTTATTTATGTAGGTAATTTGTCTCATCTTTATTGAATTGATCTTTTGTCGAGCAATCTTGCTCTCATTTATTGTTAATGTATTTTCATAGTTTAATATTAAACAAAAATAGTTTTCATATAATCACAAGATAAGTAAATTTTCAGCATTTTTTCTTTTACATTTCATTTTGTTCCGTGTTAACATATACGAGGATAAACATTAAATTAAATTTTAATTAGACTCAAGAAAAGAAGGAAGCAAGGAAGTGGTGTACTTCTTACATCTAACTAACTAATTAAATTCATTATTACTGATGAAACTCAAATGTTACGAAAATCTCAATTTAAAATTATTTCAGTGAAATCGCGAGCGATGAGTTAAAGTTTAAAGAAGCATTCATTCTTTCCTTCATTTCCCTAACTAGAATATTTTCTCTTTTACTGTTTTGTAATGAAAAAATGTCATCACGACAAATAAAATCTTAAAATCTCACATCACCTGTCCCACAGCTTCTTCATAGTCTGTCTTCTTCGATTTCTTATGATGTTTTTTTGGCTTCTCATTGTCCTTTGACTTCTTCTTCGATTTTTTTTCCTTGACTTGAGAAGCAGCTTCTTCAGATTGCAAAAGATCGACTTCCAAGCTTTCTTTTCTTCTTTCCTTCTTCTTTTTAATTTTCTTTGGAACTTCTTCTGGTTCCATTAAGAGAACTGGTTCTGGTTCCTTTTTCTTACGATTTGATTTCTCTTTTGCTTTGGCAGGTTCAACTTCGTTGACAATTTTGGATTTTGAAGGCTTTGTTGGCGCATAAAAACTGTCATCAACATCAAGATCAATGTCGAGTGCACGATGTGGATCATTTTCATCCAAGTTATTCTTATCATCATTATCTGAAATTGTTGCACCTTCTGGCATTTCAATCGTTGTGTTTACTACGTGAAGAGGTTTCGGATCATCTGAGTCACTTTCGGAATGAATTTCAGTTTTATTCTTCTTCGACTTCTTTTTCGATTTCTTTGTTGAATTGGACTTTTCGCTTTTCTTTTCCTTTCTTTGTTGTTTACGATTTTCCTCGAGATATTTGTCAGAACGTTTTTTGGCTACACAAAATTAAATTTACAATAAGAAATTATGAAAATATTTCAACTTACAATGGACTTTCAGTGGAACATCAAGATTCAACTCAGCTATCGGAATATCATCAAGATTATCGTATGCATCTTTCATGTCTTCACTTCCACCGCCATTCTTTCGACTACTTTCAGGTGAAACTTTCAAATAGTTTGGATTATGAGCTTGCAACATTTTTCGTGCTTCACGAATCTGTCAATGAAATTATTTTAATTAATAAAAAATTCTTAATGAAAAATTCTTTCAATGTGATTTTTATACCTTCTCGAGTTCTTCCGGTGTTGGTTCAAAGCTATCTTTACGACTTCCCTTATCACTTGTTTTCTCAGACGCTGCCACAAAAAGTCCTTCTTTACTGTCATCTTCTTCATCACTTGATGAACTTTCACTTGGCGGTCCATTGATCCATTCATCAAGATCCAAACCATCAGGAAGTTGAACTTTTCGTTGTGCTTTTGGTGCAACTGGGATAAGGTCGCCTTCGAAAAGAGATTTAAGTTCCATAATAAGTTCGTTTAATCCACTGGGTAATGTTGTCATTGACAAGTTTCCATTTTCCGTGTCTTCAATGTCATTCAACAAATCTTGATTGCTTTTAACATCTTTTGTGATGATTTCATTGCCGAGAGAAGATTTTATGACTTCAACAATAACTAAAGTTGACGATGCACGTTCTTGCACTTCAATATCTCCAGAACTGATGAAATGTGGAAGTTTCTGGGTCATAATTTTAACTGCTTGCGTGATTTCTTCAATGTCACCAGAATCTGATGATTTCTCGAGAAGACGAATGAAAAGTTTAATTGAATTTTGAACAAAGACAGCTGTGATGTGTCCTGGAAGGGCCGGTCGTTCTGTCATCAGCATCTTCAATGATGCTTCAGTGTTTTCTAATTCATCGCCAAACTCGCCAATGATCCAAGCAGCAGCGTAAAGAACTTCATACATCGTTGTTGTTTGTGATGAAGAAGGAAATCCATCAATTAATGTCGTCATTTCATTCACAGCAAACTTCCTGACACTCTCAACACGAATTGTTACGTCAAGAAGTTGTTCAGCAATGACACTCCCATGTTTCGATCCTGTTTCAAGTTGAATTAACTCAACAAGTACCGTCAAATACCATTCAAAATTCGTGACATGTTGGTAGGATCCTTGCGAACAAATTTCTATAACTTTCAACAATAATTCATCTCGATAAAGACTTCCTTCAGCTCGCTCCATGTGCCCTAACAATCGATTAACAATCTCCATGAGATTCTTCTTCGAAACCATTCCATATAATAAATCCAAAGCTCGAAGACGAATTGATTCATCTTTGTCATCAAGACAAGCAAGAATTAAATCTTTATGTGCTTGAACACTCTTCGGATGTGTCTTAAGAATCTTTGACATCGCTAACAGTCCAAGATACTTCAAATTCTGATCAGAATCTTCAATTAATATTCTCAATTTTTGAACGCATAATTGAATTGATGCACTGTGATTGGGCATTCCACTGCTGATGCTAATTAAAACAGCAATCACTGTGTTTATGCATTCATAGAGAAGACTCATTGCTGATGTACTGTATTGATAAAAGATTAAAATTACTTTAAATTTAATGCAAATGAATCATTAAAAAGGACAACAAAAACTTGCCTATGAATTAAATTCGTTAGCGGTTCAATTAATTTCTTTCCTAATCGTGGCTCAATTGGAGTTAAAGCACCAAACTACATAACAAAACAGAAAAAAATAATCAAAATTAAATAAATATTTAGCAATATTGGATGGTAAAGAAAGCTGGTTGAAGAAAAGTGAAACCTTGTAATCATTTCGATGAGTGGCTTTATAAGTTTAATGCACAATGGTGGACCACCATAAGTTGCGAGACTTGCAAACTTTTTAATAAGAATTTTAAGATTAAAAAGAATTTTAGTGGACAAAAGTTAAACTTACCAACTTGATGATCTTTATAAGCATCCAATTGTTGGTGGAAGTGGTCATGAGTTTGAAGAAGATTGGTGCAAGTGAAAGATAATTCTTGGGATTCTTTCTCGCAAGCTCACAAATGACGTTTACAGCTGCCGATTGAACGCCTGGGTCAGGATCTTCAAGTTTCTCTTTTAACTTGGGAAAAGCTGGTCGAAGTGCATCTGGATAATTAAGAAAGACTTTATACATCATGAGGACGGCTTTCATACGAAGATAGGGCTTAGTGGAGCTCATCAATGTCATGATATCGTTTGCCAAGTCACGCGAAAGATCAGCTGATATAAAACAACTTAATCCACTTAAGGCAACACCAGCATCGTACTGATTTGTTGAACTAAGATCTTTTCTTATCATGTTTGTGGTTAACATTAGAAGCTGAAAGAGGAGAAAATAAAAATTAATTAACTTTCTTATTACTCTTTTAATTAAATTAAATTATTTCTTACATCTGTTCCGGGATGGAAGCTTTGACTTGCGGCAAGATATCCAACACGTTTACATGTGAATTTGTTTGAGCTCATGACTTCAATGATATTAAATCCGGCCCATGATATGTCATATCCACACATTTGAAGCTATTTATAAAAGGAAAACAATATTTTGCTTATCATTGTTAGAAGCTTATCAGTACATTGACTCACATAAGTTAATTTGGCCACAGCATTGCATTTCACATTGATGTTATCGATGCGGAGTTCTTGTTTGATTTCTTCCAAACAAGAGGCTATGTAGTTCGCCTGGACGAAAACAAAAGAGAAAGAAAAAAGTTTGAGAAAAGTGGTGATGTGGATTAATGTGAAACATCAATGAATTCATTCTTAATTCTATGTTAGTGTTATGTTAAATCTCACTTCATTCACCTCATTGTCCTTGTTGTTTCTCAGTCCTCGTACCAAATCAGTCAGATTTTTGTCAAATAATCTCTGGAAATTGCCTTTCACTTGCTTTAAATTAAGCGACATTTCTCTTTTACTTTTATGTTTCAGAAGAAAATTTTAACTCAATATTTTTTCACTAAACTTATGAGAATTGCACAATTTTATTATAGTTTAAGAGATAAATGATGCAATAAGCACTTAGGGATAGCAATTACATTATTCAAAGAACAGTGTAAATAAACGAATTCATGAAAATCTGTCTTCGACTTGAATAATAAAAGTTTTGTTCAAAAGTAAGTTCAATTTTATTGACATTCGGTCATTAAAGAGTCAACTAAATTTTGAACTTCATTCTGTAACAAAGCTAACGTTTTTTTATGTCAAAATATTTGTACAAATATTAAGTTATCGTAACAATAGGGCGTTAACAATAGATTGTGAATGGTTGAAATAGAGCAGAAGGTAAACAGTCACCAAAAATGAGCGACATTAAAGTGAAAGAAGAGAAGTTTGTGCTTGAAAATGGTAAAATTTATTTTTTGTCTAAGCTGTTATCGATTTTCCATTGATTTTCACTTCTTTTTCTGAAGAAACCTTTGAAATGCTTAAAGCGCTTTATGAGTTCAAAGCTGTTTATCCAAAAACTATCAGGTAGCAAATTATTATGATATTTGATCAGCACAATCCCGTGATATTAATTTACTTTCTAAATACAGTTTCGATGAAGGCGAAATGTTTATTCTTCATCAAACATCAGCAAGACAACGGAACTGGTGGCAAGTCGTCAATGAACAAGGCAATATCGGATTTGTGCCATCGAATTACGTGGAAAAGTTGAAAGTAAGTAGGAGCTTCTCTTAAACCCACCCAAATATCAAAAAATCAATATTTTTCTCATCACTCATTAAAATACAAAATTTTTGAAAGGTTTCGCAATTTCTACACTTATCTTGTTTATTTTTTATTTTTCAAGGTTGAACCAGCTTTTCTTCTGGAATTTCTCGAAACAACAATTGAAAATCTCAAACATTCCGATGAGAAAGAAATCAACAACATCATAAGCAGAGAACAATTGATCTCGAATTTGTTGGAGAAGAAATCAAATTTGGAGAAGATAATGTCGGGACAAATTGATGATATGCCTGAAGAGCCAACGCCTAAGGAAAAGCGCCATAAATCAAAAGTTGGAAATGGTTCAGTTAAACATGCTTCTGATGATTTTCCAATCGAACAAGAACCACAACCGAAAGAAGGAAAATCAAAACACAAAAACAGCAAACATGAAATGAATAAAAAGGCAATGTCAAGTTCAGTTGTGGCGGAAATAAAACCACCGACTCAGTTGATTCAAGAGAGTCCAAGCATGAATGTTTTGACATCAAAACTTGAAGATCTTTCTGTGACATCACCAAGCAATCCCGATACGAGTCTTGTGTCGGAAATCTCATCTGGTGGAACGACAACAACAACAATCACAATAACCAGCACAACTGATGACGCAACAATAATTACAAAAGATTTCGAAGATGATGACGACGATGATGCTGCTGCTGGTCCACCAGCTCCAGAACATTCTTCGAAAGTTGAAAAAGTTGAGAATTCTCATCAATCTTCGTCAATCATTCAACCACCGAAGCATCATGCAGTGATTGTTGAAGAGCAAGATGTTTATCAAATTGTCGAGTCAATAAGAAAAAGTACGAACTTGAGTCATGAACTCTCACAATTAGCGCTACGCGTTGTTATATCTGAAATGGAAGCTTTACTGCCAGACTCTGGTAAATTTCTTGAACCAATTGCTGTTCATTTGTCTACACCGCTTACAGTTCCTGACAATCTTTTGGGTGAAACTCACGACGCACAACGTTTACGTAATTTGTTTGCTGAACTTGCTGATGCGAAAAATGATTCAGAACAAAGAAGTTGGATGCTTTATGAAGACGAAACTGACATTACAAATTATCTGACTGAATTGATTCGAATTTTAGTTGATGCGGATACGAAAATTTGTCGTTATGAGATGTCATGCGACGCTTATAATTCAGTTAATAATCTGGTGCTTTATTATCAGATGGAATCGCGTTGGAACATTCGAAAATTATTATTGCGTGCATTTAAAGCGATGTGTCTGCTCGACTTGACATGTGTTGATATTCTGATTAGTTCCGTGTTACCATTGGAATTAGTACAAGATATGCTATCAAATCCTGACAATCTTGAGAAGCTCAGTGAACTTTCAGTGATGCTTATTATGATTTTTAGTGCTGGCCATAAAATGCCAACAGCAAACTTTGAACATATGCAAATTAATTTTGTTTTGTTTATGTTGAATCTTATTGAAAATCCTTTGGAAGATGATCAAACAGAATTCTTGTCCGATGTCATGATTAATTTATTATTGGCATTTAATCTTCAATTCGATAATTTTCACGATAATACAATTTTGGAAGCGATGCAACAGGTGAAAGCATCGAAATCATTTACTGAGAAAATTCTTCTTCTTATCAACCGTGAAGGTGAAATTCTTTTTATTTCTTTAAATTATCTTCTTATTTATGTCAATTTTAATATTTCAGAGGATCCTGTGTTTGTTTTGAAACATACAAAACCACCCGTCAATTCAGTGTTGAAGATGTTGGTTGATCTTTTCAGCATTCCAGAAACGACGACGCTTTTTTACACGAACGACATTAAAGTTCTGATTGATATTCTCGTAAGGCAGCTGTCAGATTTGGGTCCTGGTGATATTGTAAGTTTAATTACATTTTATTAAGTGGAAAGTAGGAAAAGTCAACATGGAAAAATTCTAGTACTTCATCATTTCAACCCCTTAAGATTCTAGTACGATTTTCCTTAACTTTTCCCACTTTCACGTTTATTAAAGACAACAAATTAATCAATTAAATTATTTTATAGCTTCGCAAATGGTACTTGGAATTATGTCGTCGAATACTACGCAACACAGATTATGCGGAACATCAACATCGCGCTCTTGATTTGATGAAAATCTTTACGAGAATATTTTGTGAAGAAACTGTTGAATCAGCTGGTGATCAACAAATAGTCCGGGAAATATCAAATGAATTTCCACATATTTTCAAGGCTTAAAAATGTGACATTGATATTGTGTTCATTTGAAGGAGCTTGAAGAAGTTTTTTTTTGGATCATTGACTTTAATTGCCGAGTCGATTTTGGATGAGGCTTTGTACGGAAAAGTATTACGTGTAATTAGAATTGGTAAGTCAGAAAGTAACTTAGTACATTTAGTGAACAATATAAATGCTCAACAATGAGCTGAATGCCAAAATGAAAACCTAATTCTCTTTCAAGACTTTTAAGCAAGAGATGGAAACGAAAGTTAAAGTTGAAACTCAATCGAAATAAAGAAAAATTTAAATTTCCATCTTTTGTTGTAAAAATTAAATATATTCACTCCTTTTCCACAAATATTTATTAGAAATATGAAAGAAAATCTCCGGAAAAAGTGACAGCAGAAAATTCATTTGTGAAACTAAATTTTAATGGCTTAACAAATGAAATTCGTCTTGAAAACTTTCCATGTTTTCTCTGTAGTGTCTGACAGCCTTCGATAGAAACTTTTAACAAAACTATGAAACATTCTGATAGCAATTTTAACAATGACAATTGTCGAGTGAAAACACATAAGTAAATGTTACAATTAAAATGCTACTTTTAAATATTTTCTTCCTTTTTAATGTTAATGTTCTTAAAATATTTGACTTAATTGCATAATTGGTGGAAATTTACTTTACGAAAAGGATAAATAAAATTTTTGGTGCATAAAAAAATCATCGAATGAATTCCAGAAACGACGCCAATAGGATTGGAAACTTATTTAGTCAGTGACACATCACTAAGCAATGCGCTTTCGTTTTAAATATATTTAAACAACCATCCAGTGTTAGATGCCAAAGAAATATCTAATTAAATCCAAATATACTTACAAAGCTCAAAGTTATTGATTGAAACAAGAAACATTTTGATGATATTTAGCTTAAAATTGTTTTATGAAATTTACGCAATGTTAAAGTAAAGTCGTGCTGTTGAATTGTATTTAAAATATTTAGTTCAGTTTCTTTCTGATCGAATGATTACTGTGAAAAAGAAAATAAAAAAATGTTTAATTGAATTATTTGAAAAAATAAAAAGAATTTATTTATATTCATCAATTTAAGGAATTTTCATTTTATTGTCAACATTTGGAAACGGAATTTGAGTAATTTCTAATTACAAACTTTTAGTCAATAAATTTATTTGAAAACATTTTTAAATGATTTCATCATTTTCATTATCAAAATCTTCATCAGGTAAATTTGGCAGCATAAAATATTCGATGTAAGCAGCCGTGTCCTGATCTTCATCACTTTTAGTAAGAAGTTGAACTTTTACCATTCCATCGACATGTGTTGTCAATGAAATTTTTGATGAAACCGCGAGACCTTTCAACATAACTTTAAAGTATGTGAACTTGTAACAAAATTTCGATGGCTCGTAACATTCAAATTTGTTGAAAACTTCACTATTTGCTGGAAAATTTGAAGTTGCAGTGCATTGAAGAGTTCCAACTGTCTTCAGTGTCATTTTATGTTGATTTATTTTAATCTCAAGTGCATCAATTGTGCGATCGAAATCATTTAAAATCTCTTGAAATTCGTAAGCATCGAGAATGATTGAATTAAGCAGGGAAGGACTTTGAACAGTGAAGTCAACTGGTTCAACACTGTGCTTAGTTTGTATGAAATATTCCGTGATAATTTCACCACATTCTTCTCCATCTTCGTTATCTTCATTTCCATCATTTGAATCAATTTGAGTGCAATTAAATAAAATGCAATTCTTTTCGTGATAATAAACAATGTTCATGTTACTTAAATTATTATCAATAAAAGCAGTCAAAAGTTCAGCAAAAGACAGCAGATTGACACCAAAACTTATCACTTCGAGATTTGATGGCGGTCGAAAGTGAAAATTTTTAAAAAAGTCTTTTTTAATGTAAGCGGTTGATTGGAAACATTTCGCATCTTCTGCAATATATTTCAGTCCATTCTCTGACAATTGAATTTCAGTATTCTCAACAAAGTTCACAGCTTTGATGATTGACACAAAGAGTTTGATGCTTTTTGATTTTAGAGACGCAGCAAATGTTATGTTTTCAGCAACACATTGCTCAACGCTAAGAAGCTTCTTATCATAAGTTTGTTTCACTTTTTCTTTTCGTCGTCCCATTTTAGAATTTTATTTCGTTGATAATCTTACGAAATTCAATGTGAGGCTTCTCAATTATTTCAACTTTGTTCAAGGCTTTGGCAATGCGAGCAGCAAGGTAATGCTTACAACAATATTCTTCCCCTCGAATCACTTGAGAGTGAAAAGAACGACAAACACAATAAGGAAGTTTAGGGAAGAAATGATAAATTCTTTCACCATGAAGCTCAAAAATTTCTCTGCCGGTTTGTTGAGAACGAAAAAGTTTAATTGTTGTATTGTTATCAACTAAATCTAATGCACGTTCGACAACTTCTCCAAGCAAATCACTCAATGATAAAAGTTCTTCAAGGATTACTTGAAAATAAGAAATTTAATTAACTTTTCTTGTTTTTGATAATTTATGGGAATAACTTACAACTTTCAGTGTGACCTGAATTTTGATTTCCTTTTTCTTCAATTGATAGCAATAACAATTCAACAGATTTTTTCAAGGCAACGGATTTTACTGTATTAAGTGTGCACGTTTCTTCCGGAATTTCCATTAAAACCTTTTTTGTTTGTTTGTTTACTGTGATTAAGTGAGATTAAAAAATTAATCAATCACTGTTCCAATTGTTGACTGAACGTACTCTTTAGGGAATGTTCATAAGTGATTAGTTGTATTACCATTCAGCATCAAATAAATATGTTTAAATAAACTCCTTTATTCCTAAGCAATTCGATTATCGCTTAAGATTACTCGAATGTAATAGAGTCACATTTGTTCTCATATTACTAAAAGTGAACTTTGGACATCAAGATCTTAAAAAAAAATGTGACGCTTTACTTAAATACTCCCAAACGTACACGACACTTTTTTCTCGTCTCAAAAAGATTTATTTCGGTGAATTCAATAATTTCATAAACTATGAGCATTTTCAAGCTTAAATAATGCTTAACTCGTAATTGCTTTTGTCATTAATAAGCTCAAAGTGAAATAATCATCGAATAAAGAAAAGTTAGTTAAATAGAAAAAGCTTTTGTTTTAAGAAAAAAACCGGAAAAGTAAACAGATTAATAGAAATTAAAGAGATTCAAAATGAGTACTGTAAAGCCAGCAACAACACTCCGTGTGTCATCAGAAAAGCAAGAAAGTCTTGTAAAACTCGGCATTCTTGTCCTTGCAGCAATTCTTTGTAAGTTTCATTCATTTGAATGGGCGTCGAATTATTTTAATGGTTAAATTTTTATCTTTTTACAGCCTTTTCAACTCGATTATTTTCTGTACTGAGATTTGAAAGTGTCATTCATGAGTTTGATCCTTATTTCAACTATAGAACGACTAAGTTTTTGACTGAGAAAGGATTCTACAACTTTCACAATTGGTAAGAATTCTTTTATTGATTTTTTTTTTTCAATAAAGTAACAAAAATGATTTAATTTAAGGTTTGATGAGATGGCTTGGTATCCTCTGGGTAGAATCATTGGAGGAACCATTTATCCTGGTCTGATGGTCACATCAGCAACAATTTATCGAATTTTGTGGCTTCTCAACATCACTATTGACATCAGAAATGTTTGCGTCTTCATCGCGCCGCTCTTCTCATCATTCACAACAATTGTGACGTACTTACTTGGATCAGAGATTTATTCAACTGGTGCTGGTCTTGTGTCTGCAGCAATGATCTCAATTGTTCCAGGATACATTTCAAGATCTGTCGCTGGAAGTTACGATAACGAAGCGATTGCCATCTTTGCGATGCTTCTCACTTATTACATGTGGATAAAGTCAGTGAAGACTGGAACAATTTTCTGGTCGACTTTAACAAGTCTTGCCTACTTCTACATGGTGTCATCATGGGGTGGTTACGTTTTCCTCATCAATTTAATTCCACTTCATGTTTTGACTTTGATGGCGACCGGAAGATTCTCTCATCGATTGTATGTCGCTTACAGCACAGTTTATTGCATTGGAACGATCCTCTCGATGCAGATTTCCTTCGTTGGATTTCAACCAGTTCAATCATCTGAGCATATGTTGGCGTTTGGTGTGTTTGGACTTTGCCAACTTCATGCATTCGTCGACTTTCTTCGATCGAAACTTACCAAAGAACAATTTGAAGTTCTCTTCAAATCGCTTGTTGCAGCAATTCTTTCGATCTTTGTTGCATTTGCTGCTGTGTTGACATTATCGGGAAAGATTTCTCCATGGACTGGAAGATTTTATTCATTGTTGGATCCATCATATGCTAAAAATCACATTCCAATTATTGCGTCAGTATCAGAACATCAGCCTACAAGTTGGAGTTCCTTCTACTTTGATCTTCAGATTTTAGTCTTCTTATTCCCTGCTGGACTTTACTTCTGCTTTGATAAACTCACCGATGCAAACATTTTCATCATTCTTTACGGTGTTACAAGCATTTACTTTGCTGGTGTCATGGTTCGTTTGATGTTGGTACTCGCACCAATTATGTGCATTTTGTCGGGCGTTGCAGTCTCACATTTACTAACGAAGTACATCAGAAATGTAGACACATCAGTTGCTGTGCCTTTTGTCAGCGATTCTTCAGCAAAACCTTCAAATTATCGTCAAGAACCATCGAGGAAAACAAAGAAATATGAATTACAGCAAAAGGGAGTGAAGAATGAGATTGCAATAGGATTTGTGATTTTAATGACATTCATGTTGATTACTTACACATTCCACTGTACTTGGGTGACATCAGAAGCTTATTCATCTCCAAGTATTGTTCTCAGTGCAAGAAGTCACGATGGATCGAGAATTATTTTTGATGATTTTCGAGAAGCTTATTATTGGTTGAAGATGAATACAGCGGAAGTAAGTTTATTTTATTAATTAACATTAAGATGAGTGGCCAAAGAAGAACTCTTTGCACAATATAAATACGCTAAAGTTTGAATTCAAAAAATAGTTTTCGAAAATTTGAAGTTTTCGAAAATCGTAACGGACATTCCTTGACCACTCACATTTAATATTTTTCAAATGATGACCAGAATTGATAGTTGATCGATCTTAAGGAGAATCTTGTTGGTTTCTTTCCATTGATGTTTGCTAATTATCTGGGTTGAGTTCCTGTAATTTACAGTTGAATTCTCAAGGTTATTAACCAACATTAATGTGCATGGCTGAAGATGGCTTCATGATCATGATATTTAATTAAGCACTTTGATCTCTGATAAAACAATATTTATAGTTGCATGTGAATTTTTGAAGAAAGATTTTTAATGGGATAAAATTTTAATGTCAACAGGATGCAAGAATTATGTCATGGTGGGATTACGGATATCAAATAACAGCAATGGCAAATCGTACAATTCTTGTTGATAATAATACATGGAATAACACGCACATATCTCGGGTTGGACAAGCAATGGCATCGACTGAAGAGAAAGCTTATGAAATTATGCGAGAACTTGATGTTAATTACGTTCTTGTGATATTTGGTGGTCTCACTGGATATTCGTCTGATGACATCAACAAGTTCTTGTGGATGGTGAGAATTGGTGGGTCAACTGATCGAGGTCAACATATTAAAGAACAAGATTATTATTCATCGAATGGTGACTTTAGAATCGATAAAGAAGGTTCACCCACATTGCTCAATTGCCTCATGTACAAGCTTTGTTATTACCGCTTTGGTCAAGTTTACACAGAAGCTGGTAAGCCAACGGGATACGATCGAGTTCGTGCTGCTGAGATTGGTAATAAAGACTTTGAACTTGAGACATTACAAGAAGTTTACACAACCGAACATTGGCTTGTGAGAATTTATAAAGTCAAAGATCTCGAAAATCGTGGAGTTTAAAAAACTTTTTTCCTTTGTCAATGATTTCATTTCAATATCTCAGATTGATTGCTTCTTCTTGAAGAAAAGACGATTACTAGAAAATTATAGATCGCTGTCATTCATTTTAAAGAAGAAATTATTGTCATCATAAATGTAATTAAGTAATTGAAAAAGTCATCGAGATTTCTTCTTCTGTTCTTTGCGTTAAACGATGTAAACAAAATCTCCAGTTGTACTGATGATACGCTAATACTGAATAATATTTTCTTTTGTCTCTCTTTCTCAAAAATCTCCTTGTTTTTGATATGTCAAAAAACTTACTAAAATTTCATAAAATAATTCCAATAAAAATTTAATAAAAAAATAAATTTGACTTTTCTTTATTGTTAACCCTTCAAAGTTGTTTCCACTCAATAATTTATAAGCGTTTGCAATTTAATTTATTCTCTTTTGGATGAAAATTACTTTCAGCTTATCCCCCACAGTAAGCAATCCCGACTACCTACAAGGCAGGGAGTGTCATCCGTACTTATGAGACATTCATGACATAAATGAGTAAAAAATGCTTTGTAATTAATCGCATTTTACAACTGACATCCATTATATTTTCCCATTCATTTTAAATTGTATTAAAAAGAAAAATGAATATGTCATGAACATACATAAATTAGTTATGAACTGTATGAAGCATAAAATTGATTGTTTTTATTTTTCAAAAGTTTATTAGGTATCTCAGTCTACACATGCACTAAAGTTTCATCTTATATTCTATTTACAAAACAACGCTTCTGCTTAATAATCCCTATCGAATTCGATGGAAAACTGTCAGAGAGAAGAGAATGTTACTTAGATGAAGTTTGTTATTCACCATCAAAATAGCCGGAAGCAATGTGAAACTTTCAAGTTAAGTATATGTAAGATGTATACGAGTAATCAGAGTAAATCCTTAGTTGTGCCACATTTCAGATGCTTAGATTACTCGGATGAATGTGAAGTAGCGACTAAAGAAATAAAACTTTCTCTTCGCTTTACAACTAAATTCATAATCTCACAATAATCGCCGAGTTCAAAGAAAATCCTTGGGATGTTGTGTGGTAACATTGTTGCGTGATGAAATGTCACACGACTTTGATGCAACACACCTTAAATTTTTGTATGAATATTTTTGCCCCTGCAGCATATGCAATCAGCAAATCTTGAACCTTCCTTAGAGCAGCCTCGAAGTAAAATTTTAAAAATTTTACTAACAAGTTGTTAACTTTTATTCTCCAATTTAATAAATAATCCACTTTCATATTATAGAAGATATCATATATTTTTTATTTTATTTCTTCAAAAGTCTGAAGTTTGTTCGCTCAACAAATTTCAACTACTTTTATTTTATTTTGCATGAATTTCGCTAACAAAAAAGAAAAGAAATTTATTTGAAAGAGAAGTTCTTATTAAACTTTTATATCTTTTATTCATTTGTTCATCAAAATCTTGCTTGCGAGCAACAAAATGAACAAAAAACTTTCTCAAACATTTTTAATTCAACGAAAAAGTGTCTGTTTCATGTCACAGCTCTTTTGTTGAACATTTTAATGCAAAATTAAAGAAAAACTTCATCTCAGATTCCTTAGGGCGAGAAATTAAAAAACACTAAGTAACGAGCGGAAAAGAAAGAGGAAGAAAAGATTTCTTCCTTCGATGATTGATGAAACAAAGTGCGATGAAGAAAATTATCTTACAAAGTCTTCTTCTCTTGAGTATAACTTCTTTAAACACCCTACGATTTCGGAAAGAACATGCAAGCAAATGAGAAGTGATTGATAATGTTTAAAGCGCTTTAAGCTAAATAATTCATAATGTTTGTTTCTCGTTCATCTTTTTTTAGATTCGCACCAATTTAAACAGCGAAAACAGTCATTTTTTATTGCTTGGGTTTATCTTAGCAACCATTGAGGGGATGGGGCGAAGTGCTTTCGTTGGGGTTATTTAACTTAAAAAGACGAAAAAAAATATGAGGAAGATTGATAAGTAAAACATTTTCACTGGCTTACTGGTATCAAAAGCAATTGAGTTAATTTGAAATCATTTTAAAGCTGAGTAATCTCAACCGCGTAAAGAAGGAAAATTTTCAAATTGCATAATTAAATATTTCTATAAATTCTTCAACTCTCTTTCGCATGAAACCAAGAAGGGTCGAAAAGAAGTTGGAAAGGATTCTCTTTTCTCGCCTTGTTTAAAAATTAATTTGCGTTTGGATTCTTCATCGAAGCAGAAATTCAGGGGGGAAAATCTTACGACCGGTATCGCTACTGGGACGAATCTTGAAGTAACAAATTTAAATTTTTAATAAATATTCTCTTTAATTTTTATTACTGTTGTTAAGAGCACAAAAGGTTGATAAAGTTGCATATTTCATTATTTAAAGTCATCCGCTTTTAATAAAAAGAAAAAAGAGAAGAAATTCTGTTAATGAAGAATCGTTGATTAATCTTTTTAAAGTTTTTGTTTTTATTAAAGATCTCGTTGGCTGTGCTGTGGTGAATTGGGATCAACTAAGTTGAGATTTAATTGTGCCTTTTTACGATCTGTTATTAAATAAACAATGAATGGATGGGTGCAGTTGAGATTTAATATAATTTTTAAAGGGACTTTAATACTCGAAATTCGGTAATTAGTTTAATTCACATAAAACTTTCCCTCCATATCAGTCAAAATTCACATTAAATTCAGTCGGTAGAAAGGTTGCAACATTTATGAATTCTTATCAAACAAACTCGTAAAATAAACACTGAACAACAATAAAATGGAATGAAATGAAATTTTACGCAAACTATGTCACCGATTCAACCCGAAAAAGCATCGAGAAACAAATGAATTTAGATTTTATCGGTAGAGTTTTTGGTTTTTTATGAGAAGCCATCAAAAGACGGAAAAATAAAATGTTGTTGAATGTTTCATTTCATCCAACTATTATCTCACATTTTTTATCACCATAAAATTAAAGCTGAAACAATAACAACAAGCGAACATTTTTCTAGAAGTTAAATCCATTTGCTTGTCAAAACATATTTTTATGATCGTTCATGCTAACGCAATTTATGACTAAATTTTTAAGACTCTCCTGAGGTGATTACGTCGTAAAGTAAATAAGACACAATTTTCTATGAATACAAATAGCGATCGGTTGTGAAAGTTGATAGTGGATTTGGCAAGAAAATCTGTTTAGCTAACGCAAGTGAAAAAGGGTTTCGCTTTTGTTTTCAATTATCATAAAGTCATACGACGACGACAACGACGACCCTCGTGGAATCACCGAGTAAAGATGAAAATCCAATATTCGCTACGATAAACACGTATCATAAACACTCAAAGATTTTCCTTGTTCCATTTCAATATAAAATTTTCGGTAGCTTATAATCATTTGAATAGAATTTCAATATTTTTTCTGCTTTTGTTTCATTCTCATCGTCTTTCCTACCCCGACCAACAATCCACTGCCTTAGACTTCAAATATTCAAACAGAAAAAAGGGAGCTAAACAAAAAACTTCATCTGTTCGAGCTGAGATAAGAGTCTTTACCATCATTGGTAAATTTTATGAAAATTCTGTCACAGAAAGTCTGCGTTGTACTGCCCGAAGGCAATTGTTGAGTCTTGGATTCTCAAGAGAAGATACTTTAAATGCCGTTTCATTTCCTTCCGTTTTTTATTCTACAACTTGATGGCGAAAGAAAAGGAAGAATAATGTAAATAAGTAAATAAATAATAAGAGGCACAATATTTGCCATTTTCACCATTTTTCTTTATTCCTTCGGTCTAAAGAAAGTCTTGTTGAAGTGGAGCGTTGATGTACGAAAAAGAATAAAAGGGGGGAAAGATTCGCCCGCAGGGAATTCACTTCTTTCCGTTCAGTAAATAATTCCATCTCATACACATTATGCGGATGTTTGCCTTCTTAGACTTTATATGGAATAACATGAGATATCTGATTGTAGTGAATTAGAGTTGGGGGTGCAATGGAGTTATTGGAAATTTTGCGGACGACCTAACAATGGCTTTCGTATTTCACTTTATTATCGATGTTTCCTTTACACACAACACAGGAAATAATTATAATATTATTTTGACAGCAAACCTACGACGAACGTGATATGAGATTTATCTGTTTAGCATATAAATTGAAACATTTTCCGACGCATAATGAGTTTGAAGGCGACAACTTTCAAAGTCGATAGAAAATTATGTTTTGAAACATAAATGTGTACATGCAGTTGATGTCTGTTGATTGTTAAGCTTAATCAATTTTTTTGTTTTTCAGTTTTTTTAAGGACTTGCAATCTAGTGACTTGACTTATTATCACGACTTGACTTATCATAATGACTTGACTTGAATGGAGTAATGAAAGAAGTCGTCTTTGAGTAAAACTTTAATTTGTTCATTCAAATTCCACTTTCAGCACTTTCATTTCACTCGAAATTAAATCACATAATTACGCGATGTAAATCAATAAGAATTGTGTCAGTGACAGTAACAAGCTGCAAGTCACGATAAGATTGTTGTCGTAGCTCTTAAGACATTGAGTTATTTATTATATTTCAATTAAATGCAACAGAAATGTCAACGTCAAGCTTGAGAGTGATTTGCAATTTACGATAAAGCAAAACATTACTTTCAGATCGAAAAGAAACGAGTGAGATGAATTTGTGTAACATGATACGAAAGTAATTCGAATTTTTGTCACAGTAAATCTTTTCTGATTGTTAATTTACATACAGAAATCGCTTTGATAAGCGCTCAAGTTCTCAAAGTAATGCGTCACCATGACGTCTCGTTTAGCAAATGTGAAACAACTCAATGGAGAAATTGTAGAAATGAAGGCAGCTTTTGTAATCTTTTGTGAAGTAAAACATATGGATTACGATTTGTTGGAAATGAAAAGCCAAACAACGTCACACGATTTATTATCCTGAGATTTTTTTTTATTGTTTTTTGTTCGCTGCTTAAACTTTTTCATTCGCCTGTTGACAATAAAAACGTTGCGGTTGGAATATAATGTGTAACAAAAGGACATTGTCATTGAGGGAGAGAAAAATTTCATTCGTAATATCGCCCAACACATTCAATTTATCCTTCTTATAAGCTCATAAACGCAAACGGCATAGAGAAAGGAAAGAAAGGAAAAAGAAATATAATAAATGCCAAAAGTAAATCACATACACAAGATTTAAGCTTATTCGTTTGCTTGCTTGCCTTCTGAATTTCACTGGCCAGTAGAGTGCGACAGCAAAATGTTGAGGTTTGTCCATAATTATGATAAATTGATTTAATTAATTCAGGATTTCGTAAGACGTTTGTCGACGTTAGAGGGTGGCTTGAAACTGCCTTATGTTGCACAGTACAACAGCATTGGCACACAATCAACATAAAAACATTTCCAGCACTGCAAGTAGCGAACATTAATTTTCAACTCTCATTGCTAGAAAATGTGAATAACTTCTTTCATTCTGTTGAAATTGCAAAAATGAAACGAGCTGTGACAAATTGAGAAAATCTCTACAATAAAGTTGAAGCAACATATGGAAAATATTAATGTAATTTCGTTTCTCATTGTGCTCGAGCTTGCATCTGCAATTGATACACATTAAAAGGAAACACAAAGATGTGATTGAATAGAAGTAATTAACAGGAATTATTTTTAAATTGAATGATTCTAATAGACATTGACATTAACGAGACAAATCTCCCTCAATCATGTCAAATTTAAGTCACCGAAAGATTTTTTTGCGGTGCAAAAAGCAATTTCGCCCTACAATGAAAAATAAATGTTTGGTAAAATCTCCGACACGAGAACGAGGCAGGTGCAACAAACAATTTTTGCACTACGATCGTAAAATGTATACAGAATAGAATAAAATAAATTTAATGGCAATTGTAAAAAGATTTATCGTCCCACACATTTCATGTTTTCATTGAAACCAATAGTGGAACATTAAATTTTCGGGGATTAATTTTGATGCAGACTTTTCTCCTTTCTTTATTGATTTTATTTCTCACAGAAACATTTATTCATGTGCAATAATAAAGTTTATGTAATTTATTAGTTAATGTGTAGATGTAGACGAAATCTGCATAATTCTTAATAATTTTATATTTTAATGTTTAATGATTATGTTTTATGCTTTCGTATTTAAAACTGGAAAATGTCAACTCGTAAAGTGAAAATCGATTGAATATTTAACGTGAATCTGTTGTGAATTTAAATTTGTTTCAATTGTTTTTTTGTGATGTGATAATTGTTGAAAATTACTGACTAATGTAAATACAGTTGGGGGCGTTGGAAGTGAATTGAGCTTGTGGAAAATTTATTGTGCAATAATGGACACGCAAACTCATTTCATCTGTTGAATATTTAATCAGCTGCATTGTCTCATTCCTTTTTTATGTTTTGCGTGTGGTTTGCGTTGTTTGAAGTTAATATAATTACAAAACAGAAGCAAGAATGAAATTTCAGCGTTTCTTTTATTGTGGAGATAAAAAATGATTACTTAAGCTTCTCCACATGAACAAAAAAGTTATTAATGTTATGTTCAATGTCTAATTTTAGAAACATTAATTAAGAAAAACACATCAGAGATGATGTCAGAATTTAATTAATTTGTTATCGTTGTTAGTGACTTTGCCTCAACATGTCTGCATGACAACAATAAGCAGAATGATTATTTTCTAAATATATCTGTTGTTACTCTTTCCATTGATAAACAAGAAATATTTATGGAAAGATGGATAACAATCCTGATTGTTGCTATATTTATGAGTAAAAGCTCAACAACAGCTAATAGGATTGTAATCGACACAAGACATTACAACTTTCATAAATTATGTGCCAAAATCGCAAGTTTAAAACTTTCTCCCCAACATTCTTTTAGTTTCCCTTTTTCTTTTCGAACTTCTGACTTTCTGTCGTCCGAAAAAAAGTTTTCCGCACATTTTCATCATGTTGAACAAACGAGAAGAAAAGTTAATTCAACAAAGATCATAATAATAAAAAGTAATGAAATTTCCACAGCTGTGTTCATAATGTAGAGTTCGAATTGTTGGACAATACGAATAACATCCTCAAGCACGTTTAATGACGAGAGGTATTATATTACATGTACAAGTCAATGAAAAAAATTATTTTTCTAACATGTTGACTGACCCAACATTGCTGCAGCATGTCCAGAATTTATTAAATTTACTCAACTCTTCAGATCAATGTTGATTATGAACATAACATGAAGAGAGAAAAGTTAATCAATTTTGAATGTTGGCATGGAGAAAATTTCAATATTAAATTGATGAGACTATTGAAAGCATTAATATTGAAGTCACGAAACATTCTACTCACTAATCACGAATCGATGCTACGTAATTTCATGGCTAATATAACTTTTAATAGCTTTAGTTAGACTTGACTTGTTTATCAGTACACAGTCGTCACTCACGTCGTAATCATGGTGAAAAGACCTGTAAAGAAACCTTCAAAGTTTAGGCAATTAACTCCTGTAATTAAAACAATTTTCTTGGCTGCATTTGTTGCTTACATCAGCATTTTTGTAGCAGATTTTGTTACAAAGTATTCCATACAAATAAAGCCAAGAAATGAGACGATGAATGTTGCCAACTCAACAGTCAATGCAACAGAAACTGCCGCGGTCGTCCACGTCGCAGGCCCACGAAAACCGAAATATTGGTTTTACATGGCAAAGGGTTACATGTGGATTTTCTTTTCCGTCGATAATGTGTTGAAAAAACTTGGATTGGAGAAGATTGAAGTCGATGTTAATAGACACAGAGCTGTGCATATGGATTGGGATTTACTTTGGACTTATGACTATCATAGTGAAATTAACATTGACTTTAAGAAGTTGAAATATCATCAAAAGATTAATCACATCCCAGGAAATTATGTTTTATGCATGAAGGATTATTTGGCAGTTAACACGAAATCTAAATACATTGCACCGGCTTTCAACAACTCGGAAAGTTTAGAAGAATACGCCAATGAACATCCAAATGCGAGATTTGTTCAGAAGCTTTGGAGTAATCGTGGCGTTTCATTGAAAAATGCTTCAGAGATTAATTTCAAAATGTTCGGATCTGGCTATAAATATTTTGCACAACTTTATATCGAAAATCCGCTGTTAATTGATGGATATAAGTTTGACTTTGGAATTTATGTTTTAGTGGCGTCACTTGAACCATTGAGAGTTTATTTTTATGAGAAAAATACCCTCATTCGATTGTGTGGGAAGAAATATGATCCAAACAACTACGAAGATCTTGACACTTATGTAATCGGCGACGTGTGTCAGTTTCCCTGGGATATTGATGTGCTTTCAGTGTACTATAATCAATCGTACACGTACAAGGAAGCTATGAACGCATATTTCACGAAAAATGGTTACAACGTCTCAAAAATCTGGTGGCAAGTTGAAGATTGTATTCGGGAAATAATTTTGAATTCAGAAAGCAGCTTCAATCATTGGGTAAGCGATGGAAGAATTTTCTTTAAGAAGTAAACACAAAGTTTTTAACCTTTTTCAGGTGAAACAATATCCATTCAAATACTCGTTCTTTGAACTTTATCGCTTCGATTTTATGCTTGACAATGACTTGAATCTTTATCTTCTTGAAGTTAATCAAAGTCCGAATGTGAATCCATCAGTGAGACTTGCACGTGATAGAAGAATGTTTGAAAATCTTTTATTCGATTCATTTACACTTCTTGGTGTTGGATCTTACATTAAGAACAAAACAAATTTTGAGTTTGGGTAAATTTTCGAATAATTTTCTTGTAAAGTTTTTCTTTCTTTTACTTTTTTTCAATTAGAGGTGACTTGGAAGAGCAGATGATATGCCATCGAGATAGCATAACTGTACGGCCTGAAACCTGTGTCAATAAACCTTGTAATGAAACTTGTGATCCTGAAGAATGCGATCTGTGTTGGGATTGTTTATCGAACAACCAAAGGCACGATTTGCATCTTGCTTATCGTGAAGCCAAACACCGCGGAACTATGAAGAGAATTTTCCCACCCCCAAAAGTATGTTTAAGTAAACAATTCCTAAATCATCAAGTGCTTTAATTAACTTTCAAAACATAATTTTAAGGCAGCTTTGGAGAGACTTGGAGAAAAATTCCTGAAGGCTCTTACGCCAGCCAATGTTCTACACATAAAGTGGTACCAGGAAATGTGTAAGAAAGATTCAGATTTCTGTTGATGCCTTCGGCCTTCGGTACAAGTTAACAAGCATGAAAACTTTATAAGTCTTCATGTTCTTCATATTTCTGAAATAAAAATTACGCCTACAAGATAGTCCTAGAAAAACAATCTTTTAAAACATTGTTAAAGCATTTTCAGCAAAATTTTGACGTAAATTTGATGGGTCACGTCTGCTTGAAAGCTTCATTTCTTTCACCCCCGCAATACAGCAACATCATCATCAGCATCATCAGCGAATGATTTTTTCATACAGCAAGCAAATTTTCCTAAAATGTCCATCATGGAAAAAGAAAAGTTTATCAAGCACGTTTTCCATCATCAACATTCTCCACATTTTCATTCAATTAATTTCTTTCGAGATTTTCCATCCCACATATAGCAGTCTCATGAATCCCTTTCGTCGGCTCATGTTTTGAATACTCACTAAGGTAGTTCTAGTCAGTCTGCAAAGGTGAATTCAATTTACTTTCCACGTCCATCACAATAAAAACGAAAGTGAAAATTTTGTATTCATATCATGAACGAGTAACTTTCAGTCGAGTTTTCTTTTCATTTAACCGGATTCTTTGATCCCAACAGTTATGAACAAATAAGAAGCGACGACAACGTGACTGATGTAGAATTCGTGTCTTGTATTATTTCCTGAATGTTTTTCCTTAACTAATCTCGAGAATTTAGATAGTTGATGAAGCGATAACAAGTTCATCCGGTTTGTGTGGGTGGAAAATAATTATCGATGCACGCAATCGAAACTAATCAGCATGGAAAGGATAAAGACTTGTTCGAGAGAAAACTAAAATAAGAAAAATCTTCTTGCATTCAACTCGCAAAAGGAAGAAAACTCAAACAAGCGACTTAAGTGATTTAATTAATTTCGGATTAATGTTGTTATTTATGTCATCTCGACATTCAGCTTTCCCCTTTCTTCAATGCCAATAGAAACGAGAATGAAACTGTTTAATTTAATGACATCGAAAGGTGTTGTTTGTTATGCGATGCCGTAATTTAGTGGAAATATTTCAAGAATTCCTTCCCTTTAACATCGTTTTCAACCCTCAACAAAGTGAGATTCCCTTACATTTCATTAAAAGCCATGTCGATGTGTGACGAAATGTTTTCGATGAGAAAATTTAATTGGAAAATGTTTTTCTTTTTGTGTATTGTGAAGTGAAAGGGGCTTTTGTCATTCTATATCAGTAACAGTTACTGCATGTTAAAGCCATTAAAAATAAGAGAAATGGGGATAAGTTTATGTGAATATAAATGGCAATGAAGTTACGCAAAGGTTTCAAATTTCATTAAAAGAGAAAATTATTTCTCGGATGAGAAATGTTAATGGCGTTTGAAAACTGAGTCAATCCAATAAGGGTAAGTATCGCTTCAAGTTTCGAGTTGAAAGTTTTAGTTTTAATAATCTCATTTAATTTAATATATATAAGCTGATAAATTAATTAAACATCTGTATCGGATTAATTTTAAGAAAACTCACAACGATTCGCAAGATACTTGAACGAACATATTTTAAGCAAATGGAACACTTCATTTCGTTAGGATTATTGTCATTAAAATTATTCAACGTTGCGTGAGTTTCTATATTCAATGCCTATTGAAGATATTTCGAGGAAATAAATTATGTCAACCCTTGTTGGTATCGCGGTTGTAAAACTTCGATTTATATTTCCAGATAGGCTTGCAGCAACCATTTATCTAATAGATTATTAATGTAACACTCTCTGATCTAGTTAAATTCGTTTTCACATTAAAATTCTCCCCACTTGCATTACTTAGATTTGATTAAATTCACGACGAGAAAGGCGTGAGTAAGTGAATGTGAAATTGAAGATAAAAACATTCATGGAATGCAAGAAACGCGCTCTCAATCATAAATAACACAACTTTGGTGAAGTTGATCTAATAAAGATTTTCCTTTCCCCCCTTCATGACAAACATGAACCTGAAATTCCATGTCGAATGATGATGATGATCCATGTTTGTATTTCTAATCAAAAGTAATAATAAAACAGAATGCGAAAGGAATTCTCTTCATATGCAAGATTAAATTCCATCGCAATTGAAAATAAATCCAATTTTTCTTTCTTTCCTTTCCCCCTCAATTTCACTTGCATTCGAAGTCACCCTTAGCATATGAAGATATTTAAAATTTAAACTAAAAGATCAATAAAAGTTTTTAAATCAAAATTCTTAACATGCTTAAAGTCCAGGAAAGAAATTTAAAAATATTTTTTCCTTTAAGATTAGCACAATTTATCAGTCTCATCCTGATGCTTTTTTTAACATGAACTCGATGAACTGTCACAAAGGTCATAAATCAATATTCAAGACTTTCTCAAAACTTCGGCATCAGGTGCAAGTAATCATCTCACCATGACGTGATGACGAAGACTAAACACAACTGTTGCTTCATTGACGACATGCGACAAAAAGTTGTTTATTTGCAATGTCACATGTGACATGCGACAAAAAGAGAAACCGGAGATGCAACATATTTATGCTTCCTTCAGTTTATGTTGTCTGGATGGTTTCGATTTACGCAAATTGAGAAAGATTTTCTCTCTTATGCTCGTGTAACAAAAGAGTAAGTGAGAGTCATTGAGAGCTCCAAATTGTATATTTTCCACTTTCACACAATCACATCCTGTTCTGACTCCCCCGATGAAATGCTAAAAAGGTAGGAAGAGTCCCAATATCGTTTGTTATGCTTTCAGTCTTGCTTTTCCTTCCGTCGAGTGAGAGCGCTTCCTAAGAAACGTGTCGTGATATTTTTTTTCTTCATCATAGGACAGGAAAAAGGATCTTTTTTTTATTACTGGTTAAATTACTGTTCGTGATTTTCAAACGGCATAAAGTTGGAATGTGTTGAGGATTAAAAACAGAAGGAAAAAGAAAAAAATATTCAATTATGTTGAAAAAACATTTCCATCCGTTGGATTAATGTTGATGAGAAAACATTAAATACGAAACGTAAAATTAATGCTGATATTTTTCCGTTTCTGTCCATCATCGATAATAAAAACAAAAATACGTGAACGTCCTTTGCTGGGTAATTTATCTTGGCACAGTGCTTTTAACCAGAGAGTTTTAACATTTATTGTGGAACAAAATATTGTGTGTAAATAATTTTTTCATTCGAGGATGTTCTCCCATTGCGAGACAGCTTGACGCCGGATATTTTAACAGTATTCATATTTGTTAGTCACAGTGTGCTGTCGAACCCTCGCTTTTATCAAAGTTACCTATAACAGTAATAAAATAAAAAGTGAAACAAAATCAAAGAGCAAAATTTCGTGTTGTGAATCTTACTGGAAATGTAATTGAATAATTTAATAAAAATTAATCATCAAAAAAAAGAAATTCGCTAAATTAACAACAAATTAAAATTCCGCTGTGTTTGTGTAATCGATAAATAAATAATAATTAGAAATAATGCTTAATATTCAATCAATTATTTGTGTTCATATTATTGGATGGTCGCTTGTTTGTGGAGGTTCATCTGATTCATTTAAAAAATCATTCACTCCTCCAATTTATGATCCTTGCTATGACGATAGTCGTCCCCATCGATGTCTACCGGACTTTGTGAATGCCGCGTTCGGTCAACCTATCGTCGCATCCTCAACATGTGGTCGGTATGGGCCAGTTCGTGTTTGCGAAGACGCCAATTTTAGCGAGTCTCCAGCATGTTATTTATGCGATGATTCAAGCCCTAAATACAGCTTCCCAGCAAGTTATTTAACAGATATAAATAACTCAAATAATTTAACTTGTTGGCGTTCAGAACCATCTCCAGCACCATCTTCTATTAATTCACCGCCTGATAATGTGACATTGACATTGTCTTTGGGCAAAAAATACGATCTAACTTATGTGAGTTTGGTATTCTGCCCACGTTCAACGAAGCCCGATTCATTGGCCATTTATAAAAGCAATGACTATGGAAAAACGTGGCAACCATTTCAGTATTTCAGTAGTCAATGCAGACGCTTTTATGGCCGTCCAAATCGTGCGACAATATCAAAAAATAATGAACAGGAGGTTCTTTGCACAGATTCTCATCAGTACAATAAAGACACAACAACGCTTCAGGGATCGCGAATTGCTTTTAATACTTTAGAGGGGCGACCATCAGCAGCTGATTTAGACTCGTCTCCTATTCTACAAGATTGGGTAACAGCTACAGACATTCGAGTAATTTTTCATCGTTCACAACTTCCATCACAAGATTCAAACAACAACAATGAAGCTTTAACGGAAGCTCCCAAACCTCCAGTTTTGATTAAATACAAAGACGAATCGTACGATGAGAATGAAATCGAGATGATGCCATCGACAACAATAACATCATTTAATGATCGACAAATGATGCAACATTATGCGCTTTCAGACTTTTCTGTTGGAGGTCGATGCAAATGCAATGGACACGCGTCACGCTGCATCCGTGGAGTCGATGGAAAGTTAGAGTGCGAATGTAAACACAACACAGCTGGTCGCGATTGTGAAAAGTGTAAATTATTTTATTTCGATAGACCGTGGGCACGCGGCACATCAAGGGACGCACATGAATGTAAAGGTGAGTAAACAAGGCAATAATTTCCGTCGTAATAATAAAAACTCGTCGACCAAGTTCATTATTGGGGATGAAGGGTACTAGAGATGGTGAATAGAGAAGAAAGGATAATGCATGCAAATGATGCGTGTTCACAATTGTGTTGTTTATAAAAAATAATTGGAACCAATTGAGCTATCACAGAATGGTGAATGGAGAGTTTTCAATCCCTCTTCAATGCTATTCTTACCCACAAAATGTCGATGGAAAAGAACAGCAAAATCATTTTTCTTTCTCACACATTATCCATATATACTCTAACTACTGAAGCTCGATTGGGATGCTTTGGTATTATGTCTCTCAATGGGACATTGTAATAGAGATTGGAAATGAAGACTCGAGAGTGGAAAAGGGGAGAAAATGACAAGTAAGGGGTTAGGTGATGTATGAATAAAATTACACTTTCCTCAAATAATATTTCCATCATCATTGTCGTAAGGACATCGTCAGAAGCAAAATCTTACTCACCAAACTTTTCCTAGGTGGCATTAAGATACTTTTACTGCATTTGAGAGAGATGATTGCGCATTTTTTATATTTTTCTTTTGGGGGGTGATTTGTTTAGATGTTTCCAAAGCTTAGTTATGTATGTTGAGGGTGACTTGAAATGCAAGTGAAATTGAGGGGGAAAGGAAAGAAAGAAAAATTGGATTTATTTTCAATTGCGATGGAATTTAATCTTGCATATGAAGAGAATTCCTTTCGCATTCTGTTTTATTATTACTTTTGATTAGAAATACAAACATGGATCATCATCATCATTCGACATGGAATTTCAGGTTCATGTTTGTCATGAAGGGGGGAAAGGAAAATCTTTATTAGATCAACTTCACCAAAGTTGTGTTATTTATGATTGAGAGCGCGTTTCTTGCATTCCATGAATGTTTTTATCTTCAATTTCACATTCACTTACTCACGCCTTTCTCGTCGTGAATTTAATCAAATCTAAGTAATGCAAGTGGGGAGAATTTTAATGTGAAAACGAATTCAGATAGATTTTAAAGGATCAGAACATGTTACATTAATAATCCATTAGATAAATGGTTACTGCAAGCCTGACTAAAAATTTTAACAGCCACGATTGTGAATGAAATAGAGAAGCACAAAGCGATAAATAACATTTTGACAAATCCTAAATCCCTTATCTTCTTTCTGCGAAGCATTTCCTCACTTCGATTAATTACATTTTCCAATTTTCTTACTTAAATCTTTCACCATCCGCTTCATGAAGTTCCTTTTGCCTTCCCTCATTAATTTGCAATCAAAATATTTACAGTTAATGCTGAAGCCAACTGATGGTAATTTTTTTGAAGACTTTTTACGATTCGTAATCGATTTATTTTTTTAATTAATTTAAAATCACATACAGAGATGAATTTTTTTCTCTCTTTTACTCTTCATCGAAATTCATTGAACTGTTGATAATTCGTAGAGAAAATAGAAAGACGTGGAAAAAGAAATGTTTATTCTGGCGTCTCCATTTTATGTGAAGCATCCTTTGATGCCTTTTGAAGATAAAAGGGGAAAATTGAGGTATTTAATTTCATGTGAACAAACTAAATACTCAGATATGTCTGTCGACTTTATTCCATTCGTTAAGTTCTTCCTCATTTGATTCGAGTTTTTCTGCTAGTTTTATTCTTTGTTTTTCACCGATTTTTCCATCGTAAGAAAATGTTCTTTTCAAAGCAGAAACTTCAAAAAAAAAGTGAAGAAAGTTTTCTGGGAAAATACATAAAAGTAAAATTTCTAAAAGAGTTATTGAAATATTTTGAATCGATTTGTATGTGTAAACGAAGCCTTTTACCGCCCCCACTTCTAACATTTAACCTCTGAATTTTCTCCATTGCTTCTAAATACGAATTCAACGTTATGTGATACCGAGTGCTGATTGTTTGCCGATTTAAAATAAAAAATAACAAGCGAAATTATTTGCGGAATTTTTTTGTTTACTTTTCTTGTTGATTTTCATTTTTTTTCTTTCTTTAAAGTCATTGAGACAAGAAGCTTTGCTCTTTGAAAATCGACTTCATTCTTTGAATTAAATGTTTGTTATTCTTCGCTTATTGAGCCAATGAAATTCTTATTTGTTTGAAGAGAATATAAAAATATGTGATTTTCTATTTTCAATGTGCCATGTTTTGTTTTCCTAAAGGCTTACAACTCGTAGTCTCTGAAAGAAGATTTATTGGAGGGTTCAAGTCTTTTAGAAATTCCAGGATTTCTTCGTCTCAGCCATTTTCGCTCGAGCGACCGACAAAATCAGCTGCAAGAAAAAGGGGAGGGATGAAATTAATTTACTGATTGCGACCCTTTGCAAAATCGTGTGTCTCCAGACTAAACGTTTTTTATTTGTGGCATCAGATTTATGTTCTGTTCAATTTTAAGATGAGAAAATTTCCACGAACGATATGAAAATATTACGCTTATACCATCGAGAAATTTTCTAAATCTGTGATCGTGGCAAGAATATTTGTGGGAAATTTTTTTCTCTGCTTTCATTTCCCTTAAGCACAAGTTTACATAACGAAATTTAATTTTCCCTTCTCGTAAGAGTTTTTCCCTTGTATCGGTATTTTAAAATAAATTTGTGGTTGAATAAAGTAAGGAAAATTTTCGAGTAATTTTTCTGGTGAAAATCTTCAATTTCAGATGTCGGAAAGTATCATTGAACCTATCAAAAAGCAATTGTGTTGGTTTAATTGATCAATTTCCTTCATGATTGATAGATTGTTGCTAGAAGAACTGTAAGAATTTTACTCCACGTCAAGGTGTCATGATAACATATCAAATGAGAGCAGTCGACAATGATGTTGAGTCCACAATTGACCTCAATCTTGTCAGAATTTTATTTCCGTCCGTGTCGTTGATTTATTTATGATTCATGACTTCATGAGTGCCGATGATAGATGTCGATAAACAATAAAAGAGAAAAGTCAGCATTTAGAACACAATAGAAAATTTAATAAGAAATGTTCAGATCGATGAAATTTCTCGAGATTTTTTTTCTTCTATTTCTTTAGTGATGATTTTGAGAAAACAATGAAAATTCCAATGAAAATTGAATATGACAAAGCAGAAATTTTACCGACCGCTCAGTAAATGAAAATAAATCAAATTTTAATGGAATCAACATTTTTGTAGTGAAATGTTAATTGAAAATTCGTCACTGGAACTTTGATTAAATTTTTCACTAAAGGTTTTTATACTTTTCAGCACATTTTGAATAATTCGGAAATGTTTTTCCTTTTTTCATGAATTTTCTGCCTCTTCATCATTGAATGTTGTTTTTCTCAAGCTATGAAATAAATTTCGAGAGTTGTGAGATGGCAAAAATAATTCAGTAAAGTATCATTAGCTTGATTTTCTTATTGTTTGGTCTTCCATTTGTCTATTGTTGTTTTCCTACGTCAAATTTATTGTCAATATTTGAATTTGATTTTATGTTTGAAGTAAGTTTAATTCAGACAATGTTTGTTTGTACATACATAATAAAGAAACCCCCTATGAGTATCATAACATTTCATTCTTCAATTTCTCTTTCATTAATGAAGTTTGTGTATGCAGATCGATTTAATTCGATCGCAACCAGTTGCATTTGTTGTCTGAATATACAATGAAAACTTCGTTTTAATAAATTTGAATAATTGCGTAGGCAATGTATGCTAAGTAAACGAAATTGAATCCAATTTGCTTCTTGTTTCTCGGAAGAGATTGAATTGTGTTTCTCTTGTCAGTTGTCGGTCTTTAAAATTTATCGTGATTTGAAGTGTTGATAATGTGAAGGCGCCCATACATTCTCGCTTAACTTCAGATTGATGTGACTGTTATGATGTCAATTTATCACTTGGTTAGTTGTTCCAGAGATGTGAAAGAGTCGAGGAAAGAAAAGAGAAGAAAATCAAAGATCATCAAGAAACCGTTTCGAAACAGATTTCTGAAAACAGAAGTAAAAAGTTAATTACAGACTATTAATGGCTGAATTTTCTTTCCTAAACCCTCCACACATTTCCTATACTAACAACATGATGAAAACTCATTTCACAAATGAGAAAATTCATCGTGTTTTGTTATGTTTCACCTCCGACATTTCCCATGAGAATGATTTGTGTGATGTTCGACAATTTCAGTTCTTCTCCAGATTGTTGATTTTTACGACTTCGTATTACTCATGTTGAACTCTGAACTTCAGAGTTGAGGAAAATGACTTGAAATTTATCATCTTCTGATTTATTGGCTAATAATCAAGTAAATTCTTGACAAGTGTTGAGATAATCACCGACTTAAATAGAACTTTAAATTAAAATTTTGATTCCAAAGATTTAAGTGATGTGTGTAGGTGGTTTGATCCATTTTGATAAGATTAATTCTGTGAGAGTTTATACACACCCACGATAAAACTTTAGACACCAAATCAATCATTTTCCTGTTACTTACTTATGAGAATATTTACAGATTAAACACTTTAAGAGCAGAGAAATCTAAATTATTGTCAAACATTCTCATCTTTCTCTTTAATTTTCTTTATTCAGTTTGTGAATGCAATGGCCATGCCAGACAATGTCGCTTCAACATGGAACTATTTAAGCTTTCCGGTCGCGTATCTGGCGGAGTTTGTATTGGATGTCGTCATGCAACAACAGGACGAAACTGTCATTACTGCAGAGAAGGTTTCTCTCGTGATCCAACAAAGCCAATAACACACCGAAAGGCATGTAAACGTAAGTGATGTGAATTTTTTATTCTTAAAGAAATGACATAGACCAAATCAAATGTAGGATGTTGAACCAACAACAGAGACTTCTAACTTTCATTTATGACACAAAAGTCATTCGACAGTCTATGAACATAAATAAAGAGAAAGAAAAATGTTTCGAGAATCTACGCGACCAATTTGCTTTAACGATCTAATAAAAAAAAGCTCTCGAGATGAACAAAATTATATCCAAATCAGTCTATTGACGATAGAACGAGAACATAAATTTATTTCGCTCACGTATCTTTGGAAGGATAATGAAAATAATTCAATTTTTCCTTGCACAAACAACATCGAATGGCCCAGCCGTTTGCAAGATTGAAGACTTTCTGCAAAGAGCAGACGAAGCCAGGAGAAATAAAAATCAATATTTGTTAGGAAATTGTATCGAAATTTCATTAAATTTCAAAACCGTAAACTTATTTCTTTCCTCTCAGATAAAAAGATTATGATTTGGCTTTAGTTCTCCCTTCATCGGAATAATGCAAAATGAAATATGTTGTGAGAGTTTTATTGAATTTTATTTCTTATCAAAATAAAACTTAAATTTTCATCTTTCAAAACATCCGGTCAATGAACGACAGCTTTAGAAAATAAAAGCGTGCGATGAAACTCATCAGGTCTTCTCCCCTTTTAAAAATTAAATCCCTTTTGAATCAATCAGCAAGAAAGTTTCTTTTCGATTCCCATTTCATTGATTATGAGAAATTGAGTTACAACTTTTGGTTTCACTCGGCTACCGTTGTTGTATCGATTTCATTAAATTAGATGTTGATGTTAGGATTGAAGACAGGTTTAAAGGGGTTGAAATCACTTTAAAGATGAATCCCTCGACTCGTATGAAAGTCTTTTTGTTTCTTTAGTAATCTAAACACTTATTTAATGTCTTGTCTATCTAGACAGGCATTTAACTTCGGAACAAGGCTTTTAGATTATGAAAATATTTTTTTTTTGTTTCTGTTATCAATGATAAGACTTAAAGCCATTAGGACAACAGTCTCAGGACGATGAAACTTTTAACAAAGTTTGAAGGCTCTCGGGAAAACCTTTATTGACCTAAATTAGGATTAAATTAAAAACAAATACGTTATCCTTCTTAACAAGGCGATCCTTTGTTATTCTTGTCAGACAAAAGCATGGAAGATGGAAATAATGATGTTGATGTAGCTCAATCTCTGAGACAAGTGGGTTCACTTTAAAACATTATGATATCGGTTGAGAGCGTGTATAAGCAGGGATTTTTCAACTCGAGTATGGAAAAAGTTATTGTTATGAAGTATTCAAATAGCGAGGCAACCCTTTTAGTCATTATTTTATTTTCTGCCTTTTTCCTGCCTCGTTCTCTTTTTTTTTTGCTTGTCTTTGCTCGACTCCCCCGGTTTTAATGTTCACTTAGATAATGATGATGAGCTTAAGTTGGAATTTATAAGAAGAAAAAAAGGTTGAAGCAAGAAAGTTGATGTTTCAAGTAACTTTTATAATTTCCATCTTTATCTTAAAAGAAATGAAGAAACTTAACGATAACTGAATTAATTTAAAACATTAATCGACACTCAAGTAAATTTTCAATTATTGACACAATTGGGGAAATTTTTTCTCTTTTATTTCGTCTAAGTGTGTCAGTTGACTGAATGAATTGAAAGTTGTAAGAATGAAAATTCTACTTTTATTAAATTTATTTACGATTATACTTTTCAAACATTTTAATTGCGAAATATTTTCTGCGATTGATGAACTTGAATATCTTGCTGAGTCAGAGAAATACATTTTGCATGAATTGGGAGTAATAAGAGATCGATTAAATGACAGTTACATAACCGAGTAAATTAAGAAATTTTAAATGATTGACATACGCATATTAAATTAGCTTATTTAACAATTATTTTAAGAAAATTTATTGCGTGGCTTGATGAAGTTAGGAAACGAGATAAAGAAGATGTGATGACCTACATCACGAATCCATTGAATGCATTTTTAATGATCAAACGAACCACGTCAGACACAAAACTCATCACGAAAAAATATCCTGAAGAATCGAAAGATTTTCTAGAGAATATCAAAGATCTTCAACCAACTGCTGATGATCTTTCCGGTGCAGTTGAAGGTTTATTGCGACTTCAATACATTTATAAGTTAAAAAGTGTTGACTTTGCTAATGGCGTTATTGATGGCGTCAAAACAAGACCAGCATTGTCACCTCATGATCTGTTTGTGATTGGTGATGAAGCTTACAAATTGAAAGGAAAAGATTACTTCGTGGAAGAATATTTAGTGTTAGCTTACGATAAAGTTCTCAAAGGTCTTGATCCTCTTAAAGAAGTTAATGTCGATGCATTACTACTTCGAATGAGCGATGTGTACAATAGAACTGGAGACTTCGAATTCGCCATTCATACAATTGATGAAGTTATTAAAAGAAATCCAACTGTTGACATTTTTCCTGTCGTAAGAAGGAAAATGGTGGCAGATCTTGAAAAGTATGGAAACTCAATTCTTATTCAACAAGAAGATCCATTCAAAGAAGATTTTGTTAAAGATAGAACGTGGACAAATAAGAAAGAGGAAATGATTTTTAGTCAAACATGTCGAGGAAAGAACACAAAAAGTCCAAAAGAAATGGCTGAACTGAAATGTCGTTACGTTTCAAACACTCCATACGTGAAACTTTTTCGATTCAAGCTCGAAGAAGCGAATTCAGATCCATACATTGTATTGTTTCTTGATGTTGTAACAGATAATGAAATTTTTCATTTAATAGAGAATTCAAAATCGAATTTTGCGCGTGCAACGACTTACGATGCCTCTGGTCACAGGCGCACGTCAAAAACTCGTATTGCAAAATCTTCCTGGCATTATGATCACCAAAATGAAATTGTTAAAAAAATCTCTCAGAGAATTGAAGTGAGAAATTTTGTAATTAAATCACTTCAATTTCTTAAACTTTCATTACTTTCAGCACATGACTGGTCTTTCAATGACAACGTCTGAAGGCTTGCAAATACAAAATTATGGAATTGGTGGACATTATGTTCCTCATTGGGATCATCAAATTCAAGAAGCAGTTCAATATGATGATGGTTTAGGGAATCGCGTTGCAACTACTCTAATTTATGTATTAAGAATTCTTCTTTTTAAATGAGTTCAGTCTTTAAAGTCATTGTAATTATTTTCTAGTTCACTGATGTTGAGAAAGGCGGTTACACAGTTTTTCCTTATCTTAAAGTTCGAATCCCTGCAGTCAAAGGTTCGGCTGCTTTCTGGTATAATTTAAAAGAAAATGGCCAAGGTGATTACAGAACAAGACATGCTGGATGTCCTGTGCTTATTGGGTCAAAATGGGTTGCAAACAAATGGATTCGTGAAGCTGGTCAGATTTTTACTCGACCATGCTTGCCAGGGGAATTCAAACAGGAATCCGATACTGAATATTATTTGGATTTTATGTGATTTTTACTTCATTTTAATAAAATATTTTATAATAATTAAAAATTGAAAGAAAATATTTATTAAATATATAACAT
>CVRI01000044.1:941852-972729 GCA_900005825.1 Clunio marinus | reverse complement strand
TATTAAATATATAACATCATAAAATGTCAATAAATTGATTAAGAATAATTAATCAATATTCTCCAGAAGTCAATAAATATCTTATAATGATTGACAAGTGACAACTTGTCATTTACTCTGCCACAAATGCCCAATGCAATGTCAATGCCTAACGTTTTCAAGACATGTTGAAGATGAAACATTTCATCAGACAAAAGTTGTTCTTGAATTTGAAAAATTGTCTATCGACACAAGTGTTTCTTAATTAACTCGTCAATTCGTAATGATAAAAGTTTCAAATTTTCTCGCAGTCATTACTTGAGTTTTAATTGTCGATTGAACACGGATCTTGAGTAGACGACGAATTCAATATGAATCATTTCATTTTTTTAGTTCTTGTGTCGTTTTTAAGTCGATCGAATTGTGAAATCTTTTCGGCAATTGATGAACTTGAAAATCTTGCTGTGTCGGAAAAAACAATTCTTGGTGAAATTGCGAATTTTACTAAATCCTTAAACGACAGCAAAATAAATAAGTAAAAATAAATTTGATTCACAAAAAGATTGCATTTCCAGATGTTCATAATTATCTGTTTTAAGAAAAATTGCTGCGTGGCAGAACGAGTACAAGTTAGTGGAGAAAGATGTGTTGGCTTATATCACGAATCCATTGAATGCGTTTTTAATGGTCAAACGAACCACGTCAGATGTTGAACTCATTACGAAACATTATAAAAAATCTTCAACAAATGTTTTAGAGAAGATCAAAGATCTTCAACCAACTGCTGACGATCTTTCCGGTGCAGTTGAAGGTTTAATGCGACTTCAATACATTTATAAATTAAAAAGTGAAGACTTTGCCAATGGAATTATTGACGGTATCAAAACAAGATCGCCACTCGCACCTCATGATCTGTATGTGATTGGTGATGAAGCTGCGAAAATCGAAGGATCGTCTTATTTTGCAAAGGAATATCTTGAATTGACGTTTAAGCGAGTTAAGGCTGGTCTTGATCCTCTCAAAGAAGTTAATGTCGAACATTTACTTTTGCGCTTGTATGACGTTTATAGTGGAACCGGAGACTTTGAAAAAGGACATTCATTCTTGGACGAATTACTTGCTCGAAGTCCTGGCGTTGCGACTGAAAAGAACATTGAAGTAGCCGTTCATAGAAGTGAAAACAGAGCAAGACAATCACTTTTGACGACTGAACTCGATCCATTTTCTGATTACTACAATCGAAGTAGTAAGTGGACTTCAGATAAAGAAAAAATTGTTTACAGTCAAGTTTGTCGTGGTAATCTAACAAAGACAAATGCAGAAATCGCACAGTTGAAGTGCAGATATGTCTCCAAAAGTGCATTCTCTAAACTTGCACGGTTCAAAATTGAAGAAGCAAATCTTCATCCATACATTGTCGTTTTTCATGATGTTCTATCCGATGATGAAATTGAGTTCTTAAAAGTATCTGCGAAGCCAAATGTACATCGTGCAGGAACGTTGAGTACGACGCTTGATGTAAAAAAGACAAGCAGTCGCGTTGCCAAACTTTCGTGGCTTCCTGATGAGAAGGACGAAATCATCAACAGAATTTCACAAAGAGTTGAAGTGGGTTTAACTTAATTAAATTAGTGCAAACTCAAAATAATTAATGATTGATAAATATTTAGGACATGACCGGTTTGACAATGTCAACATCTGAGATGCTGCAAGTGCAGAATTATGGAATTGGTGGTCATTACGTTCCACATTGGGATCACACAGTAAAAGGTCAAAAGGCTTTCAGTACAAATGGAAATCGAATTGCAACGACATTGTTTTATGTATGGAACTTGTTAAAATATTCAAAGCTTTGAAGCATTCAATTCTTCTCCTTCAATAATTTTAGTTGACTGATGTACCAAAAGGCGGTTACACGATTTTTATTTACCTCAAAGTTCGAGTGTCAGCAGTTAAGGGGTCGGCTGTTTTCTGGTATAACATAAGAGACGATGGTCAAGGTGATTACAGGACAAGACATGCTGCATGTCCTGTGCTTATAGGGACGAAATGGGTCGCAAACAAGTGGATTAAGGAATATGGTCAAGAGTTCAGACGTCCATGCCCACCTGGGGAATTCAAAGAAGTATTCGAACGCGATATTTACATACCTTTCTTGGATTAGATGAATTGATGACTTCACTTTTCCTTCGTCTTTTTAATAATTTCCTGTAAGATACTTTACAACAAAGGTTAAAGTTTGAAAAATTTAAAATAAAGTCACGTTCACTCTCAAACCGCTGCTGATTTTCAGGATGATGAAGCAACATACATCATAACGTGATTGCGTTTTTCTCCTTTTTTTATTTCTTTGAGGGAGATAAGCTTGATGAAACAGAAGTTTAAATAAATACGGAAAAAGTATCTAAAAGGAAAACATGGAAGGGAGAAAATAAAAAACCAAAAACGTCTTCAATAATCCCTATTGTGCTGTAATGATGTTTAGTGTACCATGAATTTTCCTTGAAGAGTTTAAAATTTTCCATCTCTCTCTCTCTCTCTCTCTCCCTCTCTCTCTCTCTCTCTCTCTCTCCCTTCAACATATTTACATAGAAAAATAAACATATTTGGATGAAGATTATTCACTCTCAAGTGGGCAAATATCTAATACCATAGCTTTAAAATGTTTTTCGTTTATTTACGATTCAATATTGAAATGCTTTTCTCTACTCCTGAATAGCAAAAGTATCAAGAGAATTAGATAATTGACTAGCTTACATATGTTGTTAACATTTATGAAATTTTAATGAGCTACAATTTGCTAAAGACATGAGTAAATCTTGTCTATTTATGTTTCATATTTATACGATTTAACTGAGGGGTAATAATTTGTAAGTACACAACGTCAGTGAAAATCTTTTGTATCGTAAACTCTCGACTTTTTGCTATAAACAACTTTATCAAAAACGAATAAATTCCTGCAATTTTCATTAATAAAAGATTTTAAAACTGCACAATTTCTTTGAATCTTTTCATCTTGAATTACAAAACACTCGCAGAGAAATTTTTATTTTCTCCTTCAATTAAAGTTTCGTTATAAAATTAGCAATGAAAGTAATTTCAACCACTCGAAAAGAAAATTACATTCTCCTCAAGAATAAAAGGAAAGTTTATAAAAGAAAACTTTTTACTTTTTCCATTTAGATTGGTACAATAAGTAATGAGAGAAGCTTTGGTATTTTAAGCAACGTGACCGGAATCTACTTGATTCGATGTTGCACAAGAAGCTTCGAAACTCTTCATTGTTTCTTTTACTTTTTCACTCAATTAATTTGCACAATAAATTACGTGTTTCTGAAGTATATTGATTACGAATGAACGAGGTTACATGACGGAGATGATGATTGTGGATAAAATGAAAATATTCTCGCATCTTTTGAAATCAAAGATACAGAAATGAGTTGAGATGAAGTTAAACTGAATTAGATAGTTCAAATTGAAGAATAATTTTAAACTACTGAGCATAACACTTGGTTTTCAATTTTCTGTGCTTTTCTAAATAGTCGAAGTTTATTTCATAAATTAGTTTGTATCTAAAGTTCACACTTCGTTCTCATGCTTCTGTGGCTGAATCTTGTCTCGAAGCTGGGAAATTTTCATTAGTTTTTATGACCATTTTTTTATCTCATTTCGGTGAAGTGTGAAAGTTCAAATAATGCTTAAAAAATCTATGAAATGGAAACCACTCAGAAGCATAAAACGCTTTTCAGTCCAAAATCTTGTCATTTAGTTTTTGGTCACTTCAATTCCTTTTCGTCTATTGCATTATCTATAAAATCGTGTTTCCTCTTCTTGAAATAATGTGGCTATGAAGGAAACTTCCTCGTTTTCTTTTTGTGTTTTATGCACTCGGAAAAAAGGTTTAAGAATCTTGAGAGAAAATTAAATAAAATCTCGAGGGTGAATCAAGTCAAAATGGAAGAAGCTCACAAAGTGTACTAAATTTGTCGTAAAATAAATTGGATTATATTAAAATTGGTAAAAAGGAAAAGTTTTCATTTGATTTTTAACACTTTCAGACGAAAAAAAAGGAAAATAGAATTTAATAAAATGATTCGAACAGACATAAATCTGAGGATCATGAAAAGTACAATAAAATCATTCGTATTGATTAAGAAAATATTTTTATTCCTTCGATTCTTGGGGTTCCGGAAGCTTGCTTAGGAAAGTCAACCAGACTCGTTCTCTCCCCTGTGCACCTTGTAATCAGGTCAAGTCAATTTATGAGACAGAAAGAAATTGGAATGTCATAACAATTCAAAGGATTTCCCTTCCCTCTTTCCCCATCATTTCCATCTTACTCTCATCTGATAATTTCACACTTCATAAATTCCCATAAAGCGAAGTGATATCATGATAGGAAAATATTCATGCGACGCATAAAAAAAGGGATCATAAAATAAAAATTGTCTTCCATCTTTACTTTTATTTGCCTTTTTCTTTAAAAAAACGAACGAAATAAGGAGAGAATTGTTTGCATGCAAAATAATAAAATCGTTTACATATTTGCTTGCTTTGTTTCTTCTTCTCATCTTTCAAGCTTATGGTATTTTAATACCTCCAAGCGATAATGAACAGAAAGCATTTCATTCATTATCATTCTTTACTTTTTTTCACCCTTTTTTTTCTAGTGAATGATGAAATTTGAAACGCACGCGTTTGTTGTATGAAAACTCACTGAACTTCCTACCTTAAAGCATCACACAACAATGAAGCGTGAATAGAAAGAAAGAAAGAAAAGAAGTGGAAGAAATGCAAATATTTATGTTTTTACTGATACAGCAAAGTTGTGGGATTAAATAGGAAGAAGAATTGCAGGAAAACCCTTCAAGTGAAAGGGGTAAACCTTTAAAAAAACTATTAAATTCGACTTGTAATAGTTTGAAAACTTAATTCATTTATTTTCTGTCTCGTAAACTTGTTGGTGGTCACTAGCAAGTTTAAACTTTATCTTCACCCTGCAAATCTGTATAAAAGTCACCAAATGGAAATAAAAGAGGAACATTTTGCAACATTTTTCTTTATTCTGTTGATAAAGATGAAATTCAAAGAGCATTTTTAATCGTTTGAATAAATAAAGTTTCTCAAACACATCTGTTTGAATATTAAAATCACGATTGAGAGAAACCGATGCGGGATGTTATGAAAGTTAAACTTCACTACACTTTTTTTTAATTAAATTATGAAATTAGATTTCATGTGAATGAAAATCCTTTAAGTAAACGAAGAAAAATTGGAAATGAATTTTCCCCTCTGTTAGTAAATTTTCCTATGTTCACTGCAACTAATCGACGCCAAATTAAATTCCAAACATTCGGAATATTTAATAATCACATTGTGTTAATTATCTTAAACACGTTCATGAATAAATTATTTGTTTGTTTCGTAAATACGAAGCTACGTAAGTAGAAAGAAAAAGTTTGTCGTATTTAGATGAAGGAAGGCAACGTTATGAAAGCAGACGATGCAACAAAAGATTTTCATCCTTTTAATCTCATAGTCAGTTGAAGACCCTTTTGCTATGGCAATCATTAGAAATTACACACACACACACACAAAACAAATACGCATAGAAGAATATTAAGCTGAAAGTACGGAAGAGAAACAAAGTTCAAAGAATAATTAACAGTTGATGAGATTTAATAAATTATTCATGTACCTCAAGTTATAGCGACTTTGTTCGATGTGACGACGATGATGACGACGGGAACGACAGTAGAGTAGAATGTGATGATGGAATTAACAGGAAGCATTAAGCTGTTGCTGTTATGGAAACGGGCGGATCATGAAAAGAACAAAAAATGCTTTTAAATAAATTAATTCCGTCGTTTTAATAATCGCGTCGGAGATGACTCTTCGGTGTTCGCTTTTTCTAGTGAGCGAGAAAGGAAACAGGAAAGAAGCTTAAAACTTCTAAGAACTTCTTTCATTTTTCTTTCCTGTGGGCTAAGACATTTCACGTACATTTTACTGCGGTATTTCATCGTAGTAAACACGATGATGACAAAATTGAATAAATTTTGATGCTTCCAAGACGTTACGAATCGAAGGGAAAAAATAAAATAAAAAAAAGTCTCATAAAAGTGGAAATTGAAATGTTATCGCAATTTTCCAGGCTGCCGGCACCGGCATTGCTTTAACAACGTTTATCGTTTACGACTTTTACATAAAAAATAATAATATTTGCATTTTTGAATACTCGAATTTGATATTTTTTAAAAGTATTCTACGATTCGTTATCGAAAAAGCTTCAATCAAACTTTTCATCCTTCCATTTGATTTTGTCTGTGTCAAGTTTTCGTTAAAGGCAGTTGAAGATATTTACTAAGCATGAAAACATGAAAAATAACACGAAATTCACTTCTTCTTTACAGCTTGTGATTGTCATCCGATTGGATCATCTGGCAGAACATGTAATCATACGTCAGGGCAATGTCCTTGCAAAGACGGCGTCACGGGATTGACTTGCAATCGATGTGCTCGAGGTTATCAACAGAGTCGATCACATATCGCACCATGCATCAGTGAGTAGCTTTGATGTTGCCATTGATGAGTATAAATATTCATAAAAATTTATATTCTCCAGAAATTCCAAGAGTCATCAATGTTATGATGACACAAAATGAAGCTCCCGATCCACCGAACGACGATCCAACATATGAACGTTACCAATCTTCAGAACAGCGAGGTAAGTTTTTAGAGTATTGCTGATAAGCTAAATTTCTATGATATTTAATCACATCCCTCGAGTTAAATTTTCATTTTAAATTTCAATCAAAATGTTGCTTTGCCTTTATAAGCACCTTACGTCGAACAGATAATAAACAACTCCCAAGAGAGGTTGAGAAGCTTTTAAATTTTTATTTAAATTATTGCCAAGATTTGAAACTGCTTCCTATCTTGCCTAAGATGTTTATTAACTTCCTTTTTCTTAAGAATGGTAATTTCTTTCGTTATCACCCTTGGAAGATATTTTGAATCACAATCAACTTAAGGAAATTCATATCACAAGCGTCTCTTCGAATGGTTTTCCAATCCATTTAATTTTAATAATTTAATACCATCAGCAGAACGCGGAAGATATTTACGACCATTTCAAAGTTATTCAATTTTCTCTATTGTTGAAGATTGTCTTGATTTTCTGCTTGCCAAACTTTTTTTTTCTTTCCCTTCCAAACTCAAATCCGTTGTCATAAACTTTGCTTTCTTTCTTTGTTTGCGATTGCGACAGCAAAATGAAAGTTGTTAAAAAGCTTCATTTGGGATCAAAAATCAATTTAAGTTAAACTTCATTTTTATCACCTTCGCTGACTGTTCGTTGAATCAAGCAAAAAGCTATTAAAGGACATCAAATTTTTGCTGGGAGAATAAAACGTGAGGAAAAGTTCAAGCGGAACATAATTCAAATAAGTGATGAGATGAAAACTTTTCTTCCTTTCAACGAAAGAATGTCAAATGGAATTTAAAGCCTCTTCATTTTATTTTCTTACAACATCAATGGCAATTTTATATTGCGCATAGATGGAAGAAATCCATTAGTAGACGCATTTTCAATGTTCAGCATTGATAACATCACGGGAATGTCATGCCATTAAAACCCTAAGGAACGAATGGAGTGAAAAAGGAGAAGAAAGGATGTCGGACTTGAAAGCCATTTAATAAAAATTGTAAGCGTCTTCTTCACAAAGGAATCAGGAAGAAAGTGATAACAATAGTAGAATAACAATGCCCTTTCTCACCCACGCCCTATAAACCAATCCCCATCATCATTGAAAGTGTTGCTTCACTTCTAGTCTTTTGATTGTCTACTCATCTTTCAAAAGTCTTCTCGTTTTTGATCATGTAAAAAGATTTACTTTAATTTATTCGGTCAATGACCTAAATAAGTAACCGGATTTGTTGTGGATTTACATGAATAATGAAAGCGATTAAGAATTTGCTTGAATAGTCTGGTCAATCCATGTTCGTACAGGTCCAATTGCTGACCAAACTGTAGGAAATCCAGAAAGTGTGCATGACGTTCCCCAAGCTAAAACACCAACAAGCACGTTCTGACCGTTCAAATTGGCAACAGCGGGACCGCCAGAATCAGCATTGCAGACATTTCCAGAATTCTCGAATCTTACTGTGCACATACAGCTTGAGCTAAATGGATTGCTTGGAAGAATTGTGCTGAGAACTTCACGACATAATTCAGAACTCATGATAGGAAGTTGCACAGTCTGAAATTTTCGATTCTTTTATCTTATCGCTGATAAATTTAGGAAATCTCAACTTACTTGAAGTTCATCAGCTAACACATGTGGTGGCCCTCCAGTGACACTTCCCCAGCCAAATGATCTGACTGTTCCCGATTGAAGAGGTGGTGCTGATTGAGCTTGAAGAGCAATCGGTTGAACAAATTCGTTAAATGGAGCCAGTGGAGCATCAAGTCTCATTAACGCGACATCATAAGCACTCGCACCACCAGCGAAATTTGGATGAATGAATTCAACGGCGATGTTTCGGAATTGTTCTCGACCTGAACGATTAGCAATTGAAACAAAATGTTGTCCAACAACAATTTCGAAACGACCGATTCCAGTAAGATTGTTAATAAGACAATGTGCAGCCTTTAAAATTTAAATTTTTACAACTTATAAACTGAAATTAAAAATCAGCAACTTACAGTTATTGTCCACCACACATTAACAATTGCACCCCCGCAAATATTTAAAGGCTGAATTGTTGTCGCAAATTCATACCATAAAATTCCAATTAGATATGGAGCTTGACCAGGTGTTGCATTTTCGCCATTCCAAATACGATTATTTCGAGTCGATGGCAAAGCCGAAATTGTCACAACAAGAAGTGAAATTAAAATTAAAGTTTTCATCTTTTTAACTCAAAGCAAACTGTTAGTGAATTGAAAAATATCAAAACTTTTATACCCTGAAAGATGTAAATCTTATCATGGAAAGAAGTAAAGCTTTCCTTTAATCATTTTAAAAATTTGATAAGATTATTCAATAATTAATAAGGAAATTCCACAATGTATTGGGAAAAATTTAGATGACGAATTGTTTTCATTATCTGAACTTTGAGCTCAGGTTTTATGCCAATAACGATTTCATTGTTTGTTATCTTCTAGTAGATATAAGTTAAGCTTTTCTGGAATCACATTTATTAATATTGTTGAAAAAGTTGGATGATGACAAAGCAATTTTATTATCTGAACTTAGGTTTACATTTTATTTCAGACTTTTCATAGTCTAGTCAATCCATGATCGTGCAGGTCCAACTCCAGACCAAACGGTTTGTTTATCAACAATGCCAGAACAAAAAAACAAAAAAAAATCGAAATAACATTTAAAATTTTCATTTTCAAAGGCTGAAATCAAACTGTCAGATATCAAAAAAATGGTTTTTAGGTACCCATAAAAGTTTTATTTTATCTCGCAAAGAAGTTAAGCTTTTCTTTAAACATTTTTAATCCTTTTTTGATAAGATTTAACTGAAGTTGAATCATTTTGGATGACTAACTAAATTTCAAGAATTTGCTTGAATAGTTTGATCGATCCATGTTCGAACAGGACCAATTCCAGACCAAACTGTTGGTAGATCAATAGCGCTGCATAACCCGGATCCCCATGAGAATACACCAAAAATAACAGGTTCACCGTTTTCTTCAATGACTGCTGGTCCTCCGAAATCTCGAGTACAAACGTTTCCTGAGGTCTCAAATCTCAATGTACACATGCAACTGGAACTCAATGAATGTCCAGGGAGGATGGCATTCAACACTTCACGGCATAGATCGTATCTCATGACAGAAAGCATAACAGTCTGAAAATAATTTGCTTATCAAATATCAGAATTATTCAATAATCAACTTACTTTAAGCTGATCAGCAGAAACTGATGGTAGTGAATCTGTTATACTGCCCCATCCAAAAGCTCTAATAGTTCCTATTTGTGGTGGTTGTGGTGATTGACTTGCAAGCCTTATTGGTTGTACAAATGAATTGAATACGAATGGAGCGTTCGGTCTTATAAGTGCAATGTCGTAATTTAATCCTCCTGCTTCATAATTGGGATGAATTATTTGTAACGAAATATTTCTGAACTGTTCATTTCCTGAACGTTTGTCCAATTCTACAAAATGCTGGCCGGCGACAATTTCTAAACGATCGGTTGAAGGAAGATTGCCGAAAAGACAACGAGCAGCCTGAGAATCGTTTTTTTTAAATTATGTTATTTCTAAACGATTTCATTTCGATATTTAACTTACACTAATAACCCACCACTCATTAATAAGTGAACCACCACAAAAAGTAAGAGGTTGTTCAATAGTAATTCGATATACTAAAAGTCCAATCATATAAGGAGCTTGACCAGGTGTTGCATTCTCACCATTCCAAATTCTGTCATTTCGGCTTGATGGCAAAGCTAAAATTGTGGCAACAAAAAATGAAATCAAAATAAAACCTTTCATTGTTACGATTGGAACCGAACTGTTAATGAGTTGAAAAAATGTCACAAGTTTTATACTCCGAAATTTATAAATCTTATCCTAGAAAAAAAGTAAAGCTTGTTCGTTAAAACTTTTATTATTTGATAAGATTATTGAACAACACATGACAATTCCAGAGCAAATTGTTAAATATTTCGATGACAAATTCATTTTTTTAATGATCCCTAAAGATTATCAAGAAGATATTTTACAATTTAAGAATTTGCTTGAATAGTTTGATCGATCCATGTTCGTGCAGGACCAATTCCAGACCAAACTGTTGGTAAGTCAACAGCAGTACATGATGGACTCCATGCTAACACTCCAGCCAGAACAGGTTCACCATTTTCTTCAATAACTGCTGGCCCTCCTGAATCGGCATTGCAAACATTTCCAGTAGTTTCAAATCTTAATGTGCACAAGCAACTGGAACTTAATGGATGTCCAGGGAAGATGGCATTCAAAACTTCACGGCACAGATCGTTTCTCATAACAGAAAGTAAAACAGTCTGAAATTTAATGAACTTTTAACCACTGTTTAAATAATAAAATCTTCAACTTACATTGAGTTGATCAGCTAGAATAGGCGGCGGCGTTCCAGTCACACTACCCCATCCAAAAGCTCTAACAACACCCGTTTGTGGTGGTTGTGGCGATTGACTTGCGAGTCTTATTGGCTGCACAAATGAATTGAATACGAATGGAGCATTCGGTCTTACTAGAACAATGTCGTAAGAATTTGCACCACCTCCAAAGTTAGGATGAAATATGTAGAAAGAAATGTTCCTAAATTGTTCATTTCCCGAACGTTTTTCCAGTGCTATAAAATGTTGACCAGCGACAATTTCTAAGCGTGCAGTTTCAGGGAGATTAAAGTCAAGACAATGAGCAGCCTGGAAGTGAATTTGTTCATTGATTTCTTCATGATGTGAAGGCAAAAGATTAAATCAACTTACACTAATAACCCACCACTCATTCACAAGAGAACCTCCACAATAGTTAAATGGTTGATCAATAGTGAGTGGCTGATATCTGAGAAATCCAACCATGTAAGGAGCTTGACCAGGCATTGCATTGTCACCACCCCAAATTCTGTCATTTCGAATCGATGGCAATGCTGAAGCAACAGCAAATAAAATCGTGAACAAGCTTAAAGTTTTCATCTTCAAACACTTGAAGCGAACTGAAGTCATTTAAGTTTATGAATCATTTTATATTGAAAAATTTGTTATCTTATCGTTAAGAATTAATTTTAATCAATTCGTTTGATATTCGAGAAGGAAATTCCGTAAACATAAAAAAGTGAAAATCCCAAAATAAAAAAGGAAATTATTTGTAAGTCATCGTCATAAAATTGCTCGATATCATTGAGATTAAGAGTTGTGAAATATTTCATATCGAGGAGGGAAATCTTATCATTTAATCTTCGATAAATTAAATAAATCTTTGATACAATATCATAAATTTCAATTCTTTCACATAAATATCTAAACAAAATTTCTCTTTTCTTTCCAATTTTCCCAAGACTGTGGCAACTGTCGAGTGAACTCTAAGAAGCTTACCCAGAGCAAATTCTGCAAACGCGATTATGGTGAGTAATTAGTGACCACTTCAACATCGATTTGTTTGTTTATGTTTAAGATATGAGAAAGAAACAGACGAAAGTTAAGTTACTCAAGCATGTTGGAATAATTATAACTGATAATTCATTTATAAGTGCGCATTTTGCGATCCATAAGTGCCTTTAAGGAAAGGAAATTACATAGAATTTTGATATCATTAAATTAGTCGCATGTCGACCCTTTTTCACTTTGCCTTCTATGTTTCCACTTTCAGCGTTAATTGAAAGGGAATTTAATTAACTTTCGTGCTTCTATTTTTTCCACTTTCTTCGCTTACTCAACGTTCGTTCTTCCACCCCAAAAAGTCATTTATAATGCGAGTATGAAAAAAATAAAGAAGGAAAATTGAACATAATTGTAACATAATTCATGACAGAAGGAAAAACATAAATTTGCGTCGCCACCCACTTTACTAATGATCTGGCCCATAAATTGTAAGAGCGTCAATTTCAATGAGCATCTACAATGTGTGTTCCGTCTTTACATATATTTTTGTTTTGTTTTATGAAGGAAAAATTTTCCACATCCACCTTCGTCATGTGAAAAATCATTTTTCTTCATTTATTTTGACAGCTGGAAAAGTTTTCTCTTTTCCATTCGTTTTTTGCTTCTTATAAGTGCACAGATAGATGAAAACACGAGCCAAGTTATATCGAGAAGAAAGTCAAAAACAATGAGCTATTTATGCAATCATCACTCCTTTGATGCTCCCCTCATCCATCCAAAATTTCATTTCTCATGTCCAATTTTTATGATTAATGGATGCATTCGTTCATTTTGTGGCTGCCATGGCAAATTGTGTTTGCCAGTTTGCTTTCGTTATGTTAACTTTATTTTTCTCAACTTTCATCTTGTTATTTCCTTCTTCTTCTTCGTTCGAGGGTCAAGCGAAAGGATTGCAGTCAAGGAAAAAAGTGTACGGTTTTGAATAAAAAATGAGATTTATAGGAGAGGATCATAAACAATCTCTTAATAGTTGAAAGCTTTAGGATCATAAGCTGAAAAATCATAAATTACGATGAAAAATGAGCAAGTTTGAGTGGGTGGAAACACATATTTATGTTCAACTTCTTTTCTTGTTTAATGAACAGTAATATTTCCTAAGAGAGATTTTTTAGTTCGAAACATGGAAACATCGGTAAAGGGTTAGTTCATAAATCATGTAAAATCATTCATTCATTTCCAACATGACTTTATGAATCGATCGACATAACGATTCAAAAGTTAATGCTTACATAAGTTCTCAAAAGTCCCTTGGATAACTTCAGATTTCATTCATTGTCCAGTTTTGAAACTCTTTCCGAAGTAATTTTCCAATCCACTTTCCGCACATTTACTCCATTGTCCGATAAACAAATGAAACAACATTACAGAACTCATGACTTCGTTATTTTCTTGCTAAAGCCAACAACCTTCGAAATTCCATTTATTTTAATGGATTTTATGTTTTGTGGAGAAAAAAAGACGAAATATTGCGGTCTATTGAAGGCAAATATAACTTTTAAATGAACTTTGATGGGGCACATTAGGAAACCTTTTTCTAGATAACAACACACGACTCAAAAACACACTCACAGCATGTTTAACATTCGACAAATATTTTATTTGATGTTTGACTTTTTTTAAGGTAAATTTATCCTTTTTTCTATTGTTAATCAAAGCGGAAATTGGGTTTTTCTTTTCAATTATTGGCTTAACTTTCAAATATCTCAATTGATGAATGGATTTCATTCTTCTCTGCAAATCCCTTGCAAAATATCTAATTTAGTCTTTTTTCCTTCCATCTATTTCTTCTTCTTCTTATTGAAAAAACAAAATTTAGCAATCATGGCAAAAGTTATTGCAAGAGAAGCAGTTCCATCGGCAACAAAATCCTTAGAGGATCAAAGTAAAACGGAGTCTGTGAAGTTTACACTCCAAGTGAAGGCGATTTTCCGGAAGACGGATGATAGCGTAGTGAGCGGATTAGCAAAGCGTCAGAACGTGTCGCTTTTCGTTTTCGCTAAAGATCTTGATTGCAAATGTCCAAAGATAAAAATAAAGAAGTAAGTTTGAGAAGTGTAATGTGAGTTCCACTCAAATTTATGTTCATTTTTGTCGCTTCTATTTAGATCGTATCTGATTCTCGGAAATGATGACGAGGGTCCGGCAAACGCTTTAGGCATCAGCGATAACTCCATCGTCATCGAATGGCGCGATGAATGGTACCGTCGCTTGCGAAAATATCAGCGGCAGTCGCACACGTGTGATTAAGTGTATGTTAATCTCTTTTATTTAATTTTAATAATACTTAATACAGTTATAATCTATATTTTTATTAACATAAAATGTTGTTAAGAGATTTTTAAGCATAAGATAATTTGCTGCCCAGTTTTTGTAATAGACAAGGCAGACGGTGGCGATGAATAATGACTCAAAGATCGCAAAAAAATTCTCAACGAAACATTTGTTGTATGTAATTCTTCCTCGTTCTTTTTCACTTTATATAATGTAAAAAATATTTTCTAATGTGTACGTAAATCGTTTTTTGTTTAATGAAAAGGTTGGCCAGATTAATGAGAAGTAACTGAGAAGATCTGAAAATATTTATGCCCCGAATCTAGTCAGCCCGAGACTCTCTGCAAGAATAAACGTGGGGAATAATTTGAAAAAGATTTTCCATTTAATAAACAAATTACATTTAACTGCTTGGAGCAATAACTCGAGTGAGAAATGCTCAGTAATTTGCGAATCACGCTTATGAATGGTTCGTGTAACGAAATGAAAAGCTCGAAATGTTCATACGAATGATTTTAAGCTGTGTACGTCATTTCTGATTGCTCAGTAGATTCATGGCGGTATGTTTAATAAGGATAAGAAAGACGGATGTAAATGAAGATATGATTTGGAAAATTATTTACTCAAGAAAGAGGAAATAAAAAAAGTTAAATATGAGAGAATTTCGGTGTCACATTCCATCTGCCATCGTTACCTCATTTTCCATTCATTGCGTAATTTATTTCATTTTCTCATCTTTCGGAATAATTTTCAAAGCTTCTTTTCTTCAATGAAAAATCACTTCGTTTTAAATATAAAGCAAAAAGCAGAGAGAATGATGATGATGAAATGAAAAGAAAGGAAGAAAAAGTAAAGAGAATTGCTTAAATGCGGGTTTGAGATTTATATGAAAAATCTTTCTAGGATTTGCTACCACGACAGTATTTTAATTAAATTAAAATAGGTTTTTCCACCCCGAGCATTCCTTTTAAATGTCATGAGCAATACTCAAGCGGAAAACAAAAACTGAATGTTGTTCAAAGATGTAAAAACTCCTAAAATTTCATGTCTTGATTATTTGTTAACAAGGAAAGAGATATCAGAATTTTAATCAAAATTAATTAAATTTTCACTTGCTGAACAAATGTAAAAACGTCAATTCCATTAATTAATTCATCCAAAATTTATTCATGAACTTCCTTGGAAATTTCTGTTACTTTATTCTGATTTTATGAGAACGGAAGTTGCATCAGAAACAAGCAGAATTTGAGAGACGTAAAAGTTGTCTTCAAGATTCAACATGACAACATAAATAGAAATAAGAAAGATTTCTGAAACATTAAAAGTTCTCCAAAATACTAAATTCAACATAAATTGACAAAAGTTACGACGTGTTCAACAAATTTACTCTCAAATTCCTCACTTTGCGAAGTGTGCACATAAAGTGAACGATAATTAAGTTTCTAGACACGCAGACGACGTTCATATTCGGGAGTTTAATTGTTCCAACATGTAAATAATCGTGGCACTGAGATGAGAGACACTTGTGCTTTTGTCTGCCTCGATTCTCTCACCACAAAATGTCAAGCAAAATATCATGGGAATGTGAAAGAGCGAATGACTATTAGCAAGTCGTAGTGTATAGAACAAATGGTATTTATGAACATGTCGGAATAGATTCTCGACGTGGTTGGAGTTGAAAGAAAATAAAATCGAAAACTATACAGACGAAAAGCTTTAGTTTCGTAATTATTTCCTTTCCTGAAATAGCAATTAAAGCAGTAAAAGATGACATGAGGAAGAGAAGCGAGACGTGAATACGAAAACAGCTTTGAATAAGTGAAAATCCTTTTCCCGTTTATTTATTTTAAGCGAACGCGGTTTTTCTCCATGAAATGATTCACCATGAGAAGTCGAAAGAGATTTGATACCATTTGAAATGAAAGTTAAACGCTTTTGCAACGAACTTCATACCGATTGCATTTTCCTCTCATGAATTTTGTTTTAACGATTGAAAGCATTCAACATAAATTTTGCTTCATTCCCTTTGAAAATAGATAAAAGAGATATAAAAAGTTTACAAAAGCAGAAGCTAGGGAAATGATAAAAATGCGAAAGAGATGATTTCACTTCAAAATATAATTGTAAAAAAAATATTTCACTACCACTTCAAACTACCAAACGACTTTACTTCCGAAACAAATCTCCATGGAGATTCAAGAAATAAATAAATTGAATCAATTATTAGATTCTCGTCTCTTATTCAACATGCAGTTTCGAGTTGAAAAATATTTCAAAAACTTTCTAAACAAAGCAACTTCACTTCCATGTCAAAATATTGATTATAATCATGCCTCAGGATTCTGTTTCATCAAACAAAGGCCGCTTCTCGTTTCCCCCTTGTTTTAAAACTTCCAACTCTCGAAACATGAAAGTCAGAAAAAATCCAAAATTAAAAACAAAAAATCGTTGATGGGAAACTGAAATCGGGGAAAAAGTTTTTCATCATCGACCATCATAAATATCAAACAGAGGAGAAGTGCATAACTGTTTGTCTGAATTTTATCGTCCATTCCAATAAGCTTACAGGTAGTTAAACGTCAAACACATTGCAATTCTCCCTTGAACATATTTTTATTAATGTTTCAATTATTGAAGCCAAATTAAAAAACACATCGTCAAAACTTTTAATCATTGAAAAAGTTTTCCATCATCGTTGTAAAATATTGTAATGCTATTAACTGTAACTAGTTTTATTTCACCACAAAGTATTGAAGTTTCCACTTCAGTTTTCATTGAAAACAAGATGAATGTTTTTATGATATGGAAGTTTGATGCTTAGTTGATTTGGGGAGCTTTAATGGTGTTTTAAATAATTTTAAATAGAAATTTAACTCTTCACATGAATCCGTTGAGTCATTCATTAATTTATTTGAACATAAATAGAAGCTTTTTAGACGCATTTCCAAAACATTCAATTTATATTTAAAAGAGATTTTCATGCACAAAGACGACGACCATGATAAAAGCTACCGAGAACATTTCCATTGACACTTGAATGAAGTTGTCACAGATGAATAAATATAAACTAAACTATAAGATTCTAATGTTAAGATTTAATTAGTAAAGTGTTATTGCAGACGTTTTTTATTTATAGAACTGAAATGGAAATTGTAGATTTCATTCGCCATAAATTTGCCAAAAACAAAAAAGAAATAAAATCAAATACAAACTTAAAAAATTTTAAATTTATTTGCATTGAAAGTTATTAATTTCAGAACTCATTAGAAATCAAATCTGTTGTTGTCGGACATAAATTTATCTACACTGACGTTGATGTTCAAGCAAATCATTCAACAATCAATAACAATTCGAAGTTGTATAAAACCGCACAATTTTATTGTTTGAAATTTAATTTCATTTTCCTTCCATCCTTCATGGAAATATGTCGATCAGATAACAAATGCGCATCGTCAAATGTGTTTGCCTAGTCAGATTAATGACTTTGTAATTCATGGACCATCAATAATATTTTCACCTCGCATATATTTCGAACATTTCATGTAAGTATAAATAGTAATTTATCAAATATTTTTGGCTTTGGCGATGAAAATTTATCAAATAAGGATTCATACAGAGTGTGAGTAGATTTGAAACAGTTCCAAATTTTAAATATTTCAGTGATGAATGATTATGATGATATCAGAGAGAAATTGATTTTTGTTTATTCCAAACACAATCATTCACATAGTTTGGTAAGTAAATCATTTATTGAGGTTTGGTTGTGGGATTCTTCATTGACTTCTTCTACATCGTCAGATACTAACACGACAATCTATGTCACTGATTATGTCAAATAAATTTCATCTTAACACTTCCATTAAAATATTTTTAAATTCTCTTAGTTAGTTGATTTACCTTGAACCATAAAATTTCCTGTTTCGCTGAACATTCTTCTAAAATTAAATTTCAAAGTGCTAAAAATACTGTTAGCATAACAACGAAGCTCTTTATGCTTCTAAAATGAAACTACAAATTATAAATAATGTCAAGTTGCACAGAAAATAGAATAACAACAACCTCATAGAATATTCATGTCTTCCTAGAGAGATGGCAACAATGAAGCAAAATGCTAAGAAGAAGATGAAACTCAGTCTCAAATAAATAATCTTTTAAAACAAATTAAATGGATGGTAACAAATTTTGATGTTTGTGGTTGAGAAAGGAAAATGTTCAAAGGAAGTTTCATCGATTTTCTTTGTTTTTCATTATTACTTTCACAATGCTTTTTCATGATTCATCGGTGAAATTCTTTAAAACTATCAGAATTGTCCTCAATTTATTAATAAGTGAAAACGTGAATTTATTCAAATTATAAAACATTTTAATGAACTGAAAAAGTATTAAATTAATTTCGTCTTAGCAAATTTTTCAATTATAGGGAAAGGAAAATCATAGAACAATTTAAAATAAATAAATACTATAAGCAGCTTAAGGCCTAGTGATATAAATTTTTTCAATTAAAGTTTCTGAATTTATTTATTTTCACGTATTTTGATGTCGTCTTTGGAAATCTTTTGATCGATAAAAGCCCTGGAAGATGTTTTACATTTCGAGATCTGACAAGATTCAGCATTTTTCCTTCGCCTTCTATTTGCATGATTGCCTCTCACTGAAAGTTATTCTTCCGAAATAAAAATAAAATTTACATAAAGCGGACAAGAAAGGAACAGGAAATAAAAATCAGGACACGAACATTTATTTGTCAAAGTGGAAAAATAAAGTGAAGTTAGCAGGTAGAAATTATGCAAATTTTCCAATTTCATTGTTTAGAATTTCTCGATAAAATCTTCACAAATATTTTTCTTCAGCTTAATTCAATGCGATGACCCACATTTTACTTGCTTTTGTTTTAAATCTTGAGAAATGCATGAACTAGAGAGAAATTCAGTCAATCGTGACAAAGTTTTAGAGGGACAGCCAGATTTAATTACAATATAGAATTTTGCTCGAGTGAAATTTTAATCTTCATCAGCCCACTTGTCCTATTGTGCCATATTTAAGCAGAAAAGGGGAAAGATCCAATATAAATATTTATTTAAGGTCATTGAGATTTGTGAACGTCAACCGTTGTGAATCTCGTTCAATCTGTTTTAATTATAAATTCATTTGAAAATTTGTTCAGCTTAAGACCAGCAAAACTTTTCGAGTTGAATTAAATTGGAATTAAAAACTTTGTCAATAAAGTAGTCATTTCAGCTTTTATTCCTTAATTATACATTTGAATGTTCTTCTTTACCGAGGATTTTGAAGATTAACAGAACTTCTATGTACATATTTAGATCAAGAAATTAAATCAATAAACGATAAATTATCTCGCGTCACTCCATATTTTAATTTTAAATCGTCGATAATTTATTAAACAGCTAAACGACGAAATTATTGGTTTTAAATGTGGGCACAAGCACACCAATAAATCATTAAAATGCATTTGCATCGTCATTGCTTTGTGTTAAGTGTTTTTGCATGTCGCTTGTAAGTCGTTATTCTTCAATACCTTTTAAAGGCAAAAGAAACTTCAAGTAGAAGTGTTAAAAACGAAATGTAAGTAAGGAAACTGAAACAAAGTTCATGATACGTTAAGAAAGGTTTGTAATTTTATTGTTAGATAAACCTTAAAGTTCATGAATTTCTTATTAAATTAAAGTTAGTTAAAATAAATCTTTGATGATATCTCGGAAGAGATTCCTACCCAACATGCTCGTACGATTACATAAAAGACCCACATAATCAACTCCATTCATTAGCTTTGAAATCTTCCTCAAATTTTCAGATAACTTCAGGTCTAAACATGAGCAGAATTTAAATTCAAATCTCATATCTTCATCGAGTGAGATTGCATATTTGTAAAAATCTGTAAGGAACATCATTAGCAGGAAAGAAATAAAAAGAAAACAATTTTTAATTTTAGGTACAAGCAACTTTTTCTGTTTTTCAAACTCTTTTGCATAAAACTCGCACGAATTTTCGGTTTTAATCTTGAAGACTTTAATTTTATGGTAGATACAACGAAAACCTTAGAAAAAGAGTAAAAAATTACCACATATGATGAATAATTGAATAAAATTACGCCAAAACATTTTCATATATAAATATTTTTCGCACCATAAGCGCTCTACGTAAGTATTAGGTAAAGGAACATTGGTTCTGAGCCAAAACTTCCAAGAGAAAGAAACGATGTACAAATATATCCTAGGGCATACACGTATCTTAAGACAGCACAGTTTGCAGAGTGTGATCGGAATTTTTGTGTTAAAAAGGAAGAAACGATGCTTAAATAAGAAGTTTGTGTGTGTCGATGGTGAAACTTGCAAACACGTAGAATTGAAAAAAATGAATCTTAAATAAAAAGTAAGTAAAGTAGAGACAGAGACTTTGCAGGCAATCTTAAATTTCAAGGAAAAGTCTGGTAAGGTTTCTTAATGATGTTGGATAACTCGATATTAATAATTTTCCTTATCGTTTGTCATCAAAATTCTTCACTCAGCAACATCAACATGAACTGAAAGTTTAAGATTAGAAATGTTTCTGATTAACTCTTAAACATTAAACGACATTTTTGATGATTGGTTTACGGATATGAAAGCTTTTTCCCCACCCCAAACTCTTTACCTTACAAAAAAACTTCTATTCATATATTCATATATTCATATATATATGTTCTTTCAACACTTTTTGTTGAGAAAAANTCCTTAGAAGGCCTGCGACTTGAAGAAATTGATTGCGGAAAATTGACGGGTACAAATGTTGTTAACAGAGAAGTATCAGATGAAATGGAAAGATTGCGAAAGCTACCAGATTATAAAAATGATTAAATTTACTATAATCAAAACTAGAGTACAAAATTTTGTGATATAGCATTATATCGTTTAAATATGTTCTTATAGAAAAATAAAGCAATAATAAATCATTGATTGATTTTATGAGTACATATATAAATGTATAAAACTATTTCATTTATATGTTAAAAGAAAACAGCATTGGAAAAATTTGAAAATAAAAATATATTCAAAAAAAGTTTTTGAAAAACATCCCCACCTCAAACTCTTGATGAAAACCCTTGTAAAAGCAGAAAATAAGTTCCTTTAAAGGTTTCTTAAAATTTATTGAATTTTGTTAACTTGAAATCTCATTTAACAAGTTTGAGGGTTTGAAGCCCCAGAAGTCATATAGTGAGTTAGGTATTTAAAATGAGGGCTTCAAACCCTCAAACTTGTTAAATGAGATTTCAAGTTAACAAAATTCAATAAATTTTAAGAAACCTTTAAAGGAACTTATTTTCTGCTTTTACAAGGGTTTTCATCAAGAGTTTGAGGTGGGGATGTTTTTCAAAAACTTTTTTTGAATATATTTTTATCACTTCTTTACATCAAGAGTGAAGTGGATGATCTGCTAATTTATTATTTAAATGTTACAATAATTCACTTTTTAGCTCTAAGTATGATTGAAAAGAACATAAAAGAATTTTTAAGTTATATTCCATTGACAATACGATAACATTTTCCTGTTCAACGATCTAAAATATCATTAGGCATGTTGTATTTATAATAAATCCCTCGCTGCTTGATGTTTAATCATCGTCAAAGGAAGGCAAAATGCTTCTTTCGGATAAATTCTCGTTGGAAAATCATTTCTATGTATTGCGATAAAAATCTTTATTATGTTGAAATAAAGCAAAATAAAAACATTATATAATATTTATTCATGGGATTTTCATGGTTTATTATGAAGCATTAGACGAGAATTCTCTTTTATTTGTATCCATGAGGATTCATAATTCTCTAAATGCTGTTATCATAAAATTGTTTCGAATTTATAATGCGCATTTAAATAAGAAGATGAACAACAACAAAAAATGAAACTCTTTCATTGAAATCGTTTTTTCGTGCATCAACAACACTTATTCATTCATTCACATTGTTGTTGAGTCTATGTTTGATTCAACAATGTATTAGGAATCAGCTTTTCTCTCTCTAATCATTCACAAGTGGGTGGCTTAACTAACGACATTTCGAAAGAAGATTATTTTCTGGGAGACGAAGAGATTTCCAACAAAATTTCAATCAATCTTCATTTAACAATTAAGAAGAGAGAATTACTTTAATAGCACTATTACTTTAAATTTAAATTGTGTGTCTGATAAACTTGTTGAGTCATCTTGTTGATTCTATTTAATAAAAACTTACCATCGCATTGTTCATGTTGTGCATTCCCTAGTGCGTTGTTTATTTGCGACTTGCGAGAGAAACTCCCAAGTGTGAATTTATTGATAGTTAAGAATGTCAAAGTTCTTTCGTCATAGACTTAAGGCACTGAAATATTATCACGTCACAAAAAAAGAAAAAAAATACTTTCGATTGTAGATATTTCTTTCTTGACACACGTTGAAACGAGCGAGTGGATTTATAATGAAAGTTTGTACAACAAATCTCTCAAACTAAGCCACTTGTTTAATAAATCTCTGAGACTATCAAGAAGAAATAAAGAACAAGAAAAGAAACAGTAAAAAGAAGGCCGCAAATTGAATGTGTTTGGCCAAACAACATAACTTAGTTCTTAATTTTGTGTACTAAACATTAAATAGATAATATTAAGAGACTGTTTAACTTACTCAGAGAGGTTTCATTCCAAAAAGATCGGGTCGATAAAATTAATTATAAAAAGCTATGTTTTAAGTTTGATCTTACTCATTCGTAATTTTTGTTCTGAACATTCGGCTTCAGCTAAAATGGCAATGATCGTGAACATTATCGTATTGTCAATAACTTTAACATTTGTGTCAACAGGTAAGCAAAGTTGTTCACCCTACACGTATGCAAAAGATCAAAATTAATTTAAATGTATCTTAAATTTCTAGCTTCTGCTGCTACACGTAAGTACCTATCACTAGCTTCTGTTTATTTAATGAATATCTACTAATTAAAGCTTCTCTTTCATCTCACAGAATGTGTAACTGGATGCTGGTATAACAATGTTTTCCATCCTACTGGTTCAATGGTGAGCTGTCCTGTCATAGCACAAAATTGTATTGGTCGCGATATTCCTGGCCAATGTTGTCCCGAAGAATTTTGTGGTTGTACCAGAAACGGAATTGACTATGCAATTGGAGATCAAGTTCCTAGCCTTGGCACCTGTAATACTTGTTGGTGTGATGGCAGTGTATCTCCACCTTTAATCGCCTGCAACAAATTGGATTGTTCTTTGTCAGAAACAGCATTACCCCCACCCTGTGCTGCACCCAAGTTTTCTGGAGGTTATACTTACTATGAATTTGGAAACATAATGCCTAATTATGGTTATGGTTGTGCCAAATGTTTCTGTGAGTACAGCGTAGACGAGGGTCCGAAAAAGGTCTGCTACCCGGTTTGTGAAATTTCTCTTACAGAACTTGAAAGAGCGCAATACGAAGACCCTCCGTGGGTGTAATTTTCAGTTTTTCAATTTATTGACGCAAACGACTTATCTGTTCGTTATTTAAATAAAAGAATATTGAATAAAAGAATTTAAATGAAGAATAATTAATAATTGTCTTATCGGCTTAATTTTGTTTATCGATAATGGAATTTTTAGCAAACAGAAACAAACTGGATCAACAGTTTTATAACACACTTCAGAACTCACTAGAATTACGTTTCACTTTATATTTTCATCAACAACTTTTAACTTCTACTTATTTATGAGGCCTCCGTAAATAGTGTTAATAACTGTTAGAAGAAGTGTAAATAACAACTCGAAAACATGACGGCATCATGAAAACAAAAATTGAATTAATTAGTTTCATGCCATCTCACACACGAATCCAATTTGTTATCTTTCGGGGGCTTGAGATAGAATCATTTGTTTTGTTTTCATGCTTTTATCACAGTTGGAGACCTACGCTTCTCTGATGCCACTTTGATAGGAAAAAAAATCTATTTATGAATTCATAAAACTAAATTGTTTTTAAGTTAAAACCTGTTTGGAATGAAATGCATTCTCCCAACTGATTTTTGGAGTAGTTTTTCTACATGTTAGATTTTAAAGATTACTTTCAATTTAAAACTTTCACAAATTTAGACACGTGGCTTTTTACGAATTTCATGTCAGATTTATGTACAGAATTATTCTCATTCATTCATCTGGTCATCCAAAATAAAATTAGAAAATTAGTTTAGTCTTGAAAATGTATTCTTATTTGCCACTTCTAACTCCACTAGAACAAGCAAATCATTTCTCATTCCGCTTCATCTCCAGCCGTGAATCAACAGTGGAAGATTGTTTTGTGTGTCTCATAAATATTTTAGGATGGCATATCATTTGCCTCTTGAACCCAATATTCTCCAACGAGACTTTATTTAGTCTATATCGTTCTCATATGTAGCACTTAACGTGACTCTGAAGTGGTCACTTCAATAAACTTCCTTTCATAATTCAGTATCATTGTCATACCATAGAATAAAAATATTTGTGTTGGAAAACAAAGGCGAGAAAAATAATCAAGGAGCATCATCATCACAGGGAGTCTTTACCTCATTTTCTTTCCACATCTATCATGAACTTCATAGCATTTTGTTATAAGCATTCTAAAACTTCATAAATCATAATATTTGTTTAATCATCTAAAAGAAGAACTATTTATTCTCTTGTGATCTTTTACCATTCATAATGTCTCGTAGCTTCTCGTTTAACCTGCCGTCAAAAAATTCCATGTTGCTTTTGTCTCATTCTTTCGCCTGAAGGATATTTCACAGCATTGCGTGTGGTCCTTTCATTCCTTGTACATTCTTTTTTTAAGAATAGCAAGCATTGTGTGTGTGGCTCATGCCAAAATATTACAAATCTAACCTGAAACGACATTCTAAAAGCCGCCTTTTTCCTTTTTCACATCCTCGTCTCGTCTCTCCCCATCTACATAGTAAAGAGTCATTAATCTCGTGTTACTGAATAATTCATTAATGTCTTTTCAAATTTATGTTTGTTTGCTTATGCAAAATGTCAATGAAATATGTTGCTTGTGTTTTCCACGTTTGCTCTCACATTCTGCCGCCTCTAACAAATAGTTTTCATTGTTGTCGAGCATTAAATTCACATTTCTGCAAGAATGTACTTTTAACGTCTGTGCAGATGAATGCAGAAGTTTTCACTAATGTCAGAGTCGTCCTTTGGGAAAGAAATAAACGAAGAATGAGCAAATTATGGTGTGTTGTTGTAGATATTTAGCTTATAACTTTTCGATAGATGAAGAAGAAGCACAAAAAACTAGTCTGGTTCATGTTTGTTTCAATAGATGACTTTTAACTTTTGTTTGTGAAGTTATTTCTGTAATCTTCCTTGAAACATAAAATTTAATAATTAGAAAAAATAATGTAACTGAATAGTCATATAAATTAATTGAAATATAAAACTTTTCTTTGATAAATCAACAGTTGCTTTCATACTATTAAATCAGACTGAACATTTAAATCTTTTTCTATCCTTTTATCCAGTTGAATACTTCAGAGCAGAATTTTCTCGTTTCACATTGACAAGTGAACCTTCTTTTTGCGTTTCTCAGACATCTCAGCTGCAAGTGAATAATTTGCTTCTATGTCATTTTCCTAAATCCAACAAATAAATATTTTTGTTATATCTACATAAATGCAAGAATATTCCGTCGCTTTGTCGAGAATCTCGAGACGTTCGTTGGCTTCAGTTGATATGTTTATGGAGCGTTGTTTTGTATGTTTTAATTTAAAATAGTTCCATTCATGAAGAATTCTCATAGCACTACGAAGCTTGTTCAGTTTTTGTTTTTTCTTCGAAATGGATATTTATGTAGGAAGATCCTCTCCATATTCCTCAAGATATATCTATTTGAACGTAAATCTCCGTGTTAAAAATCTAGAAATTGTATTTGTGTGAACATATAAATTTAATGAAAACAAGATACGAAGAAAATCGAATTTTTATCGAACAAGTTGCATCTGAAGAGAATCAAACTCAACGGAGAATGATCTCAGTAATAATGCCATAAACATTTTGGGTCAAGATTGATTCGAATTACTTTTATGTTTCATGCATAGAAAAATATCACAACATAAGATAAAGAAATTTTACGAGTGTTTCTCTTTGATTTTTTTTTCGCTTGACATCATATTAGCGCGCATGATTATTTCCTTTGCTTTGCACAGTAACTCTATAATTAAATATTAATTTATCGCTTATGAAATTTGCTAACACTTTTCTGCTTCCATTCCCAACAACCATCCTGCTGATTTACGATTACAACAAAACGTTACAATTTTTCACCACATCAAGCATAAAAACTATTAAATTATTGGGTAGCATCCGAAGCACTTTTATCGTCGCACTCAACAAGGCAAATGTATATGTGATAGAGAACTATCCTCGGCTTTTGAGGTACTTTAATTAAATGAGAAGTCGTAAAAAATATTTTAATCTCTGATGGCTTTATTTCAAATCATAATATTAACTAGGAATAGCTTCTGTTTGAAAGGCTTTTAATGACGATGAAAGCAAAATCATATGAATTGATGAAATTTGGGAGTTGTCCATCAAAAGTATATCACAAATATTTTTATTAATTTTTAAAATATTCAGCACATTTAAGTGTGGGCTCATTGGCGATCAATCTGTCATCATAACGATTTCTTCCAATATTTTCATACATGCACATATACCTAAGTCAATTTAAATTAAAATCCCAACACAATCGAGAGACGAATGAAACAAAAAAGGTTTCATTATATTTAAATAAATGATGTTTTGATTTGTGGCAAATGCATTAAATGTGTAAAAGAATCCTCTCATCATGACATCACCAGCAAATTGCTTATTTCGCGAAATTGATTTATGTGTATTTGCCCAAATATGACTAACATGATGTTAAACTCATTATTGTTAGCGAGGAGGAAATGACGGGAAGTAATCAAGCTTATTGCAAATTATGTTGTCTCGTCTGCCTTTCGGCATCATCACAATGAAGTTTACGAACATCAAAAGCGCATTGTGAATTATTGTAAAGATCTCTAAAGTTGAAGATTCTCTGTGCATTTCGAAATTAATTTAAATTCTCTTGAAATTTGAAATTTTCTTGCTGCCTTTCTTAGGAATTTTTAATATCTCTGGTTATGTTTATTAAGCGTTGCTATCAAAGATTCTTATTTTTCTAAGGGAAGAAAACATCTCAAAAGTGTCTTCTTATATACTCATAAATAAGCAGTAGCTTTCCAATTTAATTGGAGTTTGAAAAATATTTAACAGAAATGTGAAAGGAGTGAAATTCCCTGAACAGAAAAAGTTCATTTTATTTGATTTTCATGAAAAAATGTCTAATGTGACATGCTACATTTGTGTGACACACAACGCATCACGAGCAACATTTCCTCTATTTATTTTTCTCTCTTCGCTCTTTTGTTTCTCTTCTCTCTCAAACATGAATTTTGTTTTTTTTTTCAAGCCACCATCTGTATCTTCAAGTGATTCTCTATGTCTCGTGTTGAGCAAATTCAGTGATTTGTGTTCAGTATTGTGCTGATGTTCGGGACGTACGGAAGATATTTAATCGAATTATTTCATGAATATTAGTATCTTAGAATTTCGGAAAAGGAATTTTAAGTTATCTCAACCGTGAATGAATATAAAAGTGAAGTTCAAAATTTATTCAAATAAATTTGAATTAATGTTCGATCGAAAAATTAACTATAAATTTTAATTAAATTGCCATCCTCATTAAGATTCTTATTTGTGCATAATATCAGAAGAAGCATCAATTATTTATGTCAATATACAATTGAATACAAAATCACGAATTTAATTGAATTCCCCAAGCACTGTAATCAGAAAGTCATTAAAAATTTTCTTATCAGAATCAAATTTTGAGAAAAATAAAAGGAAATCATCGGTTTGTAAGTTTAGTTTAAAGTGGAGCCAACAATAATTAAAAGATATTATCTGAAAGCAAATCAATACAAAAAGTCTTAATCATCTTGTGAAAAGTTAAGACAATGATTAAGCAGAAGTGAAATGTTTTAATTAATTTTTGTTCGCTTCTCTCTCTCTTATCACCTCAAAGTCAGTGAAAATTAAAAATTCATAAAGTGTTTCCGTAAAGTGTGGAAGAATATTTGAAAAAGAATTAAGCATATCAAAAAAAAATCATCCCTAAAGACAGCGAACACGAAATAACAAGACAGAAAGAAAACAACCAACAGATAAAAAGTTATGTAAATTTGACGTGAAAGATATGAAAGACGTAAAAGGTGGAGAAGCATAAAAAGGAATAAAACAGTTCTGAAAAACGAACAAAAATATATCGCTTACAAATAATGCTGAATGAAGTGGAAGAAATTTCATGTAGATCGCATTGAGTTATTAAAATTACATTTCATCACTGTCATCTCTTCCATCTTCTTAAAATAAAGAAGAAAATAGAAAATAATCTGACGAATTCAATTTTAATGAGTGCTTGCGTTTGGTGTCACAAAAATAGAAACATATCGAAACATAACGAAAGAGAATTGTGCAAGTGTAATGTGATAAGTTTACAAGTGGAGTAAAAAGTATGGAAACAAAAATGTATCATTTGTTGATAATCTTTGGATTATTGTACATCACTTCGAGTGATGCTTATAGCAGACACAGTATGAAGTCACTTGTACCACAACCAGCGTCAATAGATCCGTGTTATGATGAAGATAGACCTCGTCGATGCATGCCTGATTTTGTTAACGTCGCATTTGGATCAACCATCGATGCTTCCTCAACATGTGGAACTAACAGTCCACAGAAATATTGTGATGTGGATGGAAAGTGTCATACTTGCGATATTAATGACCCATCAAAAAGTTTCACAGCTGCCGCACTCTCGGACATTCATAATTTAAACAATGTTACTTGCTGGCGTTCGGAACCACGACCCATGTCAAATACGAATTTCGGAAGCTTTGAAAACTCGCCCGATAATGTTTCATTGACGCTTTCATTTGGAAAAAAGTTTGAATTAACATATGTGAGTCTACTGTTCTGTCCAAACGCAATTAAACCAGACTCTATGGCAATTCATAAGAGCTCAGATTATGGGAAAACATGGCAACCCTTTCAATTCTATAGCTCTCAATGTAAAAAGCTTTACGGTCGCCCGGCAAAACAGCAAATTACGAAATTTAATGAACAAGAGCCACGCTGTTTGGATCACAACCGATTTTCTAACGATGGCATGAGTGGAATTCAAGGCAGTCGAATTGCCTTCAGCACATTAGAAGGACGTCCGTCTGCTGCAGATTTTGATGCATCAGCGATCTTACAAGATTGGGTCACAGCGACTGACATTCGCGTCATTTTCCACCGCCTACAAAGTCCATTGGCCTCGATGTCCATGAAATCAAAAAAATTGAAACGAGAATATGCGTCTAAAGACACTTCGACATTGCCGCCGAATTCAATGCTCACTGCTGGCACCAGCACTTATGCGCTCAGTGATTTCTCTGTCGGCGGTCGATGTAAATGCAACGGACATGCTTCGCGATGTTTAAAGAATGCTGATGGACAACTGCAGTGCAATTGTAAACACAATACTGCGGGACGAGATTGTGAAAAGTGCAAGCCGTTTTATTTCGATAGACCGTGGGCACGGGCAACTGTGAGAGACGCAAATGAATGTAAAGGTGAGTGTTTTGCAAACTTAATGAATGGTGAACATTCTTAGTCGGGTTTCTCGATCCATTAAGTCTCATCATCGTCTGTGTTTGATACAGACAATAACTTTATTCCTTCCCCGTCTCTCTTCTAGCATTTTCTATAATTATCGCATTCTACCTGCTTCCCTTCTCGTTTCTGCACTTTTCAATGTTTCTGTTTTCTCTGTTCGTGAATGAAAATGGAGCGGGAATTTCATTATCCTTCCATAATCATTATGACAACCTTTGAAATGGAAAATACAAAAAAAAAAACTTTGCGGGGAGAAAGTCAAGTGGAAAATACTACGTTTATGAGCGGAAAAATTCGAATTGAAAAAGAAATTAAAGCTTTTAATTTACCGTCTCATATCCTACAAGTGCGAGACTTTTAATTAGAAAAAAACATTTCTTGAGATTTTTTTTTATGTGTTTTGAATGAAATGTGTAAGCAGAGGGAAAAGTTTTCATTTCAATTTTCTCGGATTTTGATGTTTCCATCCAGCTTTAAAATCGTTTGAATTTCCTTTTACGGAGGCCCACCTTTGGTGAGGTCACCGTATTGTATTCGACATTTTTTTTTGGAAAATTTTTTTTGCTTAAATATGCTTAAAATAGCATGAAACGTCGAGAAAAGTGGAAAAACTGGATTTTCATTTTTCCGTCGCCTTTCAACCCTGTCTGTCTGTCTGTATGTATGTCTGTATGTATGTAACTTTTTTTTTGTTAACTTTTCTGAGAATTTTTATCAGGAATTTTTCTGAGAATTCTTATCAG
>CVRI01000044.1:924608-941827 GCA_900005825.1 Clunio marinus | reverse complement strand
ATAAAAGTTGATAAATTTAAAGCAGAAAAAAATTATCATATTTTAGGATAATTTTGAAAGTTAATTTGTCAATTTTCGAAATTTTCACTAAATTTAGGAACAAAAATTGAAGCAAAAATATAACTAGTATTCGGCGAATAACGTACCGAATATTCGGCGAATATTCGGTATGCCAAATACTTGCATAAAAGTACGAATACACGAATATTCGTATTCGCCGAATACGTACCCTAACTTAGCATAATTTGAAGCTCCCCATGTGGAGCTTCCCCATCTCCAATTTAATTTTAATCTTTAAACAGAAAAACTCTTTTCTCGTGTCCATAATTTGAAAGCAAAATTCAATACTAAAGTTGTTCAATTTACCTTCATTGTAATCTTTAATTTCGCTTCATTTCCTTTGTATCGTTCATTTAGTTTGTTCATGTTGACTTGATTGTAAAATAATAATAGAAGGGAAAAGTTTTAGAAGAGCTCATAAAAGCAAGCTGATATGAAGTGAAAATAGAAAATGATTTTCACACTACAATAGCGAAGAATAAATAAAAGAAAGGAAAGAAAAAAAATCTCCACCAGCGACCGCATATAAAACTTTGAATTTGATAGCTGAAAAGAATGCTAGCTAGTAAGTACTTCAATACCGATAAAATGATATTAAAGTGTGGAAATTCGGTTCATATCTGACATAAAATTGAGAGTTAAATGGCATTTCTGTCACACTTCATCAGACATTTTCCAAATATTGATTCAAGAGGGAACAACAACCTCAACTGATGGGAAAAAACGAACAGAAAAACTGAGCGCAATAATGTAAATGGTTTTACCATGATAGATGGCATTTTATCATGCAATGTTATCGCTTTCCAGCCCTCTTAAAAAAGAAACGAAAAAAAGGAAGAAAAGCGACAGCTTAAGGCTTGCTTTGCGCAATTCTCACCCAATTTTTTATTCTAAATTAATGCAAAATTTTTCACCAATAAATTACAGTTATCTATCAGTTTGTGGTGACATTTCAATTTTAGGATTCTTTGTTTCCTGTTATGTTTCTCTATCTCCATAACCAGAAAACAAATATTTTGACTGAGGTTTTCCAATTTAAATTTCTAGAAATCTGTTCAATCAGAACTTCGTGCGAAAAAAAAAGAGAACGAAAGAAACTCGAAAACCAAATAAAATATCTATTCAAAAAGATTTATATCTGATTAAAATGCAAGGTTTTTCATCTCTCTCTGTCTCTGTCTCAGTGTCGGTAAGCATCCGATGAGATATGACAGCAATTTTTATCAGTCTTCTAAAGCGATATTTGGAATTTTTTTCATAGTTGAGGTTCATGCATCGCTTTATCTTCTCTCCAACTCTCACGTCGATTAGCCGGTAGTTCTTCCATTGGTGTCTATTGTAGGAAAAGTTTCAATCCGAAAAATTAAATTTCCAATTCTAATCTAATCTGTTGTTATGTTTGTCATAAATCATCATTAATTTCTATGAGACGCATGAATAAACTTTTCTTCTACTACAGCTATGTAAATACAATTCCGTTCACTTGTTTTCCATTCACGAAAGTCTTTCAAATTGTCTGGCATTATACACATAATTAAATAAATAATATTAGCATCCTTGGAGTGTGTTCGGAAATCGTTAGGGAAATAAAAGCGGCTGGTGGTGAAAATTTATGATGCTTAAGGGAGTTGGAGTTGACTTCGAAGTCGAGGTTAAAGTTTTTTTAAAAATGAACAAATTAAAATAAGAAGATGAAAAATGTTAAGCCATGATTCAAAGTTTAATTTATGCTGGTTCTTTAACCCAGGTGAAAAATGTTACAATGTTAATATCTACACTAATCTTTTTGTAACTTCTAATTAGATATTAAATCAGGGAATCGTGGTTTCATTAAATTTCTTTCTGGGATGACAATGACAGACTTCGTTGCAGATAAAATTGTTGGAGAAAATTTCTCTCATTTTCCTGATTCTTTTGTCTCAACTTTTGGTAATCTTGCACAACACGAATTGTGCGTCTACAAATTCATCCGCTACGAGAAAGTTATCTTTCATAAAACTCCCATAAATTTGTTACATAAAATTTAAATGTCTGAAGGATGAAAGGGGGAAAAGCATCTTTCTAAGAAAATTATTTAAAAAGCATTGAAATGTTTCATCCTCCCCACAGCTATTTAGGAGTTAGTAAACTCATGTTCGCCGTTTTCCTCTCTACTGATTTCAACATATAGCTTGATAAAAACATTTACCATATGCTTTCTTCTGCACATACTTCAAACAGCAATTTCATGAGATTTTCCTGCATGAGAAGGCTTGAACGATCGCGAAAGTAAAAGGGAAAGAACTGAAGAAACCCTTATTTTAATTACAAGCTATAAATAAAGTTCCTTGCATCGTACTCTAATTAAAATTTTCATCTTACATGGCATTAACTTTTAATTTAATGATTAAAATTATTATAAATACATCCTTGACTAGTTTGATGATTTTTTTTATTTATCTAGCTGATATTAAAAAAATTTTTTAATATGCTTATTGCAATGACTTCAAGGATTTATGCATAAAAAAAATTACATGAGAATATTTACTGGCAATGATTCAAAAAAAGTGTAAATTATGATGTGAACTTAATGCATGTGCATTCCATGTCGTCGTCTTTTCCATAAAATCACATAAGTAAATTCACATAAGTAAGAAAGGAAGAATAATTTCAACCATCTAGCATAAGTAAGATGTCGCGTGCTACATGAGTTAACTTTAATAATATAAAAAATTATATTACTTGAGAAATAAAATAAAATGTTTAAATAGCTCGGAACGAGAAACAAAGGCGAAAATATTCAAATAAAAATGAATCTCTTCTTTAACTAAAATTTATGTGTGTTTGGAAAGAAGTGAAGATGAAACTTTTTTTATATTTGCAACATTTACATTTTGCATTCATTGTAATGTGAAGTCAAAAATAGAAAATTTCAAAACATTTATTTCATAATCCCGAGACGATGTGTCTGTTTCTTTATTTATGTATTTTTCTATTAGAAATCGATATTCGGGTTTATCATTGCCCTCAAGGTCTCGCTCATCAAACATGACAGAAAGAGATCATTTCAAGGGAAAATATGCAGTAGTTGTTACATGGATTGTAAAATACTTTTAAAACATAAAACATTCATATTGCCAACAGCAAATTGTTGCGAACTCTTCTAATGATTTTGATGAATTAATTATTTATCTTAGTAAATGCTCAAATTGATGTCTTGCGGCAATGATGAACACCCGAAGCTCCTGCTTTTCATTTCTGTCTTTTGTTTATTTTTCCCGTCTTTTCATACAGCAAATAAAATTTGTCTTAATTTCTCGTTGCTTAGACTTGGGAATGCTTTTAGAAACTGAAATGATGAGTCAGCGAGTGCAGTTTGTCTTTTCTTTTATCAAGAAAAAAAAACTCTGAACGAGATGGGAAAATTTCTTCATTTGCGTTTCAGAAAGAACGAAATGTCGAAATGATTTCACTTTCAGTGGTGTTTTTATCGCATTGTACGAAGAGAAATAAATTCTTTGCTAATGGCATCTTCAATCTTCTATCCGGTGTTTTGACTTGTTTAAATTTTCAAACATTTGAATACATTTGTAGTGTCGCTACTCATTTATTCTTCTGTCATTATCAATTGCAAAGGAGAACATGGTAAATAAATACAAAATTCACTTTATCGTGATTCGAAGCCGTTAGAACATGTTCTTGTTGAACTCGCTATCTTTCCGACCTGTCGTTTCATCTTCCAAACAAACAATCAATCATATTCGTCTCACCAAACATTCGAAAACTTAATGTTTTATGAAATGAAAAAGAGAAAAAAATTGTATTTGAAGCAGGCAAGAAAAGCAATTATTTTTACTGTTGACTACACCTGACCGATAAGCGATATTGGTAATATACGAGGCGCTCGAACTCACATTATATCATCAATCATGGCAGTCGTTACTCAACGACGATCGTCCAAATCATCAATTTATTCATTGTTAGTGCTTGAACTTATGGATAATCAATGTTGTTGAGGCGAGAATGAATAGACGAGCATTTTATAGCATCTTCCATTGTATTAGATTGTGGTGATTTACGTTTATGTGAAGTAAATGTAATCCCAATCACACATGTTCAGCATCATGTAAATATATTTGCTGTTCAACACTCTAATCAAACTCGTTGACCTTCAAACTTTGCTTCCACACTTATCATCTCAAGATCATTGCCAGACAATAGATCTCAATATCACTCAAATCCTTCTCATTAATCGTTCACTTAATTTACTCTAAAGTACGCTCATTTATTTGGCATCTGAAATTGAAATTCATCTCAAGCGTTTTTCGCAAGAGTCTCGTTGAAGTCATTTAAGAGCGCTGAATACTCAAGAAAAAATCGATTAAAATTCAGCGGCACTGAATCAATTCAAACAACAATTAATCATCGAAAAATAATTTGTCTCAAATTTGATGCCGCACATCGCGTGAATAATTTTTCAAGATTAGATCTTGTGAATATTTTTTTGCAATTTTCCTTTGTGTCTGAGTTACGTTTAGCAATTGATTTTCAACAGTCTACGTACTCAAATTCTTATCTTTTTAAAAACAATCATGAAAGAAGAGAGACAGAGAGCGAAAAGATCAAATCATGAAAGTAAATCAATTAATCATTTGTAAATCATGACTCATTATAAGATTCTATTTAAGTCTCAATCTCACATTGAAAAATAATTTGATGAAGCTCTGATGTGCGTTAATTAATTAATAATGAAAAAAGCCTTGACAACGTTTTGCAATAAAGAAAGTGAAATGAATTAATTTAGAATTAAAAACAAATTAATGTCGTTGTTTAAGGAAACTCAATAAATTCGAACGCGACCCGAAAATCTGTCTTCAAGACGAAAAAAAAAGCAATAACAAATGGTCCATTAATTAAAGTAATGGTCTTGCCACTTCGCTTTTTCTTCTTCTTTTAGTTATCTGTGCTTGAATCTTCGAAAAACGAAAGTAAATTTTCTGAACTCGTAAGCACATCGTAAGCATTCTACTAATGGGTCTTAATTTAAAATTATTGCATCAACTAGAAAAAGAATAACGCCGAAGAAGAGAAAGACTTAAGTCTATTAATTCGACTGTCTAAATGTTGAAGAACAAAAACTTTTTTATTTCGTCTGAACATTTCTTTTTCCATCCCACATCAAGATGATTTTTGATCAGTTCCAAACTTTTGCAATGCAATCGAAAAAATTCTGAAAAGAAACTTCCATTGAAAAGCTGTCAAATTAAATCTACTTCCACTTATTTATTCATTCCACCATCCACACATTTCATCACATCGAAATTCGGTTAAATAAACAAAGAAATTTCATCCCTTCGCTTCTTATTCTCCAAGGATGGAACGTGATTCGAACTCCACATATAAAATTCCTTTTTTCTTCTCGAAATGTATTTAACAACATCCCATCTCGTGAAAGATCGTGAACACAACAAAACAAGCAACCACAGGAATTTTATTCACTACCCAAATGTCATAAAATTCATGAATTGTGAATCCTTAATAGCTAATAGAAAAACGTGATCAAAATTAAAAGTCATTGGGAGTTTCTGTTGATGAATAATTTTCATGGGACGTCGATTCAACTCGAAATTAAATTTCTCCTCAAAGAGCGTGCGACTCCAAAAATGTTATGAATAAATTTTCTGCTTCATTCTCGTTTCTTTTTTCATTGGATTTGGATGAGCAAGTCAGAAGCTGAAAATATTGTTATTGAGAGAAACTTGAAACTACAGGAGGGCGGATAAGAGTCAGCTTCAGAAAGTTGAGGGAAGTCAATGACAAATTACAGTTTTAAAACAAAACATCACGGAAGAAAAACTTGTAAACAACTCTCAGAAAATAAAATCACTGCGGTTGTAAGGAAAGTAGTAAATGAGATCGTCTAAGCCCATTGTGTTGAGTTAACTTGAAGGCGGGTATGAATGCTAATGATTTAATGATCTCGTGAATGTGTTGCAATAACATCGCTTGTATTTATCTCAACTTCTGTCTCTTATTACGCTTGAAAGAGTTCGTTTAAAAATGAATGTGTTAGAAAAATATTTTTGCGGTTCTATTTATGTTGTGCATTAGCACTTGTGTCGAGGTTCAAGATGCGTTCCTTCACCTCCACATGATTTTATGTTTATCGAATGTCTTCAAATTTGTTATGCAAGGTTAAGTGGTAGTCTCTCAAATCAATTAACATTTGAAAGATGTCATTTCCGTAAAATCAAACACTTTGTCAACTAAATATACTCAGACATTGAGTTCGCTTAGCCCACAACAGAAGTTTCCATGTTTACACAACAGCGAGACTCATTAAGTGGCTTTCTGAAACTACCGAGAGATTAACTTCATTAATACGAAAATTTATGTGTACGACAAACTTCATAACGATGTTGTTTGCCCTGCAAAATTATTGTGAAATTCCAGTGCACGTTTAAATATTGACAAAAAAACTTTTGAAGTTTATCTTAAACAAGTTCACATTTGAAATCACAAAAATTCAAATAACTTTAGCTTGAAAGTAAATATAAAATTATTTCTTTACTAACAATAATAAATTACATAAATCTTAAAGAAATATTTGCGAATGCAAACTGCAACATGCGCTTTTATCAAGCGCCCTTTATGTTGATGCCGAAACAAACGCGACAAAATAAATCACAACAATATGATTGCGGAATATGCTTGGCGATCATTAATCTCTCTCTCCTTCCCTCTCCTATTATATGCAACGTCACAACATTAATTTTGAATGAATCATGAAATTATTCCATATCAAATCATGCAATATGAAAAAGCATTTTCAGGTTGAAGCACATGCCGAGTGAAGAGATGGAGAGAGAACATTGAATCCACCACAATTTTAGTTTGGTTCACTCTGGTGGTCTCATTTTCTTGTTCACATCGTAGACGATAACAGCACGGAACAGAGCGGATTGTGTGGCAAACAACAAGCCCAAAAAAATAAAAGAAAAGCGATTATAAAACTCTCTCAACTATAATCATGATTTATCGGTGCTGCTATTTTGCATTAAATTAAACTTTATGATAACTTTAATTGCAATATTTATGAGACTTTCATGCTCGTTATGCGACCCAATGTGCGCCTTTATGAAAACTGAAACTTTTTTTTCTATCTACTGCAAGGTTGATTTGTGAGATTTTTAATTCACAAACCGCATTTCAACTGTCTCAATATCCAATGTCAGTTCATGAATATTTTCCAATGCATGTTAAATTTTTTTTTTTTTGTGATTCAATCGTCATTGTAATTCATTACATGTCATTATATAAAATCGCGATACTAAATCGAGACAATAATCATCAGATTATGTTTCCATAAAAGCATGCAGTCAACAACAGATGTTGTTGTGTAAGACGAGAAAGCAAATCGAGATGAGAAAAGAAGTTAAAACTGGTTCGATGAAAAACAAGCGCTAAATGATCTTGAAAATGAGTCGAGAGAATCTTTCAATAACAATCTGGAATGAAGTGTCGGTGATGATGCTGAAAATGAAGAATTCTTTATTTTTCTGCACATTTTATATTCCACGAAATTGAGATGAAGAGAAGATTGAAATGAAGCAGACGCTTAACTCACATGAAATGAACGCGTTGGTCTAAAAACGATTTTCTAATTTAATTTATCTCGCGATTAATTTGCGATGCAAAATCATTTCTTCAATAGGAAGCTTCAATAAAATATATCAAAGAAACGAATCCTGAGAGGTGTTCAATAATAAAAATCTCTGTTTACTTTTAAAGCCACTTATTGCTTCATGCGATTATGACTTGATCACCTGATGAGTGAAAAATGTAATTGCCAAAAGTGGTACATGAGTTGAAACGAGGAAGCCTGCTGATTTGTTAAAATTATTACTTTATGACTGGTTCTTAAAACATTTCTTAATGCGATAAAAGGAAAATAATCGTAAATGTTATTGTCACTCTCGCACGCTGAAATTTTTTTATTTTGCTGTGTTTATTTAATTATGGAAAAAAATCAGTCGTCAAATTGTAAATTGATGTGAATATCGAATGGCCTAAGCAATGAAATGCATTTTAATTCACGCAACTTATTCACAATTACATTTTAAATCAAAATCTCAATTAATTCATTTCTCTATTAAATATTTTACAGCTTGCAATTGTAATGGACATGCCAGACGTTGTCGCTTCAACTTGGAGTTGTACAAGTTATCTGGGAGAGTTTCGGGCGGAGTTTGCGTCGACTGTAGACATGATACAGCTGGAAGACATTGTCATTACTGCAAAGAAGGATTCTACCGTGATTTGACTAAACCAATCACCCACAAAAAGGCATGCAGACGTGAGTAGTTGATGCTTGTTAAACTTTTCCCAATACGTCATTCGAACAAACAGTTTCATGTCACTAATCGACATCTATTTTTGCTAAAACGTATATAAACAAATCGATTGAATTATACCGATAAAGAAGAGAAGAAACAATTCAGTAGAGATTTTCATCTCAACTTGAAACATGACAAAAGCATGAACCAACAGAGATGGGCCCCAAGGCTATTAATTAAATAGAATGGGAAACAGAAAAACAAAAACTCATCTCGTTATTGCCTTCACAATGAAATGAACAAAGATTTGTCTTTCCCTCAAACAACATTGGAGAGCTTAGAACTTCACTTCTGTACATGTTCGGAATAATTTCAATTAGAATGGAATTTGTGCAAACTTTGGTTGCTTCAAGCATCAAAAACAAACCCAAAGCATTGGTAGCTAATATTGCCAAAATTCCTTCCATTATATTAATTCTTGGGGATTTTCAATTCAACTTTTCATCGACAGAACACAAAGCAAGCATAAATAGTTTTACGGTTCAAATGAAGTAAGAAGAAATTTAACATTTGACCGCGACTGAATTCAGTCACAAAACAATCACAAGTTCATTTCACGTATTTCAAATTAGGTTGTTCCGACAAACTACTTTCTGACACTGACCCTTGGCCATAACATAAAAAAAAATTAATGCCAACATCAACTTTGTTTTCTGTTCCTTTGCAATCACAAACAAGTGAAATGTTTGCTTTCGTTTCGTCCCTCTTTAAAATCAGATGGAAATTTTCTCATTTCAAATGAATGTTTCAGTTCATTCCTTTTTTTATTTTTTTCCGGTTACTTTTATCTTCATCAAAAAGCAGAATAAAATAAAATAAAGCTTGAGGCAAATCAATTTACAAACAGCAGCCGAAAAAAAATAAAGAATTTTATTGTGTATTAAATTCTGCACTCAGGGGACTCATAAACTGTTACGATGAGAATATATGTCGGTCAATATGTGAACGTCGATAGTCTTAATGAAGTCCGCCCACACAACTCTTTAGGCCTTTTTTCCGAACTAACAATTTTCATTAAAAATGAATAAATTTCTTGCTTGTTGTCGTCCAAAGCATTTCGGAAAAAAAGCAAACAAGTTTTCCTTCTCTTCTTTATTGCTGCTCTTGAGCCATTCATTTTCATCAAAGAACCACATAATATCAAACTTATTCGTGTTTGTTTGATGTTGATGTGTGTCAAAAGTTGTTTCTTGTGCCCTTTTTTCCTTTCTTCTTTGGGAAAACATTTACGGATCAAAATTTATGATGCTTGCAAATTAGTTTCGTAAAAAAAGAAACATGAGGCTGGTTAACGTTGCAAAATTATTCGTCGAATTAGTTCACTTGAAAGCTGAAAAAGAATCGAAATAATCCGTTTCATCCTTCACATTAGCCTCAGTATTTGTTAACATGTTTTACTTTTTCCCTTAATTTAGCATGTGCGTGTCATGCTGTTGGATCAACAGGAAAAGCATGCGACAATACAAGTGGAAAATGTACATGCAAAGAAGGCGTTACGGGATTGACTTGTAATAGATGCGCTCCAGGTTATCAGCAAAGTCGATCTCATATTGCTCCATGTATAAGTAAGAGTTTAGTTGACTTAAGCTGACCACAATGTAAATAAATGAATTCGTTTTATTCTCCTCACAGAACCGCGTGTTATCAACATGAATCTACCACAAAACACGGCACCCGAATCGTATTACAGCGATCAAACTGAAGTCAGACCAAAGTCAAAGGATGATAAGAGTAATTATGATGATGTTTTATAGTTCTCTGTTTTCATTACTCACCCACCCACACTCTCACCCTAAAATGCTTTTCATATCAAAATATCTCATTTCGAAAGTAATAAAAACTTTTCTTCGCTCTTGTTTCTTCAAGTCGTAAAACGAAGAAGCACCAAAGATAATTATTTTGATATCATCACAGCCTCTTTTTATTAAATTAAACTTTCTCTCCGTTTCAAGTTTCGACAACGAACGTCTTGAAATATTTTTTTATAAATACAAGAAAATTTATTTAAACAATTTAATCTAAGGTCTGAGTATTTGAAAGCTTCAGGAAATTTCAATCATTTCATGGATTAAAATGAAGCTTTTTTCAGCAATGAAAAGTCTTCTGTTAAAACTTTTTGTTGGTCAAATACCCTTCGGTTGTTTTTTTATTGTAAAAAATGTGAAGGAACAAAATTAAATCTGATTTATTTGAATTACATTTTTTGATGATACTTGAAAGATTTTTTTTCTTCTCTTATCAAAACTTTTCTCATTTCAATGATTTTTTCTTCCTTTCCCGTCTGTCTTTTTTTTCTTCAACAGACTGCAAATGTAAAATTGAGGCACAGCGATTGAATAATAATAAATTCTGCAAAAGAGACTACGGTAAGTAGAAAGGGATTGCTTGAATGAAGGAAATCGAAATATTTTTTGTGGATGAAACTCGACATTCATAAAAAAGAATTCAAGATTTCTTTTAAGGAAACTTCATTATAAAAATCATCACTTGAAGTCTTTTTCAAGCTGTGGTTATTTTACATAAATATTAACGCTTTCAAGTGATAAAATTATTTATTTTCTTAAGGTACACTTGTCTGATTGATGTATTGTAATGTTTTAGTCATGCTTATTCTCACATGTTGATTTTTCCATTAACGATTTTCACACGATTAACATACAAAAATCAATGCTAAGATAATATGATTTCAAGATGATTTAAAAGAATTTAACTTAAGCTTCAAAGACAATGCCAAAACTCTCAAAATAATAAATATAAATAAGAAGTCGACATAAAAAGAACTTCAAACGCTTTTATTTTGACATTTGTCATCAACAAGCTGCTGTCTTTATTGTGGGATTATAAATGGACGGACAGTAAAGTAGATTAAAATTTATTTTCCAATCTTCTCGCCAAACGATGTTGAATCTCTTTTTGTTCAGAATAAGCCACAACAAAGCATGAACATTTCCATTTCGACTTTGAATAATTATAATGTGCAAAAAATATTTCGAGTTAATCCGCTTTTTCCTCTGTTTTTAATTCGATTATTTTTTTGAACCGAAAACAGCAATTCTTGCGAAAGTCACTGGCAAGAGTAGTTCATCAAGTCGTCGTGATGCTATGCGCTACAGCATTGTCATAAGTCATACTTATAAAAATAGTGAAGGACGCAATCCGATTTCAGTGAAGAGCAAGAAAATCCATCTAGTCGTACCTGCAAAGGACAGCAACTGTCGCTGTCCTAATCTGGAAATTAATAAGTGAGTTAATTCAATAAATCGATATTGTTGAATGAACGAGTTATTAATTTGATTTCTCTCCCCCTTAAAAACAGATCTTACTTGATTCTTGGCAAGCATACGAAGCAACATCATCGAAACGAATTGGAGATCAATAACCGTTCAATCGTTATTGAGTGGAGAGATGAATTTAAAGGGCGTTTGGAGAAGTTTAAGAATTTATGCTACTAAAACATAATCGTTCATCATGATGTAACATAAGAACAACGAGAAAATCAAAAGTATTACTGAATCATCTCTACACACACACACAGAAGAATTTTAATAATTAATTAACATTTCGAAGTGAACTAATGAGACAATACTTTTCATAAACAATTCCTAAAATATACAAAAGAAAGTCTAGTGAAACTTGTAAATCTATAAGGAAGTCTTTAGAGACATAAAAAGTTGCAATTAATAAGTTCAAGACGAGTTCATATCGATTACAATGGAAAAATTTTCATTCATCTAAATGCCTAACTTGTGATTAGAAAGATTATCTGAGAATTATTTAAACACTTCACTTCATAACCAAACAATCCATCAATTTTTTTTCCGAATTAAAGATTAACATTTCTCAATGCAAACGATCTGATGAATGAATAATTTACGACCTATAAAAGTGTCTAAAATCGTGGAGAAAATGAATATTTCATCTAATATTCCAGTAGCAGAGATGGAGAAAGAAAAAATAATTTAATGTCGCTTACGAAAACTGTCAGAATTTCAACTTTTTATTTGAGGAAATTTTTTTTCCATGGAGTGAAACTCGTCATCATATCTGTTAGCATTTCTTAGAAGTTTTTCTCTTAAATAAATAATTCGCTCTCTTTCTGATGTCACATCTATCTTGTCTGTTGAATTGTAAATTTTTACGATTAGTTTTTTTTACTGAGAATTTTGTTTTCTTTCACCTTTCATTCTTGTATCGTTTTTACCACACCCGAAGTTGAGCTTCAGCGAGGTAAATAAATACAACATTGAACGTGAAAAATTTATGATGCATCATTATCATTAACTAAATATTTCTTCTCTCCATGTTTCAATTTGGAAGAAGAGGAAAGGGAGCAAAAGTTCGTAGTTTTTGGATGTGGATAATGTGGTAATGTTACGCATGTAAAGAACGATCACAAACAAACATAAGTCAAACAATTTTTCATGAGAAGATTTTGCTACGAATTTTTTTTAAAATATATTTATTGAAATGATGAAAGTGAAAATTGAATAAATGTGATTGAAATGGGAGTGAGAATGATTGAAGTCGAAAATGACTCTGCTTTACGTGGTTTGCATTTCACAATGTCTGGATGTATGTGACGACATATTTAAAATTCATGAAAAATGCAAATGAAACAAAAAAATGAATGTTGTCACATTAATTCAGAAGCAGAGGAGAGAGAAATGTGAACAAACCGAGGATGATGAAACTAACTAAACTGTTAATTAATTGAGTAAAGTAAGAAACTCATGTAAATAGAAAATCATTTGACAAATAATTTTTAAACTTCTCTATCACACGAAACTATCAAATCACTAAAATGAAGCTGCAACAGTTTATATTTTAAAATGCCATAAACATCGCCGATTTAAAATTTATTTCTTCAATTGATTTCGACGAAAATATTTTTCTGTACTTTGTAACTAAAAGAACCAAAATAAAGAAATGAAAATTTTGATTAAAGAAGAATAATTTATATCGAAATAGATGACAACTAATAAAGGAAAATTTGTACATAAATTAAATAATAAAACCATGTGTTTCCACTTAGATGTTTAGAAGCATTCAATTCACAGAAGAAGATTCCATCAAGAAACCAGACGTTTGTCCCACAAGATGAAGATAAAAAATCGATAACCCCAACTAAACTCTTAAGATACTTAACATTTTTAACAACCAACCGTTTACATTCATAATGGAAATATTTTCATAAACTCAGATTTTTATCATTTCTTACTTCAACTATCGACGACACAACAAATTTTCAACAGAAAGTTATTGAAGATTGTTTTATCACTTTTTTGAAAATGCAAATAAATCTGAGAAATTCTCCGCATACATGAAAGGCTGCTAGTTGGTGCCTTATCGTTAGTTTGAAATCAAAGGTAAACACGAAAATGACTTTATAATTCTAAGAAAGAGAAAACGACAGAAAATGTGTTAAGAAAGACTTTAAAAACCGATGAGAATTATCGACACTTTCAATACGATCCAAACGATGGAGATTTAATCTCAAAATTATTGCACAAATAAGGTAGCTGAAAAAAAATATGTTTAGTAATTTGTTGTCTGAAAATCTCTCGCAAATTTCCATAAACACAGAAAATTGATTCGATGCAAGATTCGTTGACGAGCGAGAGATAAACTTATATGGGGGAATTGACGATAATTCTGCTAATTCTGTTTATTGTGCCACACATTGTCTCTTGAAAGACCTCAACGGAAGAGATTAAAGTTTAATATGGAAACTAAAACGAGCTATCAGATTCATTTTGCTTTTGCATGGTTTTTAAGTGTCGAAATCGTCACCTGAATTTGGCAGTGATCGATTCATTCAACTCTATGTAAGGTTATACAACATATCAACATTTTTAATTAATTTCAAGTTTGCATATTCACAAAATAATGTTAATCATGCTCTTAACATTCAATGACTAGCAATTCAACAAAATCTCAACCAAAAATCGAAAATAAAAAATTATGCAAATATTTTACCACATTTAAAGTCCATTTTTAACAACTCTTGGTTAAGCATAAAATTTAATGATCGTTCGGAAGAGTTTTACAACAAATCGGCTTAAAAAGCGCAGTCGTAAAAATGTTTGACTTAATTATTTTACCAATAAATTATGATATTTCCATTTTAAATTGGATGCCAATCTATTAATTTCTCTCGGTTTATCTTCTGATTATTTTGACAAGCTTGAAGCTTCTCGCACCAGCATGATTCACGCATCACACCAACCACGAGCCATTTATTTATCTCTTCCTTTTATGAAGCAAAAAAGCGACATTCTGTTAATCTATTTTGCTTTTCCAACATTAATCATTAACTAACGGATACATTTCCAAACCTCATCAATTAAAAAATTGTTTTGTGATGAATTCATTAAGATCCATCTCTAATGTCCAAATGTAGGTGAGTGTCGGGCTTTTTATAATGAAATTTATGAATTTTTACATTGAAAATGTGGACTGACCACTTTCAAGGTCTATTAAAATGCCATAAAATAACTTACAAGAGTAGTGCTTTCTCGGCTAATGGCATAGCTAATTGAAATAAAATTATATTAAACCAAGTAAGGTATTAATGAGACACTTTTTGTGCCTTATTTATTTTACGGATGTTGACTAATTTTATTGCGTCATTTCGCCTCTTTAATAAACACTTTTGATGATGAGAAGCAACGAATCGTTGGAGATTATTGAAATATGATACATTCATCATCATTAGAACAGATTAAGCAGCCTTAATGATGGTCTCTAAGCTTTTAGATACTGAATAACGTTATAAAATATAATCTTCATCTTATCATACAAGAACTTTGTAGCAATTAAAAGCTGTTGAAAATTTATTTTATTTCACAGACCTTCATTACTGTGCACAAACTCTTGACATTTCAATAAAATTATATTTCCATTAATTATTATTTCAAAGAATAGTTTAAGCTTGGTGGGGCTTAGACAATCCCTTTTAAAGATAAATCATTGCAAACTAAACTTAGTGAAAAATTGTAATTTTAATTATGAGTTGCAATACTTCAACCATCATCGATTCAACGTTTCAAATATGCAATTTAATATTTAACAAAGTAGTAAATCATGAATCAGAAAGAAGTGGGTAGAAGCAAAGTTTCTTTTAAAATTTTATCTTAAATAAAATGAAGAAACTTAACGATAACTGAATTAATTGGAAAAATTAATCGACACTAAGTAAATTTTCAATTATTGACACAATTGGGTAATTTTTCTTTTCGTGTTTTCGAGAGTGTCTGAATGTGTCAGTTGATTGAATGAATTAAAAGAGATACATACTTAATAATGAAATTTTCACTTTCAATTTATTTATTTTTAATTAACTGAATTAATTGGAAAAATTAATCGACACTCAAGTAAATTTTCAATTATTGACACAATTGGGTACTTTTTCTTTTTGTTTTTTCGAGAGTGTCTGAATGTGTCAGTTGATTGAATGAATTAAAAGAGATACATACTTAATAATGAAATTTTCACTTTTAATTTATTTGTTTTTAATTCTTTTAAAGTATTTTAGTTGTGAAATATTTTCTGCGATAAATGATCTTGAAGATCTTGTTGAGTTAGAGAGAAAAATTGTAGATGATTTGAAAGCTCTTGCTATGCAATTAAATGACAGTTACATAGATAAGTAATTAAAATTTTGAATTAATATGGGGCATTCTATCGTTCCTCTTATAACGTTTTTCAAACTTCAAAGCTGAATATTTTCAAAACTAAGCAAGATATCTCGGCGCTTTTAATTTTGTAAATAAAGCTTATTGAGTACTAATTTTAGAAAAAAACANTTTTGGATCGCCGATCCGTATCGGAAAATGGATCGCCCAACTCTGGTTGGAAGGTCAGCTAGTACACGGGTTTGAGAAGTTGAGAAAAAAAATTTAGTTCTCGCAATAAACTTCTTGTTAAATATCTTGTTAAATATGGGGCATTCTATCGTTCCTCTTATAACGTTTTTCAAACTTCAAAGCTGAATATTTTCAAAACTAAGCAAGATATCTCGGCGCTTTTAATTTTGTAAATAAAGCTTATTGAGTACTAATTTTAGAAAAAAACAGCGGTTGAAAAAGTCAAGCGGTTTAGCGAGGAGCGAATTTTAAAGTGTCGTTCCTCTTATAACATTTTTGGACTCATGTTTTGGGTATGAAAAGTTTGACATAAAAATTTTCTAAAAGTAATCGACAGAAAATTCTACAACTTTCAAAAGTTGTTGTGGAATACTTCAAGATTATTCTCTGAAATTTTCATTGAATTCGAACGACAACTTTTCCCTCACCATTAATTTCCCCTAAACACGAGCGTTACTCTTATAACACTCAAATCATGTGTTTTAATTCTTGTTGGGGAAATTAATAGTGAGGAAATTAAAGTTGTCGTTCAAATCCCATGAAAATTTTAGAGAATAATTTTGAAACGATCCACAACAACTTCTGATAGTTTCAGAATTTTCCATCGATTACTTTTAAAACATTTTTATGTCTGCTTACACTGAAAAAGCTCAAGAATGAATTTTCACAAATGTGCTTAAATTTGAAATGAAACACTTTTTTCATTATTTTTGATCATTTGTAACATCATTCTATTGAAAAATGAAGGAAAATATGTTTGCTTAAAAAATTTTTTTTATTTTGATATTTTCATGTGATCCCATACATTTCGGATATTAGGAACGTTTTTCGTTCCTCTTATAACACGTTTTGACATCGCAATTATAAAAAATTTTCCCTCCGAACATGAAAATCTAAGTACGCTACAATTTAGTACTTG